>CAXHUL010000056.1:0-100000 GCA_964019695.1 Loripinus fragilis
GGCGGCCCAACCTAAGTCAAAACAAATGGATTATAAAAGGCTTAAACTAGGGGGTGGGGAGGGGCAACCTAAGGAAAGAAGAGAAAACGAATGGAATAGTAGGGGCTAAAAACAGGGGGCGGGGCGGACCAACCTGAGGAAAAGAGAAAACGAATGGATTAGTAGGGGCTAAAAACCGGGGGCAGGGCGGGCCAACCTAAGGAAAAAAAGAGAAAACAAATGGCTTAGTAGGGCCTAAAAACAAGGAGCGGAGTGAGCCAACCTAATGAAAAAATAGAAATGAATGGACAAGTAGGGGCTAAAAACAGGGGGAGGGGCGGGGAGGGGCGGGCCAAACTCAGGAAAAAAACAAAACAATCGGATAAGTAGGGGCTAAAACAGGAGGCGGGAAGGGGCGGGCCAACCTTAGGAAAAAAAAAAAGAAAACAAATGGATAAGTAGGGGCTAAAAACAGGGGGCGGGGTGGGCCAACCATGGAAAAAAAAGAAAACGAATAGAACGGTAGGGGCTAAAAACAGGGGGCGGGGCAGGCCAACCTGAGGAAAAGAGAGAAAACGAATGATTAGTAGGGGCTAAAAACAGGGCGCAGGGCGGGCAAACATAAGGAAAAAAGAAAAAACAAAAGGATAAATAGGGGCTAAAAATAGGGGGTGTGGCGGGCCAACCTAAGGAAAAAACAGAAAACAAATGGATAAGTAGGGGCTAAAAGCAAGGGGGGGGATGGGCCAACCTAAGGAAAAAAGAAAAAAAAAGAATGGATTAGTAGTGAATAAAAACAGAGGGCGGCGTGGCCCCAGGGGGGTACTCTATTTTTTTCCGCATACTAAGGCTCGGACCCAGCATTAACCGTTCACCCCAAAAAAATATCAGGAATTTCAAGCACCCCAAAAAAATATTTGAAATTTTAGCAACCCAAATAAATATCCCAATTCTGAACCTTGACCTTAAAAAAGACCCTAAATTGCCTAGAAATGACCCTCAAACTAGCTCAATTTTGTGATGACCCCCAAAAAATATCCACAAAATCTCCATACCCCAAAAATATATTCATTTTCTGAAAACCCCCAAAAACATTGAAATTCAGGATTTTGAGCCAAGCCTACGTATGTGTGAAAATATAAGAGTACCCCCGTCCTGTGGGGGGTGGGCCAACCTAAGGAAAAAAGAGAAAATGAATGGGTTAGTAGAGGCTAAAAACAAGGGGCGGGGCAGGCCAACCTATGGAAAAAAGAGAAAACAAAAAGATAAGTTGGGGCTAAAAACAGGGGGCGGGGAGGGCAAACCTAAGGAAAAAGAGAAAACGAATGGATTAGAAGGGGCTAAAAAAGGGGGGGGGGGCAGGCCAACCTAAGAAAAAAAGAGAAAACGAATGGATTAGTAGTGGCTAAAACCAGGGGGCATGGCGGGCCAACCTAAGAAAAAAAAAAATTATTAGGGGCTAAAAACAGGGGGCGGGGCGGGAACAACCTTAGGAAAAGAGAAAACGAATGGATTAGTAGGGGCTAAAAACCAGGGGCGGGGCGGGCCAACCTAAGGAAAAAAGAGAAAACAAATGGATTAGTTGGGCCATAAAAACAAGGGGCGGAGTGGGCCACCCTAAGGAAAAATAGAGAAAACAAATGGATTAGTAGAGGCTAAAGCAGAGGGGGGGATGGGCCAACCTAAGCAAAAAAAGAAAAAACGAAAGGATTAGTAGGGGCTAAAAACAGGGGGCGGGGAGGGCAAACCTAAGGAAAAAAAAGAAAACGAATGGATTAGAAGGGGCTCAAAAAAGGGGGCATAAAACAGGGGGGGGATGGGCCAACCTAAGCAAAAAAAGAGAAAACGAAAGGATAAGTAGTGGCTAGAAACAGGGGGCGGGGCAGCCAACCTAAGGTTAAGAGAGAAAACAAATTTATTAGTTGAGGCTAAAAACAGGGGTTGGGCGGGCCAACCTTAAGAAAAGAGAGAACACGGATGATTAGTAGGGGCTAAAAACCAGGGGCAGGGCGGGCCAACCTAAGGAAAAAAGAGAAAACAAATGAATTAGTAGGGGCTAAAAACAGGAGGCAGGTAGGGCCAACCTAAGGAAAAAGAGAAAATGAATGGATTAATAGGGGCTAAAAACAGACAGCGAATGCAGGAGTCTATCAGACAGCGGATGCAGGAGACTCTCTATCAGATAGCGGATGCAGGCGTCTCTCTATCAGACAGCGGATGCAAGAGACTCTATCAGACAGCGGATGCAGGAGACTCTCCATCAGACAGGGGATGCAGGAGTCTTTTCTTCAGACAGCAGATGCAGGAGACTCTCTATCAGACAGCGGATACAGGAGTTTCTCTATCAGACAGCGGATGCAGGAGACTCTCTATCAGACAGCGGATGCAGGAGACTCTCGATCAGACAGCAGATGCAGGAGTCTCTTCTTCAGACAGCGGATGCAGGAGACTCTCTATCAGACAGCGGATGCAGGAGTCTCTCCTTCAGAGAGCGGATGCAGGAGTCTCTCCATCAGACAACGGATGCAGGAGACTCTATCAGACTGCGGATGCAGGAGACTATCAGACAGCGGATGCAGGAGACTCTCTATCAGACCGCGGATGCAGGAGACTCTATATGACAGCGGATGCAGGAGACTCTATCAGACAGCTGATGCAAGGCAATCTCTATCAGACAGCAGATGCAGGAGACTCTCTATCAGACAGCGGATGCAGGAGACTCTATCAGACAGCGGATGCAGGAGACTCTCTATCAGACAGCCGATGCAGGAGACTCTATATGACAGCGGATGCAGGAGACTCTATCAGACAGCTGATGCAAGGCACTCTCTATCAGACAGCGGATGCAGGAGACTCTATCAGACAGCGGATACAGGAGACTCTCTATCAGACAGCGAATGCAGGAGACTCTCTATCAGACAGCAGATGCAAGAGTCTCTCTATCAGACAGCGGATGCAAGAGTCTCTCTATCAGACAGCGGATGCAGGAGACTCTCTATCAGACAGCGGATGAAGGAGTCTCTCCTTCAGAGAGCGGATGCAGGAGTCTCTCCATCAGACAACGGATGCAGGAGACTCTATCAGACAGCGGATGCAAGAGACTCTATCAGACATCGGATGCAGGAGACTCTCCATTCAACAGCGGATGCAGGAGAATCTCTATCAGACAGCCGATGTAGGAGACTCTCCATCAGACAGCGTATGCAGGAGACTCTTTTAGACAGCGGATGCAGGAGACCCTATCAGACAGTGGATGCAGGAGTCTTTCCATCAGACAGCGGATGCAGGAGTCTCTCCTTCAGACAGCGGATGAAGGAAGCTATCAGACAGCGGATGCAGGAGACTCTATTAGGCAGCGGAAGCAGGAGACTCTCTATCAGACAGCGGATGCAGGAGTCTCTCTATCAGACAGCGGATGCAGGAGACTCTCTATCAGACAGCGGATGCAGGAGACTCTCTATCAGACAGCGGATGCAGGAGTCTCTCATTCAGACAGCGGATACAGGAGCCTCTCTATCAGACAGCAGATACAGGATTTTCTCCTTCAGACAGCACATGCAGGAGTCTCTCTATCATACAGCGGATGCAGGAGACTCTCTATCAGACACAGACAGTGGATGCAGGAGACTCTCTACCAGACAGCGGATGCAGTAGACTCTCTATCAGACAGCGGATGCAGGAGACTCTCTATCAGAAAGCGGATGCAGGAGACTCTATGAGACTGCAGATGCAGGAGACTCTACTTCAGACAGCGGATGCAGGAGTCTCTCCTTCAGACAGCGGATGCTGGAGACTCTCCTTCAGACAGCGGATGCAGGAGACTGTCTATCAGACAGCAGATGCAGGAGTCTCTCTATCAGACAGCAGCTACGGTAGTCTCTCTATCAGACAGCGGATGCAGGAGTCTCTCTATCAGACAGCGGATGCAGGAGACTCTCCTTCAGACATCGGATGCAGGAGACTCTCTCTTAGACAACGGATGCAGGAGTCACTCCTTCAGACAGCAGATGCTGGAGACTCTCCATCGGACAGCAGAAGCAGGAGACTCTCTATCAGACAGCGGATGCAGGAGACTCTCATTCAGACAGCGGATGCAGGAGTCTCTCTATCAGACAGCGAATGCAGGAGACTCTATCAGACAGCGGATGCAGGACACTCTATCAGACAGCGGATGCATGAGTCTCTCTATCAGACAGCGGATGCAGGAGACTCTCTATCAGAAAGCGGATGCAGGAGACTCTCTATCAGACAGCAGATGCAGGAGTCCCTCCTTCAGACAGCGGATGCAGGAGTCTCTCTATCAGACCGCAGATGCAGGAGACACTCCACAAGACAGCGAATGCAGGAGTCTCTCTATTCGACAGCGGATGCAGGAGACTCTCCTTCAGACATCGGATGCAGGAGACTCTCTCTTAGACAACGGATGCAGGAGTCTCTCCTTCAGACAGCAGATGCTGGAGACTCTCCATCAGACAGCAGAAGCAGGAGACTCTCTATCAGACAGCGGATGCAGGAGTCTCTCTATCAGAGAGCGGATGCAGGAGTCTCTCTATCATACAGCGGATGCAGGAGACTCTCATTCAGACAGCGGATGCAGGAGACTGTCAGACAGCGGATGCAGGAGACTCTATCAGACAGCGGATGCAGGAGACTCTCTATCAGAGAGCGGATGCAGGATTTTTTCCACCAGACAGCGGACACAGGACTCTCTCTATCAAACAGCGGATGCAGGAGACTCTCAATCAGACAGCGGATGCAGGAGTCTATCTATCAGACAGCGGATGCAGGAGACTCTCTATCAGACAGCGGATGCAGGAGACTCTCTATCAGACAGCGGATGCAAGACACTCTCTATCAAACAGCGAATGCAGGAGTCTCTCTATCAGACAGCGGATGCAGGAGACTCTCTATCAGACAGCGGATGCAGCAGTCTCTCCTTTAGATAGCGGATGCAGGAGACTCTTCTTCAGACAGAAGATGCAGGAGACTCTCTATCAGACAGCTGATGCAGGAGACTCTCTATCAGACAGCGGATGCAGGAGACTCTCCTTCAGACAGCAGATGCAGGAGTCTTTCTATCAGACAGCGGATGCAGGAGTCTCTGTATCAGACAGCGGATGCAGGAGAATCTCAATCAGACAGCGGATGCAGGAGACTCTCTTTCAGACAACGGATGCTGGAGTCTCTCTATCAGACAGGGGATGCAGGAGACTCTGTATCAGACAGCGGATGCAGGAGACTCTCAATCAGACATCGGATGCAGGAGTCTCTCCATCAGACAGCGGATGCAGGAGTCTCTCTATCAGAAAGCAGATGCAGTAGACTCTATCTGACAGTTGATGCAGGAGACTCTCTATCAGACAGCAGATGCAGGAGTCTCTCTATCAGACAGCGGATGCAGAAGACTCTCTATCGACAGCGAATGCAGGAGTCTCTCCTTCAGACAGCAAATGCAGGAGTCTCTCTATCAGACAGCGGATGCAGGAGACTCTCTAGCAGACAGCGGATGCAGGAGTCTCTCTATCAGACAGCGGATGCAGGAGACTCTCTATCAGAGAGCGGATGCAGGAGACTCTCTATCAGACAGCGGATGCAGGAGTCTCTCCTTCAGACAGCGGATGCAGGAGACTCTCTATCAGACAGCGGATACAGGATTTTCTCCTTCAGACAGCGGATGCAGGAGTCTCTCTATCATACAGCGGATGCAGGAGACTCTCTATCAGACAGTGGATGCAGGAGACTCTCTATCAGACAACGGATGCAGGAGACTCTATCAGACAGCGGATGCAGGAGACTCTATCAGACAGCGGATGCAGGAGTCTCTCCATCAGACAACGGATGCAGGAGACTCTATCAGACAGCGGATGCAGGAGACTCTATCAGACATCGGATGCAGGAGACTCTCCATTCAACAGCGGATGCAGGAGACTCTTTAGAGACAGCGGATGCAGGAGACTCTCCATCAGACAGCGGATGCAGGAGACTCTTTAGAGACAGCGGATGCAGGAGACCCTATCAGACAGTGGATGCAGGAGTCTTTTTATCAGAAAGCCGATGCAGGAGACTCTCCATCAGACAGCGGATGCAGGGAACTCTTTAGAGACAGCGGATGCAGGAGACCCTATCAGACAGTGGATGCAGGAGTCTTTTTATCATAGAGCGGATGCAGGAGTCTCTCCTTCAGACAGCGGATGAAGGAAACTATCAGACAGCGGATGCAGAAAACTTTATTAGGCAGCGGATGCAGGAGACTCTCTATCAGACAGCAAATGCAGCAGTCTCTCTATCAGACAGCTGATGCAGTAGACTCTCTATCAGACAGCGGATGCAGGAGACTCTCGTTCAGACAGCAGAGGCAGGAGTCTTTCTATCAGACAGCGGATGCAGGAGTCTCTGTATCAGACAGCGGATGCAGGAGACTCTCAATAAGACAGCGGATGCAGGAGACTCTCTATCAGACAGCGTATGCAGGAGTCTCTCCTTCAGACAGCGGATGCAGGAGACTCTCTATCAGACAGCGGATGCAGGAGACTCTCCTTCAGACAGCAGATGCAGGAGCCTTTCTAACACACAGCGGACGCAGGGGTCTCTGTATCAGACATCGGATGCAGGAGACTCTCCATTCAACAGCGGATGCAGGACACTCTCTATCAGACAGCCGATGCAGGGGACTCTCCATCAGACAACGGATGCAGGAGACTCTTTTAGACAGCGGATGCAGGAGTCTTTCCATCAGACAGTGGATGCAAGAGTCTCTCCTTCAGACAGCGTATGAAGGAAACTATCAGACAGCGGATGCAGGAGACTCTATTAGGCAGCGGATGCAGGAGACTCTTTATCAGACAGCGGATGCAGGAGTCTCTCTATCAGACAGCGGATGCAGGAGACATTCTATCAGACAGCGGATGCAGGAGACTCTCTATCAGACAGCGGATGCAGGAGTCTCTCCTTCAGACAGCGGATGCAGGAGACTCTCTATCAGACAGCGGATACAGGATTTTCTCCTTCAGACAGCAGATGCAGGAGTCTCTCTATCATACAGCGGATGCAGGAGACTCTCTATCAGACACAGACAGTGGATGCAGGAGACTCTCTATCAGACAGCGGATGCAGGAGACTCTCTTTCAGAAAGCGGATGCAGGAGACTCTATGAGACTGCAGATGCAGGAGACACTACTTCAGACAGCGGATGCAGGAGTCTCTCCTTCAGACAGCGGATGCTGGAGACTCTCCTTCAGACAGCGGATGCAGAAGACTGTCTATCAGACAGCAGATGCAGGAGTCTCTCTATCAGACAGCAGCTACAGTAGTCTCTCTATCAGACAGCGGATGCAGGAGTCACTCTATCAGACAGCGGATGCAGGAGACTCTCCTTCAGACAGCGGATGCAGGAGACTCTCTCTTAGACAACGGATGCAGGAGTCTCTCCTTCAGACAGCAGATGCTGGAGACTCTCCATCAGACAGCGAAAGCAGGAAACTCTCTATCAGACAGCGGCTGCAGGAGTCGCTCTATCAGAGAGCGGATGCAGGAGACTCTCTATCAGACAGCGGATGCAGGAGTCTCTCTATCAGACAGCGGATGCAGGAGACTCTCTCTCAGACAGCGGATGCAGGAGACTCTCTCTTAGACAGCGGATGCAGAAGACTCTCTATCAGACAGCGGATACAGGATACTCTCTATCAGACAGCAGATGCAGGCGTCTCTCCATCAGACAGCAGATGCAGGAGTCTCTCTATCAGACAGCGGATGCAGGAGACTCTCTATCAGACAGTGGATGCAGGAGACTCACTATCAGACAGCGGATTCAGGAGACTCTCTATCAGACAGCGGATGCAGGGGACTCTCTATCAGACAGCGGATGCAGGAGACTCTATCAGATAGCGGATGCAGGAGACTCTCCTTTAGACAGCGGATGCAGGAGACTCTCTATCAGACAGTGGATGCAGGAGACTCTCTATCAGACAGCGGATGCAGGAGACTCTCTTTCAGAAAGCGGATGCAGGAGACTCTATATCAAACAGCGTATGCAGGAGTCTCTCCCTGCAGACAGCGGATGCTGGAGACTCCGTCAGACAGCGAAAGCAGGAGACTCTCTATCAGACAGCGGATGCAGGAGTCTCTCTATCAGACAGCTAATGCAGGAGTCTATCAGACAGCGGATGCAGCAGACTCTCTATCAGACAGCGGATGCAGGAGACTCTATATCAGACAGCGGATGCAGGCGTCTCTCCTTCAGACAGCGAATGCAGGAGTCTCTCTATCAGACAGCGGATGCGGAAGACTCTCCTTAGACAGCGGATGCACGAGACTTTATATCAGACAACGGATGCATAAGACTCTCCTTCAGACAGCGGACGCAGGAGACTCTCTATCAGACAGCGGATGCAGGAGACTCTCTATCAGACAGCGGATGCAGGAGACTCTCTATCAGACAGCGGATGCAGGAGTCTCTCTATCAGACAGCGGATGCAGGAGACTCTCTCTCAGACAGCGGATGCAGCAGTCTCTCCTTTAGATAGCGGATGCAGGAGACTCTTCTTCAGACAGCAGATGCAGGAGACTCTGTATCAGACAGCTGATGCTGGAGACTCTCCTTCAGATAGCAGATGCAGGAGTCTTTCTATCAGACAGCGGATGCAGGGGTCTCTGTATCAGACAGCGGATGCAGGAGAATCTCAATTAGACAGCGGATGCAGGGGACTCTCTATCAGACAGCGGATGCAGGAGTCTCTATATGACAGCGGATGCAGGAGTCTCTACTTCAGACGGCAGATGCAGGAGACTCTATCAGACAGCGGATGCAGGATACTCTCTATCAGACAGCGGATGCAGGAGTCTCTCCATCAGACAGCGGATGCAGGAGTCTCTCTATCAGACAGCGGATGCAGGAGACTCTCTATCAGACAGTGGATGCAGGAGACTCTCTATCAGACAGCAGATGCAGGAGACTTTCTATCAGACAGCCGATGCAGGGGACTCTCTATTAGAAAGCGGATGCAGGAGACTCTCTATCAGACAGCGGATGCAGAAGTCTCTCCTTCAGACAGCGGATGCTGGAGACTCTTCATCAGACAGCGAAAGCAGGAGATTCTCTATCAGACAGCGGATGCAGGAGTCTCTCTATCAGACAGCGGATGCAGAAGACTCTCTATCAGATAGCAAATGCAGGAGTCTCTCCTTCAGACAGCAAATGCAGGAGTCTCTCTATCAGACAGCGGAAGCAGGAGACTCTCTATCAGACAGCGGATGCAGGAGACTCTATATCAGACAGCGGATGCAGGAGTCTCTCCTTCAGAAAGCGAATGCAGGAGTCTCTCTATCAGACAGCGGATGCAGAAAACTCTCCTTCAGGGAGCGGATGCAGGAGACTCTCTATCAGACAACGGATGCGTGAGTCTCTCCTTCAGGCAGCGGATGCTAAAGACTCTCCATCAGACAGCGGAAGCAGGAGACTCTCTATCAGACAGCAGATGCAGCAGACTCTATCAGACAGCAGATGCAGGAGACTCTCTATCAGACAGCCGATGCAGGAGACTCTCCATCAGACAGCGGGTGCAGGAGTCTCTCTATCAGACAGCGGATGCAGGAGACTCTCATTCAGACAGCGGATGCAGGAGACTATCAGACAGCGGATGCAGGAGACTCTATCAGACAGCGGATGCAGGAGACTCTATCAGACAGCGGGTGCATGAGTCTCTCTATCAGACAGCGGATGCAGGAGACTCTCTATCAGAAAGCGGATGCAGGAGACTCTCTATCAGACAGCAGATGCAGGAGTCCCTCCTTCAGACAGCGGATGCAGGAGTCTCTCTATCAGACCACAGATGCAGGTGACACTCCACAAGACAGCAGATGCAGGAGTCTCTCTATCAGACAGCGGATGCAGGAGACTCTCTATCAGACAGTGGATGCAGGAGACTCTCTATTAAACAGCGGATGCAGGAGACTCTCTATCAGACAGCGGATGCAGGAGACTCTCAATCAGACAGCGGATGCAGGAGACCCTCTATCCGACAGCAGATGCAGGAGTCTCTCTATCAGACAGCGGATACAGGAGACACTCCATCAGACAGCGGATGCAGGAGACTCTCTATCAGACAGCGGATGCAGGAGTCTCTCTATCAGAAAGGGGATGCAGGAGACTCTGTATCAGACAGCGGATGCAGGAAACTCTCTATCAGACAGCGGTTCCATGAGTCTCTCCTTCAGACAGCGGATGCAGGAGACTCTCTATCAGACAGCAGATGCAGGATTTTCTCCTTCAGACAGCGGATGCATTAGACTCTCTATCAAACAGCGGATGCAGGAGACTCTCTATCAGACAGCGGATGGAGGAGACTCTTTCAGACAGCGGATGCAGGAGACTCTCTATCAGACAGCGGATGCTGGATTTTCTTCTTCAGACAGCGGATGCAGGAGTCTCTCTATCAGACAGCGGATGCAGGAGTCTCCATCAGACAGCGGATGCAGGAGTCTCTCTATCAGACAGTGGATGCAGGAGACTCTCTATCAGACAGCAGATGCAGGAGACTTTCTATCAGACAGCCGATGCAGGGGACTCTCTATTAGAAAGCGGATGCAGGAGACTCTCTATCAGACAGCGGATGCAGAAGTCTCTCCTTCAGACAGCGGATGCTGGAGACTCTTCATCAGACAGCGAAAGCAGGAGACTCTCTATCAGACAGCGGATGCAGGAGTTTCTCTATCAGACAGCGGATGCAGAAGACTCTCTATCAGACAGCAAATGCAGGAGTCTCTCCTTCAGACAGCAAATGCAGGAGTCTCTCTATCAGACAGCGGAAGCAGGAGACTCTCTATCAGACAGCGGATGCAGGAGACTCTATATCAGACAGCGGATGCAGGAGTCTCTCCTTCAATGAGCGAATGCAGGAGTCTCTCTATCAGACAGCGGATGCAGAAAACTCTCCTTCAGACAGCGGATGCAGGAGACTCTCTATCAGACAACGGATGCGTGAGTCTCTCCTTCAGGCAGCGGATGCTGGAGACTCTCCATCAGACAGCGGAAGCAGGTGACTCTCTATCAGACAGCAGATGCAGCAGACTCTATCAGACAGCAGATGTAGGAGACTCTCTATCAGACAGCCGATGCAGGAGACTCTCATCAGACAGCGGGTGCAGGAGTCTCTCTATCAGACAGCGGATGCAGGAGACTCTCATTCAGACAGCGGATGTAGGAGACTATCAGACAGCGGATGCAGGAGACTCTATCAGACAGCCGGTCCATGAGTCCCTCTATCAGACAGCAGATGCAGGAGACTCTCTATCAGAAAGCGGATGCAGGAGACTCTCTATCAGACAGCAGATGCAGGAGTCCCTCCTTCAGACAGCGGATGCAGGAGTCTCTCTATCAGACCACAGATGCAGGAGACACTCCACAAGACAGCAGATGCAGGAGTCTCTCTATCAGACAGCGGATGCAGGAGACTCTCTATCAGACAGTGGATGCAGGAGACTCTCTATTAAACAGCGGATGCAGGAGACTCTCTATCAGACAGCGGATGCAGGAGACACTCAATCAGACAGCGGATGCAGGGGACCCTCTATCCGACAGCAGATGCAGGAGTCTCTCTATCAGACAGCGGATACAGGAGACACTCCATCAGACAGCGGATGCAGGAGACTCTCTATCAGACAGCGGATGCAGGAGTCTCTCTATCAGAAAGGGGATGCAGGAGACTCTGTATCAGACAGCGGATGCAGGAAACTCTCTATCAGACAGCGGTTCCATGAGTCTCTCCTTCAGACAGCGGATGCAGGAGACTCTCTATCAGACAGCAGATGCAGGATTTTCTCCTTCACACAGCGGATGCATTACACTCTCTATCAAACAGCGGATGCAGGAGACTCTCTATCAGACAGCGGATGGAGGAGACTCTTTCAGACATCGGATGCAGGAGACTCTCTATCAGACAGCGGATGCTGGATTTTCTTCTTCAGACAGCGGATGCAGGAGTCTCTCTATCAGACAGCGGATGCAGGAGTCTCCATCAGACAGCTGATGCAGGAGTCTCTCTATCAGACAGCGGATGCAGGAGACTCTCTATCAGACAGTGGATGCAGGAGACGCTCTATCAGACACCTGATGCAGGAGTCTCTCTATCAGACAGCCGACGCAGGAGACTCTCTCTCATAAAACGGATGCAGCAGTCTCTCCTTTAGATAGTGGATGCAGGAGACTCTTCTTCAGACAGCAGATGCAGGAGACTCTCTATCAGACAGTGGATGCAGGAGACTCTCTATTAAACAGCGGATGCAGGAGACTCTCTATCAGACAGCGGATGCAGGAGACTCTCAATCAGACAGCGGATGCAGGGGACCCTCTATCCGACAGCAGATGCAGGAGTCTCTCTATCAGACAGCGGATACAGGAGACACTCCATCAGACAGCGGATGCAGGAGACTCTCTATCAGACAGCGGATGCAGGAGTCTCTCTATCAGAAAGGGGATGCAGGAGACTCTGTATCAGACAGCGGATGCAGGAAACTCTCTATCAGCCAGCGGTTCCATGAGTCTCTCCTTCAGACAGCGGATGCAGGAGACTCTCTATCAGACAGCAGATGCAGGATTTTCTCCTTCAGACAGCGGATGCATTAGACTCTATATCAAACAGCGGATGCAGGAGACTCTCTATCAGACAGCGGATGGAGGAGACTCTTTCAGACAGCGGATGCAGGAGACTCTCTATCAGACAGCGGATGCTGGATTTTCTTCTTCAGACAGCGGATGCAGGAGTCTCTCTATCAAACAGCGGATGCAGGAGTCTCCAACAGACAGCGGATGCAGGAGTCTCTCTATCAGACAGCGGATGCAGGAGACTCTCTATCAGACAGTGGATGCAGGAGACGCTCTATCAGACACCTGATGCAGGAGTCTCTCTATCAGACAGCGGACGCAGGAGACTCCTTTAGATAGTGGATGCAGGAGACCCTTATTCAGACAGCAGATGCAGGAGACTCTCTATCAGACAGCTGATGCAGGAGACTATCAGCCAGCGGATGCAGGGGACTCTCCTTCAGACAGCAGATGCAGGAGTCTTTCTATCAGACAGCGGATGCAGGAGTCTCTGTATCAGACAGCAGATGCAGGAGACTCTATCAGACAGCAGATTCAGGAGACTCTCCTTCAGACAGCCGATGCAGGAGTCTCTCTATCAGAAAGCGGATGCAGGAGACTCTCTATCAGACAGCGGATGCAGGCGTCTCTCCTTCAGACAGCAAATGCTGGAGACTATCCATCAGACAGCGAAAGCAGGAGACTCTATCAGACAGCGGATGCAGAAGACTCTCTATCAGACATCGAATGCTGGAGTTTCTCCTTCAGACAGCAAATGCAGGAGTCTCTCTATCAGACAGCGGATGCAGGAGACTCTCTATCAGACAGCGGATGCAGGAGTCTCTCCTTCAGACAGCAAATGCAGGAGTCTCTCTATCAGAAAGCGGATGCAGAAGACTCTCCTTCAGACAGCGTATGCAGGAGACTCTCTATCAGACAACGGATGCATGAGTCTCTCCTTCAGGCAGCGGATGCTGGAGACTCTCCATCAGACAGCGGAAGCAGGAGACTCTCTATCAGACAGCGGATGCAGCAGATTCTATCAGACAGCAGATGCAGGAGACTCTCTATCAGACAGCCGATGCAGGAGACTCTCCATCAGACAGTGGATGCAGGAGTCTCTCTATCAGACAGCGGATGCAGGAGACTCTCATTCACACAGCGGATGACGGAGACTATCAGACAGCGGATGCAGAAGACTCTATAAGACAGCGGATGCAGGAGACTCTCTATTATACAGCGGGTACATGAGTCTCTCTATCAGACAGCGGATGCAGGAGACTCTCGATAAGAAAGCGGATGCAGGAGACTCTCTAACAGACAGCAGATGCATGAGTCTCTTCTTCAGACAGCGGATGCAGGAGACTCTCTTTTAGACAGCGGATGCAGGAGAGTCTCCTTCAGACAGCGGATGCAAGAGTCTCTCTATCAGACAGCGGATGCAGGAGACTCTCTATCAGTCAGTGGATGCATTAGACTTTCTATCAAACAGCCGATGCAGGAGACTCTCTATCAGACAGTGGATGCAGGAGACTCTCTATCAGACAGCGGATGCAGGAGACTATCTATCAGACAGCGGATGCAGAAGACTCTCCTTCAGACAGCAGATGCAGGTGACTCTCCTTCAGACAGCGGATGCAGGAGTCTCCCCTTCAGACAGCGGGTGCACAAGACTCTCTATCAGACGGCGGATGCAGGAGTCTCTCCTTCAGACAGCGGATACTGGAAACTCTCCATCAGACAGCTGAAGCAGGAGAATCTCTATCAGACCGCCGATGCAGGAGTCTCTCTATCAGACAGCGGATGCAGGAGACTCTCTATCAGACAGCGGATGCAGGAGTCTCTCTATCAGACAGCAGATGCAGGAGTCTCTCCTTCAGACAGCGGATACTGGAAACTCTCCATCAGACAGCGGAAGCAGGAGACTCTCTATCAGACAGCGAATGCATAAGTCTCTCTGTCAGAGAGCGGATACAGGAGACTCTCTACCAGACAGCGGATGCAGGAGTCTCTCTATCAGACAGCGGATGCAGGAGACTCTCTCTCAGACAGCGGATGCAGCAGTCTCTCCTTTAGACAGCGGAAGCAGGAGACTCTTCTTCAGACAGCAGATGCAGGAGACTCACTATCAGACAGCTGATGCAAGAGACTTTTTATCAGACAGCAGATGCAGTAGAGTCTCCTTCAGACAGCAGATGCAGGAGTCTTTCTATCAGACAGCGGATGCAGGAGTCTCTGTATCAGACAGCGGATGCATGGGACTCTCAATCAGACAGCGGATGCAGGGGACTCTCTATTAGACAGCTGATGCAGGAGACTCTCTATCAGACAGCGGATGCAGGAGTCTCTCCTTCAGACAGCGGATGCGAGAGGCTCTCAATCAGACAGCGGATGCAGGAGACTCTCTATCAGACAGCGGATGCAGGAGTCTCTCCTTCAGACAGAGGATGCAGGAGACTCTCTATCAGACAATGGATGCAGGAGACTCTCTATCAGACATCGAATGCTGGAGTCTCTCCTTCAGACAGCAAATGCAGGAGTCTCTCTATCAGACAGCGGATGCAGGAGACTCTCTATCAGACAGCGGATGCAGGAGTCTCTCTATCAGAAAGCGGATGCAGAAGACTCTCCTTCAGACAGCGTATGCAGGAGACTCTCTATCAGACAACGGATGCATGAGTCTCTCCTTCAGGCAGCGGATGCTGGAGACTCTCCATCAGACAGCGGAAGCAGGAGACTCTCTATCAGACAGCAGATGCAGCAGACTCTATCAGACAGCAGATGCAGAAGACTCTCTATCAGACAGCCGATGCAGGAGACTCTCCATCAGACAGTGGATGCAGGAGTCTCTCTATCAGACAGCGGATGCAGGAGACTCTCATTCACACAGCGGATGACGGAGACTATCAGACAGCGGATGCAGAAGACTCTATAAGACAGCGGATGCAGGAGACTCTCTATTATACAGCGGGTGCATGAGTCTCTCTATCAGACAGCGGATGCAGGAGACTCTCGATAAGAAAGCGGATGCAGGAGACTCTCTAACAGACAGCAGATGCATGAGTCTCTCCTTCAGACAGCGGATGCAGGAGACTCTCTTTTAGACAGCGGATGCAGGAGAGTCTCCTTCAGACAGCGGAAGCAAGAGTCTCTCTATCAGACAGCGGATGCAGGAGACTCTCTATCAGTCAGTGGATGCATTAGACTTTATATCAAACAGCCGATGCAGGAGACTCTCTATCAGACAGTGGATGCAGGAGACTCTCTATCAGACAGCGGATGCAGGAGACTATCTATCAGACAGCGGATGCAGGAGACTCTCCTTCAGACAGCAGATGCAGGTGACTCTCCTTCAGACAGCGGATGCAGGAGTCTCCCCTTCAGACAGCGGGTGCACAAGACTCTCTATCAGACGGCGGATGCAGGAGTCTCTCCTTTAGACAGCGGATACTGGAAACTCTCCATCAGACAGCTGAAGCAGGAGACTCTCTATCAGACAGCCGATGCAGGAGTCTCTCTATCAGACAGCGGATACAGGAGACTCTCTATCAGACAGCGGATGCAGGAGTCTCTCTATCAGACAGCAGATGCAGGAGTCTCTCCTTCAGACAGCGGATGCAGGAGACTCTCTATCAGACGGCAGATGCAGGAGTCTCTCCTTCAGACAGCGGATACTGGAAACTCTCCATCAGACAGTGGAAGCAGGAGACTCTCTATCAGACAGCGGATGCATAAGTCTCTCTATCAGAGAGCGGATGCAGGAGACTCTCTACCAGACAGCGGATGCAGGAGTCTCTCTATCAGACAGCGGATGCAGGAGACTCTCTCTCAGACAGCGGATGCAGGAGACTCTCTCCTTTAGACAGCGGATGCAGGAGACTCTTCTTCAGACAGCAGATGCAGGAGACCCACTATCAGACAGCTGATGCAAGAGACTTTTTATCAGACAGAGGATGCAGTAGAGTCTCCTTCAGACAGCAGATGCAGGAGTCTTTCTATCAGACAGCGGATGCAGGAGTCTCTGTATCAGACAGCGGATGCATGGGACTCTCAATCAGACAGCGGATGCAGGGGACTCTCTATTAGACAGCTGATGCAGGAGACTCTCTATCAGACAGCAGATGCAGGAGACTTTCTATCAGACAGCCGATGCAGGGGACTCTCTATTAGAAAGCGGATGCAGGAGACTCTCTATCAGACAGCGGATGCAGGATACTCTCTATCAGACAGCGGATGCAGGAGTCTTTCCATCAGACAGCGGATGCAGGAGTCTCTCTATCAGACAGCGGATGCAGGAGACTCTCTATCAGACAGTAGATGCAGGAGACTCTCTATCAGACAGCGGATGCAGGAGACTCTCTATCAGACAGCGGATGC
Organism: Loripinus fragilis; assembly: GCA_964019695.1. Lineage (NCBI taxonomy): Eukaryota > Metazoa > Mollusca > Bivalvia > Lucinida > Lucinidae > Loripinus > Loripinus fragilis. The sequence continues at coordinate 16,934 of CAXHUL010000056.1, forward strand.
ATTGGACTCTCTATCAGACAGCGGATGCAGGATACTCTATCAGATAGCGGATGCAGGAGACTCTTCTTCGGACAGCGGATGCAGGAGTCTCTCTTTCAGAAAGCGGATGCAGGAGACTCTCTATCAAACAGCGGACGCAGGAGTCTCTCCTTCAGACAGCAAATGCTGGAGACTATCCATCAGACAGCGAAAGCAGGAGACTCTATCAGACAGCGGATGCAGAAGACTCTCTATCAGACATCGAATGCTGGAGTTTCTCCTTCAGACAGCAAATGCAGGAGTCTCTCTATCAGACAGCGAATGCAGGAGTCTCTCTATCAGACAAAGGATGAAGAAGACTCTCCTTCAGACAGCGGAAGCAGGAGACTCTCTATCAGGCAGCGTATGCAAGAGACTCTCTATCAGACAGCGGATGCAGGAGACTCTCTATCAGACAGCGGATGCAGGAGTGTCTCTATCAGACAGCGGATGCAGGAGACTCTCTCTCTCAGACAGCGGATGCGGCAGTCTCTCCTTAAGATAGCGGATGCAGTAGACTCTTCTTCAGACAGCAGATGCAGGAGAATCTCAATCAGACAACGGATGCAGGGGACTCTCTATCAGACAGCGGATATAGGAGTCTCTTTCAGACAGCGGATGCAGGAGTCTCTCCTTCAGACGGCGGATGCAGGAGACTCTATCAGACAGCAGATGCAGGATACTCTCTATCAGACAGCGGATGCAGGAGTCTCTCCATCAGACAGCGGATGCAGGAGTCTCTCTATCAGACAGCGGATGCAGGAGACTCTCTATCAGATAATGGATGCAGGAGACTCTCTATCAGACAGCGGATGCAGGAGACTCTCTATCAGACAGCCGATGCAGAAGACTCTCTATCAGACAGCGGATGCAGGAGTCTCTCCTTCAGACAGCGGATGCTTTAGACTCTCCATCAGACAGCGAAAGCAGGAGACTCTCTATCAGACAGCGGATGCAGGAGTCTCTCTATCAGACAGCGGATGCAGAAGACTCTCTATCAGACAGCGAATGCAGGAGTCTCTCCTTCAGACAGCAAATGCAGGAGTCTCTCTATCAGACAGCGGATGCAGGAGACTCTCTATCAGACAGCGGATGCAGGAGACTCCATATCAGACAGCGGATGCAGGAGTCTCTCCTTCAGACAGCGAATGCAGGAGTCTCTCTATCATACAGCGGATACAGAAGACTCTCCTTTAGACAGCGGATGCAGGAGACTCTCTATCAGACAACTGATGCCTGAGTTTCTCCTTCAGGCAGCGGATGCTGGAGACTCTCCATCAGACAGCGGAAGCAGGAGACTCTCTATCAGACAGCGGATGCAGCAGACTATCAGACAGCAGATGCAGGAGACTCTCTATCAGAAAGCCGATGCAGGAGACTCTCCTTCAGACAGCGGGTGCAGGAGTCTCTGTATCAGACAGCGGATGCAGGAGACTCACATTCAGACAGGGGATGCAGGAGACTATCAGACAGCGCATGCAGGAGACTCTATCAGACAGCGGATGCAGGAGACTCTATCAGACAGCGGGTGCATGAGTCTCTCTATTAGACAGCGGATGCAGGAGACTCTCTATCAGAAAGCGGATGCAGGAGACTCTCTATCAGAAAGCGGATGCAGGAGACTCTCTATCAGACAGCAGATGCAGGAGTTCCTCCTTTAGACAGCGGATGCAGGAGTCTCTCTATCAGACCGCAGATGCAGGAGACACTCCACCAGACAGCGGATGCAGATGTCTCTCTATCAGACAGCGGATGCAGGAGATTCTCTATCAGACAATGGATGCAGGAGACTCTCTATTAAACAGCGGATGCAGGAGACTCTCTCTCAGACAGCAGATGCAGGAGACTGTCAATCAGACAGCGGATGCAGGGGACTCTCTATCCGACAGCGGATGCAGGAGTCTCTCTATCAGACAGCGGATAAAGGAGACACTCCATCAGACAGCAGATGCAGGAGACTCTCTATCAGACAGCGGATGCAGGTGTCTCTCTATCAGACAGGGGATGCAGGAGACTGTATCAGACAGCGGATGCAGGAGACTCTCTATCAGACAGCGGATGCATGAGTCTCTCCTTCAGACAGCGGATGCAGGAGACTCTCTATCCGACAGCGGATGCAGGAGTCTCTCTATCAGATAGCGGATACAGGAGACACTCCATCAGACAGCAGATGCAGGAGACTCTCTATCAGACAGCGGATGCAGGAGTCTCTCTATCAGACAGGGGATGCAGGAGACTCTCTATCAGACAGCGAAGGCAGGAGACTCTCTATCAGACAGTGGATGCCTGAGTCTCTCCTTCAGACAGCGGATGCAGGAGACTCTCTATCAAACAGCGGATGCAGGATTTTCTCCTTCAGACAGCGGATGCAAGAGTCTCTCCATCAGACAGCGGATGCAGGAGACACTCCAACAGACAGCGGATGCAGAAGTCTCTCTATCAGACAGCGGATGCAGGAGACTCTCTATCAGTCAGTGGATGCATTAGACTCTCTATCAAACAGCAGATGCAGAAGACTCTCTATCAGACAGCGGATGGAGGAGACTCTCCTTCAGACAGCGGATGCAGGAGACTCTCTATCAGACAGCGGATGCTGGATTTTCTCCTTCAAACAGCGGATGCAGGAGTCTCTCTATCAGACAGCAGATGCAGGAGACTCTCTATCAGACAGTGGATGCAGGAGACTCTCTATCAGACACCGGGTGCAGGAGTCTCTCTATCACACAGCTGACGCAGGAGACTCTCTCTCAGACAACGGATGCAGCAGTCTCTCCTTTAGATAGCGGATGCAGGAGACTCTTCTTCAGACGGCAGATGCAGGAGACTCTCTATCAGACAGCTGATGCAGGAGACTCTCTATCAGCCAGCGGATGCAGGAGACTCTCCTTCAGACAGCAGATGCAGGAGTCTTTCTATCAGACAGCGGATGCAGGAGTCTATGTATCAGACAGCAGATGCAGGAGACTCTCTATCAGACAGTGGATGCAGGGGACTCTCTATCAGACAGCGGATGCAGGAGACTCTATCACCCAGCGGATGCAGGAGACTCTCCTTCAGACAGCGGATGCAGGAGTCTCTCTATCAGAAAGCGGATGCAGGAGACTCTCTATCAGACAGCGGATGCAGGAGTCTCTCCTTCAGACAGCGGATGCTGGAGACTCTCCATCAGACAGCGAAAGCAGGAGACTCTCTATCAGACAGCGGATGCAGAAGACTCTCTATCAGACATCGAATGCAAGAGTCTCTCCTTCAGACAGCAAATGCAGGAGTCTCTCTATCAGAGAGCGGATGCAGGAGACTCTCTATCAGACAGCGGATGCAGGAGACTCTATATCAGACAACGGATGCAGGAGTCTCTCTATCAGACCGCGGATGCAGAAGACTCTCCTTCAGACAGCGGATGCAGGAGACTCTCTATCAGACAGCGGATGCAGGAGACTCTCTATCAGACAGCGGATGCAGGAGTCTCTTCTTCAGACAGCGGATGCTGGAGACTCTCCATCAGACAGCGGAAGCAGGAGACTCTCTATCAGACAGCGGATGACGGAGACTATCAGACAGCGGATGCAGGAGACTCTATCAGACAGCGGATGCAGGAGACTCTCCATCAGACAGCGGATGTAGGAGACTCTCTATCAGACAACGGATGCATGAGTCTCTTCTTCAGACAACGGATGCAGGAGTCTATCAGACAGCGGATGCAGGAGACTCTCATTCACACAGCGGATGACGGAGACTATCAGACAGCGGATGCAGGAGACAATATCAGACAGCGGATGCAGGAGACTCTCGATCAGAAAGCGGATGCAGGAGACTCTCTATCAGACAGCAGATGCAGGAGTCTCTCCTTCAGACAGCGGATGTAGGAGTCTCTCTATCAGACCGCAGATGCAGGAGACACTCCATCAGACAGCGGATGCAGGAGTCTCTCTATCAGACAGCGGATGCAAGAGACTCTCTATCAGACAGTGGATGCAGGGGTCTCTCTATCCGACTGCGGATGCAGAGGTCTCTCTGTCAGACAGCGGATGCAGGAGACACTCCATCAAACAGTGGATGCAGGAATCTCTCTATCAGACAGTGGATGCAGGAGACTCTCTATCGGACAGCGGATGCAGGAGTCTCTCCTTCAGACAGCGGATGCAGGAGACTCTCTATCAGACAGCGGATGCAGGAGAGTCTCCTTCAGACAGCGGATGCAGGAGTCTCTCTACCAGACAGCGGATGCAGGTGACTCTCTATCAGTCAGTGGATGCATTAGACTTTCTATCAAACAGCCGATGCAGGAGACTCTCTATCAGACAGCTGATGCAGGAGAATCCCCTTCAGACAGCGGATGCATCAGATTCTCTATCAGACAGCGGATGCAGGATTTTCTCCACCAGACAGCAGATGCAGGACTCTCTCTATCAGACAGCGGATGCAGGAGTCTCCATCAGACAGCGGATGCAGGAGTCTCTCTATCAAAACAGCGGATGCAGGAGACTCTCTATCAGACAGTGGATGCAGGAGACTCTCTATCAGACAGCGGATGCAGGAGACTATCTATGAGACAGGGGATGCAGGAGACTCTCCTTCAGACAGCAGATGCAGGAGACTCTCTATCAGACAGCGGATGCAGGTGTCTCTCCTTCAGACAGCGGATGCTGGAGACTCTCCATCAGACAGCGGAAGCAGGAGACTCTCTATCAGACAGCGGATGTTGGAGTCTCTCTATCAGACAGCGGATGAAGGAGACTCTCTATCAGACAGCCGATGCAGGAGACTCACCATCAGACAGCGGATACAGGAGTCTCTCTATCAGACAGCGGATGCAGGAGACTCTCTATCAGACAGCGGATGCAGGATTTAATACACCAGACAGCGGATGCAGGACTCTCTCTATCAGACAGCGAATGCAGGAGTCTCTCCTTCAGACAGCGGATGCAGGAGACTCTCTATCAGACAGCGGATGCAGGAGACTCTCTATCAGACAGCGGATGCATGAGTCTCTCCTTCAGGCAGCGGATGCTGGAGACTCTCCATAAGACAGCATAAGCAGGAGACTATCTATCAGACGGCGGATGCAGCAGACTATATCAGACAGCAGATGCAGGAGACTCTCTATCAGACAGCCGATGCATTACAGTCACCATCAGACAGCGGATGCAGGAGTCTCTCTATCAGACAGTGGATGCAGGAGACTCTCATTCAGACAGCGGATGCAGGAGACTATCAGACAGCGAATGCAGGAGACTCTATCAGACAGCGGATGCAGGAGACTCTCTATCAGACAGCGGATGCAGGATTTATTCCACCAGACAGCGGATGCAGGACTCTCTCTATCAGACAGCGATGCAGGAGTCTCCATCAGACAGCGGATGCGCTGCAGGAGTCTCTCTATCAAACAGCGGATGCAGGAGACTCTTTTTCAGACAAGGGATGCAGGAGACTCTCTATCAGACAATGGATGCAGGAGACTCTCTATCAGACAGCGGATGCAGGAGTCTCTCTATCAGACAGCGGACGCAGGAGACTCTTCTTCAGACAGCAGATGCAGGAGACTCTCTATCAGGCAGCTGATGCAGGAGACTCTCTATCAGACAGGGGATGCAGGAGACTCTCCTTCAGACAGCAGATTCAGGAGTCTTTCTATCAGACAGCGGATGAAGGAGTCTCTGTATCAGAAAGCGGATGCAGGAGAATCTCAATCAGACAGCGGATGCAGGGGACTCTCTATCAGACAGCGGATGCAGGAGTCTCTATCAGACAGCGGATGCAGAAGTCTCTCCTTCAGACGGCGGATGCAGGAGACTCTATCAGACAGCGGATGCAGGATACTCTCTATCAGACAGCGGATGCAGGAGTCTCTCCATCAGACAGCGGATGCAGGAGTCTCTCTATCAGACAGCGGATGCAGGAGACTCTCTATCAGACAGTGGACGCAGGAGACTCTCTTTCAGACAGCAGATGCAGGAGACTCTCTATCAGACAGCCGATGCAGGGGACTCTCTATCAGAAAGCGGATGCAGGAGACTCTCTATCAGACAGCAAATGCAGGAGTCTCTCCTTCAGACAGCGGATGCTGGAGACTCTCCATTAGACAGCGAAAGCAGGAGACTCTTTATCAGACAGCGAATGCAGGAGTCTCTCTATCAGACAGCGGATGCAGAAGACTCTCTATCAGACAGCGAATGCAGGAGTCTCTCCTGCAGAAGACTCTATATCAGACAGCAGATGCAGGAGTCTCTCCTTCAGACAGCGAATGCAGGAGTCTCTCTATCAGACAGCAGATGCAGAAGTCTCTCCTTTAGACAGCGGATGCAGGAGACTCTCTATAAGACAACGGATGCGTGAGTCTCTCCTTCACTCAGCGGATGCTGGAGACTCTCCATCAGACAGCAGAAGCAGGAGACTCTCTATCAGACAGCGGATGTAGCAGACTCTATCAGACAGCAGATGCAGGAGACTCTCTATCAGACAGCCGATGCAGGAGACTCTCCATCAGACAGCGGATGCAGGAGTCTCTCTATCAGACAGCGGATGCAGGAGACTCTAATTCAGACAGCGGATGCAGGAGACTATCAGACAGCGGATGCAGGAGACTATCAGACAGCGGATGCAGGAGACTCTCTATCAGACAGCGGGTGCATGTGTCTCTCTATCAGACAGCGGATGCAGGAGTCTCTCTATCAGACCGCAGATGCAGGAGACACTCTACCAGACAGCGGATGAAGGAGACTCTCTATCAGACAGCGGATGCAGGAGACTCTCAATCAGACAGCGGATGCAGGGGACTCTCTATCCAACAGCGGATGCAGGAGACTCTCTATCAAACAGCGGATGCAGGAGTCTCTCTATCAGACAGGGGATGCAGGAGACTCTGTATCAGACAGCGGATGCAGGAGACTCTCTATCAGACAGCGGATGCATGAGTCTCTCCTTCAGACAGCGGATGCAGGAGACTCTCTATCAGTCAGTGGATGCATTAGACCCTCTATCAAACATTGGATGCAGGAGACTCTCTATCAGACAGCGGATGGAGGAGACTCTCCTTCAGACAGCGGATGCAGGAGACTCTCTATCAGACAGCGGATGCTGGATTTTCTCCTTCAGACAGCGGATGCAGGAGTCTCTCGATCAGACAGCCGATGCAGGAGTCTCCATCAGACAGCGGACGCAGGAGTCTCTCTATCAGACAGTGGATGCAGTAGACTCTCTATCAGACAGTGGATGCAGGAGACTCTCTATCAGACACCGGATGCAGGAATCTCTATTACTACAGCGGACGCAGGAGACTCTCTCTCAGACAACGGATGCAGCAGTCTCTCCTTTAGATAGCGGATGCAGGAGACTCTTCTTCAGACAGCAGATGCAGGAGACTCTCTATCAGACAGCAGATGCAGGAGACTCTCTATCGGCCAGCGGATGCAGGAGACTCTCCTTCAGACAGCAGATGCAGGAGTCTTTCTATCAGACAGCGGATGCAGGAGTCTCTGTATCAGACAGCAGATGCAAGAGACTCTCTATCAGACAGCAGATGCAGGGGACTCTCTATCAGACAGCAGATGTAGGACACTCTATTCAGACAGCGGATGCAGAAGACTCTCCTTCAGACAGCGGATGCAGGAGTCTCTCTATCAGAAAGCGGATGCAGGAGACTCTCTATCAGACAGTGGATGCAGGAGTCTGTCCTTCAGACAGCGGATGCTGGAGACTCTCCATCAGACAGCAAAAGCAGGAGACTCTCTATCAGACAGCGGATGCAGAAGACTCTCTATCAGACATCGAATGCAAGAGTCTCTCCTTCAGACAGCAAATGCAGGAGTCTCTCTATCAGACAGCGGATGCAGGAGACTCTCTATCAGACAGCGGATGCAGGAGACTTTCTATCATACAACGGATGCATGAGTCTCTCCTTCAGGCAGCGGATGCTGGAGACTCTCCATCAGACAGCGGAAGCAGGAGACTCTCTATCAGAAAGCGGATGCAGAAGACTCTATTAGACAGCAGATGCAGGAGACTCTCTATCAGACAGCCGATGCAGGAGACTCTCCATCAGACAGCTGATGCAGGAGTCTCTCTATCAGACAGCGGATGCAGGAGACTCTCATTCAGACAGCGGATGCAGGAGACTATCAGACAGCGGATGCAGGAGACTCTATCAGACAGCGGATGCAGGAGACTCTCTATCAGACAGCGGGTGCATGTGTCTCTCTATCAGACAGCGGATGCAGGAGACTCTCGATCAGAAAGCGGATGCAGGAGACTCTCTATCAGACAGCAGATGCAGGAGTCTCTCCTTCAGACAGCTGATGTAGGAGTCTCTCTATCAGACCGCAGATGCAGGAGACACTCGATCAGACAGCGGACGCAGGAGTCTCTCTATCAGACAGCGGATGCAGGAGACTCTCCATCAGACAGTGGATGCAGGGGACTCTCTATTCGACTGCAGATGCAGGAGTCTCTGTCAGACATCGGATGCAGGAGACACTCCATCAAACAGCGGATGCAGGAGTCTCTCTATCAGACAGCAGATGCAGGAGACTCTTTATCAGACAGCGGATGCAAGAGACTCTCTATCAGACAGCGGATGCATGAGTCTCTCCTACAGACAGCGGATGAAGGAGACTCTCTATCAGACAGCGGATGCAGGAGAGTCTTTCTATCAGACAGCGGATGTAGGAGTATCTCTATCAGACAGCGGATGCAGGAGACTCTCTATCAGTCAGTGGATGCATTAGACGTTCCATCATAAGCCGATGCAGGAGACTCTCTATCAGACAGCTGATGCAGGAGACTCTCCTTCAGACAGCGGATGCATCAGACTCTCTATCAGACAGCGGATGCAGGATTTTCTCCACCAGACAGCAGATGCAGGACTCTCTCTATCAGACAGCGGATGCAGGAGTCTCCATCAGACAGCGGATGCAGGAGTCTCTTTATCAGACAGCGGATGCAGGAGTCTCTCCTTCAGACAGCGGATGCAGGAGACTCTCTATCAGACGGCGGATGCAGGAGTCTATCCTTCAGACAGCAGATACTGGAAACTCTCAATCAGACAGCGGGAGCAGGAGACTCTCTATCAGACAGCGGATGCAGGAGTCTCTCCTTCAGACAGCGGATGCAGGAGACTCTCTATCAGACGGCGGATGCAGGAGTCTATCCTTCAGACAGCGGATACTGGAAACTCTCCATCAGACAGCGGAAGCAAGAGACTCTCTATCAGACAGCGGATGCAGGAGTCTCTCTATCAGAGAGCGGATGCAGGAGACTCTCTATCAGACAGCGGATGCAAGAGTCTCTCTATCAGACAGCGGAAGCAGGAGTCTCTCCTTCAGATAGTGGATGCAGGAGACTCTCTATCAGACGGCGGATGCAGGAGTCTATCCTTCAGACAGCAGATACTGGAAACTCTCAATCAGACAGCGGGAGCAGGAGACTCTCTATCAGACAGCGGATGCAGGAGTCTCTCCTTCAGACAGCGGATGCAGGAGACTCTCTATCAGACGGCGGATGCAGGAGTCTATCCTTCAGACAGCGGATACTGGAAACTCTCCATCAGACAGCGGAAGCAGGAGACTCTCTATCAGACAGCGGATGCAGGAGTCTCTCTATCAGAGAGCGGATGCAGGAGACTCTCTATCAGACAGCGGATGCAGGAGTCTCTCCATCAGACAGTGGATGCAGGGGACTCTCTATTCGACTGCAGATGCAGGAGTCTCTCTGTCAGACATCGGATGCAGGAGACACTCCATCAAACAGCGGATGCAGGAGTCTCTCTATCAGACAGCGGATGCAGGAGACGCTCTATCAGACAGCAGGTGCAGGAGTCTCTCTATCAGACAGCAGATGCAGGAGACTGTTTATCAGACAGCGGATGCAAGAGACTCTCTATCAGACAGCGGATGCATGAGTCTCTCCTACAGACATCGGATGAAGGAGACTCTCTATCAGACAGCGGATGCAGGAGAGTCTCCTTCAGACAGCGGATGCAGGAGTATCTCTATCAGACAGCGGATGAAGGAGACTCTCTATCAGTCAGTGGATGCATTAGACGTTCCATAATAAGCCGATGCAGGAGACTCTCTATCAGACAGCTGATGCAGGAGACTCTCCTTCAGACAGCGGATGCATCAGACTCTCTATCAGACAGCGGATGCAGGATTTTCTCCACCAGACAGCAGATGCAGGACTCTCTCTATCAGACAGCGGATGCAGGAGTCTCCATCAGACAGCGGATGCAGGAGTCTCTTTATCAGACAGCGGATGCAGGAGTCTCTCCTTCAGACAGCGGATGCAGGAGACTCTCTATCAGACGGCGGATGCAGGAGTCGATCGTTCAGACAGCAGATACTGGAAGCTCTCAATCAGACAGCGGGAGCAGGAGACTCTCTATCAGACAGCGGATGCAGGAGTCTCTCCTTCAGACAGCGGATGCAGGAGACTCTCTATCAGACGGCGGATGCAGGAGTCTATCCTTCAGACAGCGGATACTGGAAACTCTCCATCAGACAGCGGAAGCAGGAGACTCTCTATCAGACAGCGGATGCAGGAGGCTCTCTATCAGAGAGCGGATGCAGGAGACTCTCTATCAGACAGCGGATGCAGGAGTCTCTCTATCAGACAGCGGAAGCAGGAGTCTCTCCTTCAGATAGTGGATGCAGGAGACTCTCTATCAGACGGCGGATGCAGGAGTATCTCCTTCAGACAGCGGATACTGGAAAAATCTCCATCACACAGCGGAAGCAGGAAACTCTCTATCAGACAGCGGATGCAGGAGTCTCTCTATCAGAGAGCAGATGCAGGAGACTCTATCAGACAGCGGATGCAGGAGTCTCTCTATCAGACAGCGGATGCAAAAGACTCTCCCTCAGACAGCGGATGCAGGAGTCTCTCCTTTAGACAGCGGATGCAGGAGACTCTTCTTCAGACAGCAGATGCAGGAGACTCTCTATCAGACAGCTGATGCAGGAGACTTTATATCAGACAGCGGATGCAGGAGTCTCTGTATCATACAGCGGATGCATGTGACTCTCAATCAGACAGCGGATGCAGGGGACTCTCTATTAGACAGCGGATGCAGAAGACTTTCTATCAGACAGTGGATGCAGGAGTCTCTCCTTCAGACAGCGGATGCAGGAGACTCTCTATCAGACAGCGGATGCAGGAGACTCTCTATCAGACAGCGGATGCAGGAGTCTCTCCTTCAGACAGCGGATGCAGGAGACTCTCTATCAGACAATGGATGCAGGAGACTCTCTATCAGACAGCGGATGCAGGAGTCTCTCCTTCAGACAGCGGATGCTCAAGACTCTCCATCAGACAGCGGAAGCAGGAGACTCTATATCAGACAGCGGATGTAGGAGACTCTCTATCAGACAACGGATGCATGGGTCTCTCCGTCAGGCAGTGGATGCTGGAGACTCTCCATCAGACAACGGAAGCAGGAGACTATCTATCAGACAGCGGATGCAGCAGACTCTATCAGACAGCAGATGCAGGAGACTCTCTATCAGACAGCCGATGCAGGAGGCTCTCCATCAGACAGCGGATGCAGGAGTCTCTCTATCAGACATCGGATGCAGGAGACTCTCATTCAGACAGCGGATGCAGGAGACTATCAGACAGCGGATGCAGGAGACTCTTATCAGACAGCGGATGCAGGAGACTCTCTATAAGACAGCGGATGCAGGATTTATTTTCTCCACCAGACGGCGGATGCAGGACTCTCTCTTTCAGACAGCGGATGCAGGAGTCTCCATCAGACAGCGGATGCAGGAGTCTCACTATTAGACAGCGGATGCAAGAGACTCTCTATCAGACAGTGGATGCAGGAGACTCTCTATCAGACAGCGGATGCAGGAGACTATCTATCAGACAGGGGATGCAGGAGACTCTCCTTCAGACAGCAGATGCAGGAGACTCTCCATCAAACAGCGGATGCAGGAGTCTCTCCTTCAGACAGCGGATGTAGGAGACTCTCTATCAGACAGCGGATGCAGGAGTCTCTCCTTCAGACAGCGGATACTGGAAACTCTCCATTAGACAGCGGAAGCAGAAGACTCTCTATCAGACAGCGGATGCAGGAGTCTCTCTATCAGAGAGCGGATGCAGGAGTCTCTCTATCAGACAGCGGATGCAGGAGACTCTCTCTCAGACAGCGGTTGCAGGAGTCTCTCCTTTAGACAGCGGATGCAGGAGACTCTTCTTCAGACAGCAGATGCAGGAGACTCTCTATAAGACAGCTGATGCAGGAGACTCTCTATCAGACAGCGGATGCAGGAGAGTTTCCTTCAGACAGCAGATGCAGGAGTCTTTCTATCAGACAGCGGATGCAGGAGTCTCTGTATCAGACAGCGGATGCATGCGACTCTCAATCAGACAGCCGATGCAGTGGACTCTCTATTAGACAGCGGATGCAGGAGACTCTCTGTCAGACAGCCGATGCATGAGTCTCTCCTTCAGACAGCGGATGCAGAAGTCTCTATCAGACAGCAGATGCAGGAGACTCTCTATCAGACAGCGGATGCAGAAGACTCTCTATCAGACAGCAAATGCAGGAGTCTCTCTATTAGACAGCGGATGCAGGAGACTCTCTATCAGACAGCGGATGCAGGAGACACCATATCAGACAGCGGATGCAGGAGTCTCTCCTTCAGACAGCGAATGCAGGAGTCTCTGTCATACAGCGGATGCAGAAGACTCTCCTTCAGACAGCGGATGCAGGAGACTCTCTATCAGACAACTGATGCCTGAGTTTCTCCTTCAGGCAGCGGATGCTGGAGACTCTCTATCAGACAGCGGATGCAGGAGACTCTCTATCAGACAGCGGATGCAGGAGTCTCTTCTTCAGACAGCGGATGCTGGAGACTCTCCATCAGACAGCGGAAGCAGGAGACTCTCTATCAGACAGCGGATGCAGGAGACTCTCCATCAGACAGCGGAAGCAGGAGACTCTCTATCAGACAGCGGATGCAGGAGACTCTCCATCAGACAGCGGATGCAGGAGTCTCTCTATCAGACAGCGGATGCAGGAGACTCTCATTCACACAGCGGATGACGGAGACTATCAGACAGCGGATGCAGGAGACTCTATCAGACAGCGGATGCAGGAGACTCTCTATTAGACAGCGGGTGCATGATTCTCTCTATCAGACAGCGGATGCAGGAGACGCTCGATCAGAAAGCGGATGCAGTAGACTCTCTATCAGACAGCAGATGCAGGAGTCTCTCCTTCAGACAGCGGATGAAGGAGTCTTTCTATCAGACAGCGGATGCAGGAGTCTCTGTATCAGACAGCGGATGCATGCGACTCTCAATCAGACAGCTGATGCAGGGGACTCTCTATTAGACAGCGGATGCAGGAGACTCTCTATCAGACAGCCGATGCAGGAGTCTCTCCTTTAGACAGCGGATGCAGAAGACTCTCTATCAGACAGCAGATGCAGGAGACTCTCTATCAGACAGCGGATGCAGGAGACTCTTTCAGACAGCGGATGCAGGAGACTCTCTATCAGACAGCGGATGCAGGAGCCTCTCCTTCAGACAGCGGAGGTGGGAGTCTCTCTATCAGACAGCGGATGAAGGAGACTCTCTATCAGACAACGGATACATGAGTCTCTACTTCAGGCAGCGGATGCTGCAGACTCTCCATCAGACAGCGGATGCATGAGTCTCTCCGTCAGGCAGTGGATGCTGGAGACTCTCCATCAGACAGCGGAAGCAGGAGACTCTCTATCAGACAGCCGATGCAGCAGACTCTATCAGACAGCAGATGCAGGAGACTCTCCATCAGACAGCGGATGTAGGAGACTCTCTATCAGACAACGGATGCATGAGTCTCTCCGTCAGGCAGTGGATGCTGGAGACTCTCCATCAGACAGCGGAAGCAGGAGACTATCTATCAGACAGCGGATGCAGCAGACTCTATCAGACAGCAGATGCAGGAGACTCTTTATTAGACAGCCGATGCAGGAGGCTCTCCATCAGACAGCGGATGCAGGCGTCTCTCTTTCAGACAGCGGATGCAGGAGACTCTCATTCAGACAGCGGATGCAGGAGACTATCAGACAGCGGATGCAGGAGACTCTTATCAGACAGCGGATACAGGAGACTCTCTATAAGACAGCGGATGCAGGATTTTCTCCACCAGACGGCGGATGCAGGTCTCTCTCTATCAGACAGCGGATGCAGGAGACTCTCCATCAGACAGCGGATGCAGGAGTCTCACTATTAGACAGCAGATGCAAGAGACTCTCTATCAGACAGTGGATGCAGGAGTCTCTCAATCAGAGAGCGGATGCAGGAGTCTCTCTATCAGACAGCGGATGCAGGAGACTCTCTGTCAGACAGCGGATGCAGGAGTCTCTCCTTAAGACAGCGGATGCAGGAGACTCTCTATCAGACAGCAGATGCAGGAGACTCTCCATCAGACAGCGGAAGCAGGAGACTCTCTATCAGACAGCGGATGTAGGAGACTCTCTATCAGACAACGGATGCATGAATCTCTCCGTCAGGCAGTGGATGCTAGAGACTCTCCATCAGACAGCGGAAGCAGGAGACTATCTATCAAAAGGCGGATGCAGGAGACTCTCTATCAGACAATGGATGCAGGAGACTCTCTATCAGACAGCGGATGCAGGAGTCTTTCCTTCAGACAGCGGATGCTGGAGACTCGGCATCAGACAGCGGATGCAGGAGACTCTCTATCAGACAGCGGATGTAGGAGTCTCTCTATCAGACAGCGGATGAAGGAGACTCTCTATCAGACAGCGGATGCAGGAGTATTTCTATCAGACAGCGGTACAGGAGACTCTCTATCAGACAGCGGATGCAGGAAACTCTATCAGACAGATGATGCAGGAGACTCTCCTTCAGACGGCGGATGCAGGAGTCTCTCCTCCAGACAGCGGATGCAGGAGACTCTCTATCAGACACCGGATGCAGGAGCCTCTCCTTCAGACAGCCGTTGCAGGAGACTCTCCATCAGACAGCCGAAGCAGGAGTCTCTCTATCAGACAGCGGATGCAGGAGACTCTCTATCAGACAGTAGATGCAGGTGACACTCCATCAGACAGCGGATGCAGGAGACTCTCTATCAGACAGCGGATGCAGAAGACTCCATCATACAGCGGATGCAGGAGACTCTCTATCAGAGCGCGGATGCAGGAATCTCTCCTTCAGACAGCAGATGCAGGAGACTCTCCATCAGACAGCAGAAGCAGGAGTCTCTCTATCAGACAGCGGATGCAGGAAAGTCTCTATCAGACAGCGGATGCAGGAGACACTCCATCAGACAGCAGATGCAGGAGACTCTATCAGACAGCGGATGCAGGAGACTCTCTATCAGACAGCGGATGCAGGATTTTCTCCACCAGACGGCGGATGCAGGACTCTCTCTTTCAGACAGCGGATGCAGGAGTCTCCATCAGACAGCGGATGCAGGAGTCTCACTATTAGACAGCGGATGCAAGAGACTCTCTATCAGACAGTGGATGCAGGAGACTCTCTATCAGACAGCGGATGCAGGAGACTATCTATCAGACAGGGGATGCAGGAGACTCTCCTTCAGATAGCAGATGCAGGAGACTCTTCTTCAAACAGCGGATGCAGGAGTCTCTCCTTCAGACAGCGGATGTAGGAGACTCTCTATCAGACAGCGGATGCAGGAGTCTCTCCTTCAGACAGCGGATACTGGAAACTCTCCATCAGACAGCGGAAGCAGAAGACTCTCTATCAGACAGCGGATGCAGGAGTCTATCTATCAGAGAGCGGATGCAGGAGTCTCTCTATCAGACAGCGGATGCAGGAGACTCTCTCTCAGACAGCGGATGCAGGAGTCTCTCCTTTAGACAGCGGATGCAGGAGACTCTTCTTCAGACAGCAGATGCAGGAGACTCTCCATCAGACAGCGGAAGCAGGAGACTCTCTATCAGACAGCGGATGTAGGAGACTCTCTATCAGACAACGGATGCATGAGTCTCTCCGTCAGGCAGTGGATGCTGGAGACTCTCCATCAGACAGCGGAAGCAGGAGACTATCTATCAGACAGCGGATGCAGCAGACTCTATCAGACAGCAGATGCAGGAGACTCTCTATCAGACAGCCGATGCAGGAGGTTCTCCATCAGACAGCGGATGAAGGAGACTCTCTATCAGACAACGGATACATGAGTCTCTACTTCAGGCAGCGGATGCTGCAGACTCTCCATCAGACAGCGGATGCATGAGTCTCTCCGTCAGGCAGTGGATGCTGGAGACTCTCCATCAGACAGCGGAAGCAGGAGACTCTCTATCAGACAGCGGATGCAGCAGACTCTATCAGACAGCAGATGCAGGAGACTCTCCATCAGACAGCGGATGTAGGAGACTCTCTATCAGACAACGGATGCATGAGTCTCTCCGTCAGGCAGTGGATGCTGGAGACTCTCCATCAGACAGCGGAAGCAGGAGACTATCTATCAGACAGCGGATGCAGCAGACTCTATCAGACAGCAGATTCAGGAGACTCTTTATCAGACAGCCGATGCAGGAGGCTCTCCATCAGACAGCGGATGCAGGCGTCTCTCTTTCAGACAGCGGATGCAGGAGACTCTCATTCAGACAGCGGATGCAGGAGACTATCAGACAGCGGATGCAGGAGACTCTTATTAGACAGCGGATACAGGAGACTCTCTATAAGACAGCGGATGCAGGATTTTCTCCACCAGACGGCGGATGCAGGTCTCTCTCTATCAGACAGCGGATGCAGGAGACTCTCCATCAGACAGCGGATGCAGGAGTCTCACTATTAGACAGCAGATGCAAGAGACTCTCTATCAGACAGTGGATGCAGGAGTCTCTCTATCAGAGAGCGGATGCAGGAGTCTCTCTATCAGACAGCGGATGCAGGAGACTCTCTCTCAGACAGCGGATGCAGGAGTCTCTCCTTAAGACAGCGGATGCAGGAGACTCTTCTTCAGACAGCAGATGCAGGAGACTCTCCATCAGACAGCGGAAGCAGGAGACTCTCTATCAGACAGCGGATGTAGGAGACTCTCTATCAGACAACGGATGCATGAGTCTCTCCTTCAGGCAGTGGATGCTAGAGACTCTCCATCAGACAGCGGAAGCAGGTTTGTTTGTTTGATTTTATTCTTTACGTCCACTCAACAATCTTTCAGTTATGCGGGACGGTTCTTCCTGGGTTTAACCAGTACTAAGCTAGGATAAATGTGTCTTGCTCAAGGACCACAACACAGTGACGCCGGTGAGGCTCGAACCCGCTACCCTTCGGTCTCGAGTCAAGCACTCTACCACTGGGCCACTGCGCTCCCAGCGGAAGCAGGAGACTATCTATCAGACAGCGGATGCAGCAGACTCTATCAGACAGCAGATGCAGGAGACTCTCTATCAGACAGCCGATGCAGGAGGCTCTCCATCAGACAGCGGATGCAGGAGTCTCTCTATCAGACAGCAGATGCAGGAGACTCTCATTCAGACAGCGGATGCAGGAGACTATCAGAAAGCGGATGCAGGAGACTCTTATCAGACAGCGGATGAAGGAGACTCTCTATAAGACAGCGGATGCAGGATTTTCTCCACCAGACGGCGGATGCAGGACTCTCTCTATCAGACAGCGGATGCAGGAGTCTCCATCAGACAGCGGATGCAGGAGTCTCACTATTAGACAGCGGATGCAAGAGACTCTCTATCAGACTGTGGATGCAGGAGACTCTCTATCAGACAGCGGATGCAGGAGACTATCTATCAGACAGGATATGCAGGAGACTCTCCTTCAGACAGCAGATGCAGGAGACTCTCCTTCAAACAGCGGATGCAGGAGTCTCTCCTTCAGACAGCGGATGTAGGAGACTCTCTATCAGACAGCGGATGCAGGAGTCTCTCCTTCAGACAGCGGATACTGGAAACTCTCCATCAGACAGCGGAAGCAGAAGACTCTCTATCAGACAGCGGATGCAGGAGTCTCTCTATCAGAGAGCAGATGCAGGAGTCTTTCTATCAGACAGCGGATGCAGGAGTCTCTCCTTTAGACAGCGGATGCAGGAGACTCTTCTTCAGACAGCAGATGCAGGAGACTCTCTATCAGACAGCGGATGCAGGAGAGTCTCCTTCAGACAGCAGATGCAGGAGTCATTCTATCAGACAGCGGATGCAGGAGTCTCTGTATCAGACAGCGGATGCATGCGACTCTCAATCAGACAGTTGATGCAGGGGACTCTCTAGCAGACAGCGGATGCAGGAGAGTCTCCTTCAGACAGCAGATGCAGGAGTCTTTCTATCAGACAGCGGATGCAGGAGTCTCTGTATCAAACAGTGGATGCATGCGACTCTCAATCAGACAGCCGATGCAGGGGACTCTCTATTAGACTGCGGATGCAGGAGACTCTTTATCAGACAGCGGATGCAGGAGTCTCTCCTTCAGACAGCAGATGCAGAAGACTCTCTATCAGACAGCAGATGCAGGAGACTCTCTATCAGACAGCGGATGCAGGAGACTCCTTCAGACAGCGGATGCAGGAGACTCTCTATCAGACAATGGATGCAGGAGACTCTCTATCAGACAGCGGATGCAGGAGTCTCTCCTTCAGAAAGCGGATGCTTGAGACTCTCCATCAGACTGCGTAAGCAGGAGACTCTCTATCAGACAGCGGAGGTAGGAGTCTCTCTATCAGACAGCGGATGAAGGAGACTCTCTATCAGACAACGGATACATGAGTCTCTCCTTCAGGCAGCGGATGCTGCAGACTCTCCATCAGACAGCGGAAGCATAGACTCTCTATCAGACAGCGGATGCAGCAGACTCTATCAGACAGCAGATGCATGAGACTCTCTATCAGACAGCCGATGCAGGAGACTCTCCATCAGACAGCAGATGCAGGAGTCTCTCTATCGGACAGCGGATGCAGGAGACTCTCTATCAGACAGTGGATGCAGAAGACTATCTATCAGACAGCGGATGCAGGAGACTATCTATCAGACAGGGGATGCAGGAGACTCTCCGTCAGACAGCAGATGCAGGAGACTCTCCTTCAGACAGCGGATGCAGGAGTCTCTCCTTCAGACAGCGGATGTAGGAGACTCTATATCAGACGGCAGATGCAGGAGTCTCTCCTTCAGACAGCGGATACTGGAAACTCTCCATCAGACAGCGGAAGCAGGAAACTTTCTATCAGACAGCGGATGCAGGAGTCTCTCTATCAGAGAGCGGATGCAGGAGACTTTCTATCAGACAGCGGATGCAGGAGACTCTCTCTCAGACAGCGGATGCAGGAGTCTGTCCTTTAGACAGCGGACGCAGGAGACTCTTCTTCAGACAGCAGATGCAGGAGACTCTCTATCAGACAGCTGATGCAGGAGTTTCTCTATCAGACAGCGGATGCAGGAGAGTCGTCTTCAGACAGCAGATGCAGGAGTCATTCTATCAGACAGCGGATGCGAGAGTCTCTGTATCAGACAGCGGATGCATGCGGTTCTCAATCAGACAGTGGATGCAGGGGACTCTCTAGCAGACAGCGGATGCAGGAGACTCTCTATCAGACGGCAGATGCAGGATTCTCTCCTTCAGACAGCGGATGCAGAAGACTCTCTATCAGACAGCGGATGCAGGAGACTCTCCTTCAAACAGCGGATGCAGGAGACTCTCTATCAGACAATGGATGCAGGAGACTCTCTATCAGACAGCGGATGCAGGAGTCTCTCCTTCAGACAGCGGATGCTGGAGACTCGGCATCAGACAGCGTAAGCAGGCGACTCTCTATCAGACAGCGGATGTAGGAGTTTCTCTATCAGACAGCGGATGAAGGAGACTCTATCAGACAACGGATACATGAGTCTCTCATTCAGGCAACGGATGCTGGAGACTCTCCATCAGACAGCGGAAGCAGGAGACTCTCTATCAGACAGCGGATGCAGCAGACTCTATCAGACAGCAGATGCTGGAGACTCTCTATCAGACAGCCGATGCATGAGACTTTCCATCAAACAGCGGACGCAGGAGTCTCTCTATCAGACAGCCGATGCAGGAGACTCTCATTCAGACAGCGGATATAGGAGACTATCAGACAGCGGATGCAGGAGACTCTATCAGACAGCGGATGCAGGAGACTCTCTATCAGACAGCGGGGGCATGAGTGTCTCTATCAGACAGCGGATGCAGGAGACTCTTGATCTCAAAGCGGATGCAGGAGACTCTCTATCAGACAGCAGATGCAGGAGTCCCTCCTTCAGACAGCGGATATAGGAGTCTCTCTATCAGAACGCAGATGCAGTAGACACTCCATCAGACAGCGTATGCAGGAATCTCTCTATCAGACAGTGGATGCAGGAGACATTCTATCAGACAGTGGATGCAGGGGACTCTCTATCCGACTGCGGATGCAGGAGTCTCTCTGTCAGACAGCGGATGCAGGAGACACTCCATCAAACAGCGGATGGAGTCTCTCTATCAGACAGCGAATGCAGGAGACTCTCTATCAGACAGCGGATGCTGGAGTCTCTCTATCAGACAGCGGATGCAGGAGACTCTCATTTAGACAGCGGATGCAGGAGACTATCAGACAGCGGATGCGAAGACTCTTATCAGACAGCGGATACAGGAGACTCTCTATCAGACAGCGGATGCAGGATTTTCTCCACCAGACGGCGGATGCAGGACTCTCTCTATCAGACAGCGGATGCAGGAGTCTCCATCAGACAGCGGATGCAGGAGTCTCACTATTAGACAGCGGATGCAAGAGACTCTCTATCAGACAGTGGATGCAGGAGACTCTCTATCAGACAGCGGATGCAGGAGACTATCTATCAGACAGGGGATGCAGGAGACTCTCCTTCAGATAGCAGATGCAGGAGACTCTTCTTCAAACAGCGGATGCAGGAGTCTCTCCTTCAGACAGCGGATGTAGGAGACTCTCTATCAGACAGCGGATGCAGGAGTCTCTCCTTCAGACAGCGGATACTGGAAACTCTCCATCAGACAGCGGAAGCAGAAGACTCTCTATCAGACAGCGGATGCAGGAGTCTATCTATCAGAGAGCGGATGCAGGAGTCTCTCTATCAGACAGCGGATGCAGGAGACTCTCTCTTAGACAGCGGATGCAGGAGTCTCTCCTTTAGACAGCGGATGCAGGAGACTCTTCTTCAGACAGCAGATGCAGGAGACTCTCCATCAGACAGCGGAAGCAGGAGACTCTCTATCAGACAGCGGATGTAGGAGACTCTCTATCAGACAACGGATGCATGAGTCTCTCCGTCAGGCAGTGGATGCTGGAGACTCTCCATCAGACAGCGGAAGCAGGAGACTATCTATCAGACAGCGGATGCAGCAGACTCTATCAGACAGCAGATGCAGGAGACTCTCTATCAGACAGCCGATGCAGGAGGTTCTCCATCAGACAGCGTATGCAGGAGTCTCTCTATCAGACAGCGGATGCAGGAGACTCTCATTCAGACAGCGGATGCAGGAGACTATCAGAAAGCGGATGCAGGAGACTCTTATCAGACAGCGGATGAAGGAGACTCTCTATAAGACAGGGGATGCAGGATTTTCTCCACCAGACGGCGGATGCAGGACTGTCTCTATCAGACAGCTGATGCAGGAGTCTCCATCAGACAGCGGATGCAGGAGTCTCACTATTACACAGCGGATGCAAGAGACTCTCTATCAGACAGTGGATGCAGGAGACTCTCTATCAGACAGCGGATGCAGGAGACTATCTATCAGACAGGGGATGCAGGAGACTCTCCTTCAGACAGCAGATGCAGGAGACTCTCACTCAAACAGCGGATGCAGGAGTCTCTCCTTCAGACAGCGGATGTAGGAGACTCTCTATCAGACAGCGGATGCAGGAGTCTCTCCTTCAGACAGCGGATACTGGAAACTCTCCATCAGACAGCGGAAGCAGAAGACTCTCTATCAGACAGCGGATGCAGGAGTCTCTCTATCAGAGAGCGGATGCAGGAGTCTTTCTATCAGACAGCGGATGCAGGAGACTCTCTCTCAGACAGCGGATGCAGGAGTCTCTCCTTTAGACAGCGGATGCAGGAGACTCTTCTTCAGACAGCAGATGCAGGAGACTCTCTATCAGACAGCTGATGCAGGAGACTCTCTATCAGACAGCGGATGCAGGAGAGTCTCCTTCAGACAGCAGATGCAGGAGTCTTTCTATCAGACAGCGGATGCAGGAGTCTCTGTATCAGACAGCGGATGCATGTGACTCTCAATCAAACAGCCGATGCAGGGGACTCTCTATTAGACAGCGGATGCAGGAGACTTTCTATCAGACAGCGGATGCAGGAGTCTCTCCTTCAGACAGCGGATGCAGAAGACTCTCTATCAGACAGCAGATGCAGGAGACTCTCTATCAGACAGCGGATGCAGGAGACTCCTTCAGACAGCGGATGCAGGAGACTCTCTATCAGACAATGGATGCAGGAGAATCTCTATCAGACAGCGGATGCAGGAGTCTCTCCTTCAGACAGCGGATGCTGGAGACTCTCCATCAGACTGCGTAAGCAGGAGACTCTCTATCAGACAGCGGAGGTAGGAGTCTCTCTATCAGACAGCGGATGAAGGAGACTCTCTATCAGACAACCGATACATGAGTCTCTCCTTCAGGCAGCGGATGCTGCAGACTCTCCATCAGACAGCGGAAGCAGGAGACTCTCTATCAGACAGCGGATGCAGCAGACTCTATCAGACAGCAGATGCATGAGACTCTCTATCAGACAGCCGATGCAGGAGACTCTCCATCAGACAGCAGATGCAGGAGTCTCTCTATCAGACAGCGGATGCAGGAGACTCTCTATCAGACAGTGGATGCAGAAGACTGTCTATCAGACAGCGGATGCAGGAGACTATCTATCAGACAGGGGATGCAGGAGACTCTCCGTCAGACAGCGGATGCAGGAGACTCTCCTTCAGACAGCGGATGCAGGAGTCTCTCCTTTAGACAGCGGATGTAGGAGACTCTATATCAGACGGCAGATGCAGGAGTCTCTCCTTCAGACAGCGGATACTGGAAACTCTCCATCAGACAGCGGAAGCAGGAGACTCTCTATCAGACAGCGGATGCAGGAGTCTCTCTATCAGAGAGCGGATGCAGGAGACTTTCTATCAGACAGCAGATGCAGGAGTCTCTCTATCAGACAGCGGATGCAGGAGACTCTCTATCAGACAGCGGATGCAGGAGTCTGTCCTTTAGACAGCGGACGCAGGAGACTCTTCGTCAGACAGCAGATTCAGGAGACTCTCTATCAGACAGCTGATGCATGAGTTTCTCTATCAGACAGCGGATGCAGGAGAGTCTCCTTCAGACAGCAGATGCAGGAGTCATTCTATCAGACAGCAGATGCAGGAGTCTCTGTATCAGACAGCGGATGCATGCGACTCTCAATCAGACAGTGGATGCAGGGGACTCTCTAGCAGACAGCGGATGCAGGAGACTCTCTATCAGACAGCAGCTGCAGGAGTCTCTCCTTCAGACAGCGGATGCAGAAGTCTCTCTATCAGACAGCGGATGCAGGAGACTCTCCTTCAAACAGCGGATGCAGGAGACTCTCTATCAGACAATGGATGCAGGAGACTCTCTATCAGACAGCGGATGCAGGAGTCTCTCCTTCAGACAGCGGATGCTGGAGACTCGGCATCAGACAGCGGATGCAGGAGACTCTCTATCAGACAGCGGATGTAGGAGTCTCTCTATCAGACAGCGGATGAAGGAGACTCTCTATCAGACAGCGGATGTAGGAGTATTTCTATCAGACAGCGGTACAGGAGACTCTCTATCAGACAGCAGATGCAGGAAACTCTATCAGACAGATGATGCAGGAGACTCTCCTTCAGACGGCGGATGCAGGAGTCTCTCCTCCAGACAGCGGATGCAGGAGACTCTCTATCAGACACCGGATGCAGGAGCCTCTCCTTCAGACAGCCGTTGCAGGAGACTCTCCATCAGACAGCGGAAGCAGGAGTCTCTCTATCAGACAGCGGATGCAGGAGACTCTCTATCAGACAGTAGATGCAGGTGACACTCCATCAGACAGCGGATGCAGGAGACTCTCTATCAGACAGCGGATGCAGGAGACTCCATCATACAGCGGATGCAGGAGACTCTCTATCAGAGCGCGGATGCAGGAATCTCTCCTTCAGACAGCAGATGCAGGAGACTCTCCATCAGACAGCGGAAGCAGGAGTCTCTCTATCAGACAGCGGATGCAGGAAAGTCTCTATCAGACAGCGGATGCAGGAGTCACTCCATCAGACAGCAGATGCAGGAGACTCTATCAGGCAGCGGATGCAGGATACCCTCTATCAGAGAGCGGTTGCAAAATATTCTCCATCAGACAGCCGATGCACGAGTCTATCAGACAGCGGATGCAGAAGACTCTCAATCAGACAGCGGATGCAGAAGTCTCTCCTTCAGACAGCGAATACAGGAGTCTCTCTATCAGAGAGCGGAGGCAGGAGACTCTCTATCAGACAGCGGATGCAGGAGACTCTCTATCAGACAGCGGATGCAGGAGTCTCTCCTTCAGACAGCGAATGCAGGATTCTCTCTATCAGACAGCGGATGCAGGAGACTCTCTATCAGACAACGGATGCAGGAGACTCTCTATCAGACAGCGGATGTTTCAGACTCTCTATCAGAAAGCGGATGCTTGAGACTCTCTATCAGACAGCGGATGCACGAGACTCTCCATCAGACAGCGGATGCAGTAGACTCTATTAGACAATAGATACAGGAGACTCTCAATCAGACAGCGGAAGCAGGAGTCTCTCTATCAGACAGCGGATGCAGGAGACTCTCTATCAGGCAGCGATGCAGGAGACTCTCTATCAGACAGCGGATGCAGGAGTCTCTCCTTCAGACAGCGGATGCATGAGACTCTCTATCAGACAGCGGATGCAGGATTTTCTCTTTCAGACAGCGGATGCAGGGGTCTCTCTATCAGACAGCGGATTCAGGAGGCACTCAATCAGACAGCGGATGCAGGAGTCTCTCTTTCATACAGCCGATGCAGGAGACTGTCTATCAGACAGTGGATGCCGGAGACTCTCTATCAGACAGCGGATGCAGGAGACTCTCTATCAGACAGCCGATGCAGGAGACTCTCTATCAGACATCGGATGCAGGACACTCTATCAGACAGCGGAGGTAGGAGTCTCTCTATCAGACAGCGGATGCAGGAGACTCTCTCTCTCAGTCAGTGTATATAGGAGACTCTCTATCAGACAGCGGATGCAGGAGACCCTCTATCAGACAGCTGATGCAGGAGACTCTCTATCAGACAGCAGATGCAGGAGACTCTATCAGATATCGGATGCAGGAGACTCTCCTTCAGACAGCGGATGCAGGAGTCTCTCCTTCAGACAGCGGATGCAGGAGACTCTCTACCAGTCAGCGGATGCAGGAGTCTCTCCTTCAGACAGCAGATGCAGCAGACAATATCAGACAGCGGAAGCAGGAGTCTGTCTATCAGACAGCGGATGCAGGAGACTCTCTATCAGACAACGGATGTAGGAGAAACTCCATCATACAGCGGATTCAGGAGTCTCTCTATGAGACAGCGGATGCAGGAGTCTCTCTATCAGACAGCGGATGCAGGAGACACTCCATCAGACAGCGGTTGCAGGAGACTCTCTATCAGACAGCGTATGCAGGAGTCTCTCCTTCAGACAGCGGATGCAAGAGACTATCTATCGGACAGCGGATGCAGGGTTTTCTTCTTCAGACAGCGGACGCAGGAGTCTCTCTTTAAGACAGCGGATGCAGGAGACACTCCATCAGACAGCGGATGCAGGAGTCTCTTTATCAGACAGCGGATGCAGGAGACTCTCTATCAGACAGTGGATGCAGGAGACTCTTTTTCAAACAGCGGAAGCAGGAGACTCTCCATCAGACAGCGGATGCAGTAGACTCTATTAGACAATAGATACAGGAGACTCTCAATCAGACAGCGGAAGCAGGAGTCTCTCTATCAGACAGCGGATGCAGGAGACTCTCTATCAGACAGCGATGCAGGAGACCATCTATCAGACAGCGGATGCAGGAGTCTCTCCTTCAGACAGCGGATGCATGAGACTCTCTATCAGACAGCGGATGCAGGATTTTCTCTTTCAGACAGCGGATGCAGGGGTCTCTCTATCAGACAGCGGATTCAGGAGGCACTCAATCAGACAGCGGATGCAGGAGTCTCTCTTTCATACAGCCGATGCAGGAGACTGTCTATCAGACAGCCGATGCAGGAGACTCTCTATCAGACAGCGGATGCTGGAGACTCTCTATCAGACAGCCGATGCAGGAGACTCTCTATCAGACATCGGATGCAGGACATTCTATCAGACAGCGGAGGCAGGAGTCTCTCTATCAGACAGCGGATGCAGGAGACTCTCTCTCAGTCAGTGTATGTAGGAGACTCTCTATCAGACAGCGGATGCAGGAGACCCTCTATCAGACAGCTGATGCAGGAGACTCTCTATCAGACAGCAGATGCAGGAGACTCTATCAGATACCGGATGCAGGAGACTCTCCTTCAGACAGCGGATGCAGGAAACTCTCTACCAGTCAGTGGATGCAGGAGACTCTTTTTCAAACAGCGGAAGCAGGAGACTCTCTATCAGACAGCGGATGCAGGAGACTCTCAATCAGACAGCGGATGCAGGAGACTCTCTATCAGACAGCGGATGCAGGAGTCTCTCCTTCAGACAGCGGATGCAGGAGACTGTCTATCAGACATCGGATGCAGGATTTCCTCCTTCAGACAGCGGATGCAGGAGTCTCTCTATCAGTCAGCAAATGCAGGAGTCTCCATCAGACAGCTGATGCAGGAGTCTTTCTATCAGACAGCGCATGCAGGAGACTCTCTATCAGATAGTGGATGCAGGAGACTCTCTATCAGACAGCGGATGCAGGAGAATCTCTATCAGACAGCGGATGCAGAACACTCTATATCAGACAGCGGATGCAGTAGACTCTATTAGACAATGGATACAGGAGACTCTCCATCAGACAGCGGATGCAGGAGGCACTCAATCAGACAGCGGATGCAGGAGTCTCTCTATCAGACAGCCAATGCAGGAGACTGTCTATCAGACAGTGGATGCCAGAGAATTTCTATCAGACAGCGGATGCTGGAGACTCTCTATCAGACAGCAGATGCAGGAGACTCTCTATCAGACATCGAATGCAGGAGACTCTATCAGACAGCGGATGCAGGAGTCTCTCTATCAGACAGCGGATGCAGGAGACTCTCTATCAGTCAGTGGATGTAGGAGACTCTCTATCAGACAGCGTATAAAGGAGACCCTCTATCAGACAGATGATGCAGGAGACTCTCTATCAGACAGCGGATGCAGGAGACTCTATCAGACAGCGGATGCAGGAGTCTCTCTATTATACAGCGAATGCAGGAGACTCTCTAAAAGACAGCGGATGCAGGAGACTCTATCAGACATCGGATGCAGGAGACTCTCCTTCAGACAGCGGATGCAGAAGTCTCTTTTTCAGACAGTGGATGCAGGAGACTCTCTACCAGACAGCGGATGCAGGAGTCTCTCCTTCAGACAGGGGATGCAGCAGACAACATCAGACAGCGGAAGCAGGAGTCTGTCTATCAGACAGCGGATGCAGGAGACTCTCTATCGGACAACGGATGCAGGAGAAACTCCATCAGACAGCGGATGCAGGAGACTCTATCAGACAGCGGATGCAGGAATCTCCATCATACAGCAAGTGCAGGAGTCTCTCTATGAGATAGAGGATGCAGGAGTCTCTCTATCAGACAGCGGATGCAGGAGACACTCCATCAGACAGCGGATGCAGGAGTCTCTCTATCACACAGCGGATGCAGGAAACTCTCTATCAGACAGCGGATGCAGGAGTCTCTCTATCAGACAGCGGATGCAGGAGACTCTCTATCAGACAGCGGATGCAGGAGTCTCTCCTTCAGACAGCGGATGCAAGAGACTCTCTATCAGACAGCGGTTGCAGGATTTTCTATTTCAGACAGGGGATGCAGGAGTCTCTCTATCAGACAGCGGATGCAGGAGACACTCAATCAGACAGCGGATGCAGGAATCTCTCCATCAGACAGCGGATGCAGGAGACTGTCTATCAGACAGTGGATGCCAGAGACTCTCTATCAGACAGCGGACGCAGGAGACACCCTATCAGACAGCGGACGCAGCAGACTCTCCATCAGACAGCGGATGCAGGAGACTCTCTACCAGACAGCAGATGCATGCAGGAGACCCTATCAGACAGCGGATGCAGGAGTCTCTCTATCAAACAGCGGTTGCAGGAGTCTCTTTATCAGACAGCGGATGCAGGAGACTCTCTATCAGACAGTGGATGCAGGAGACTCTCTATCAGACAGCGGATGCAGGAGACTCTCAATCAGACAGCGGATGCAGGAGTCTCTCTATCAGACAGCGGATGCAGGAGACACTCCATCAGACAGCGGATGCAGGAGTCTCTTTATCAGACAGCGGATGCAGGAGACTCTCTATCAGACAGTGGATGCAGGAGACTCTCTATCAGACAGCGGATGCAGGAGACTCTCAATCAGACAGCGGATGCAGGAGACTCTCTATCAGACAGCGGATGCAGGAGACTCTCTATCAGACAGCGGATGCAGGAGTCACTCCTTCAGACAGAAGATGCAGGAGACTCTCTATCAGACATCGGATGCAGGAGTCTCTCCATCAGACAGCGGATGCAGGAGCCTCTCTATCAGACAGCGGATGCAGGAATCTCAATCAGACAGCGGATGCAGGAGTCTCTCTATCAGACAGCGCATGCAGGAGACTCTCTATCAGATAGTGGATGCAGGAGACTCTCTATCAGACAGCGGATGCAGGAGACTCTCTATCAGACAGCGGATGCAGGACACTCTATATCAGACAGCGGATGCAGGAGACTCTCCTTCGGACAGTGGATGCAGGAGTCTCTCCTTCTGACAGCGGATGCAGGAGACTCTCTATCAGAGAGCAGACGCAGGATTTTCTCCTTCAGACAGCGGATGCAGAGGTCTCTCTATCAGACAGCGGATGCAGGAGACACTCCATCAGACAGCAGATGCAGGAGTCTCTCTATCAGACAGCGGATGCAGGAGACTCTCTATCAGACAGCGGATGCAGGAGTCTCTCCTTTAGACAGCGGATGCAGGAGTCTCTCCATCAGACAGCGGATGCAGGAGACTCTCTATCAGACAGCGGATGCAGGAGACTCTATCAGAGAGCAGATGCAGGAGTCTCTCTATCAGACAGCGGATGCAGGAGACTCTCTATCAGACAGCGGATGCAGGAGTCTCTCCTTTAGACAGCGGATGCAGGAGACTCTCAATCAGACAGCGGATGCAGGAGACTCTCTATCAGACAGCGGATGCAGGAGTCTCTCCTTCAGACAGCGATTGCAGGAGACTGTCTATCAGACATCGGATGCAGGATTTCCTCCTTCAGACAGCGGATGCAGGAGTCTCTCTATCAGTCAGCAAATGCAGGAGTCTCCATCAGACAGCTGATGCAGGAGTCTTTCTATCAGACAGCGCATGCAGGAGACTCTCTATCAGATAGTGGATGCAGGAGACTCTCTATCAGACAGCGGATGCAGGAGAATCTCTATCAGACAGCGGATGCAGAACACTCTATATCAGACAGCGGATGCAGTAGACTCTATTAGACAATGGATACAGGAGACTCTCCATCAGACAGCGGATGCAGGAGGCACTCAATCAGACAGCGGATGCAGGAGTCTCTCTATCAGACAGCCAATGCAGGAGACTGTCTATCAGACAGTGGATGCCAGAGAATTTCTATCAGACAGCGGATGCTGGAGACTCTCTATCAGACAGCAGATGCAGGAGACTCTCTATCAGACATCGAATGCAGGAGACTCTATCAGACAGCGGATGCAGGAGTCTCTCTATCAGACAGCGGATGCAGGAGACTCTCTATCAGTCAGTGGATGTAGGAGACTCTCTATCAGACAGCGTATGTAGGAGACCCTCTATCAGACAGATGATGCAGGAGACTCTCTATCAGACAGCGGATGCAGGAGACTCTATCAGACAGCGGATGCAGGAGTCTCTCTATTATACAGCGAATGCAGGAGACTCTCTAAAAGACAGCGGATGCAGGAGACTCTATCAGACATCGGATGCAGGAGACTCTCCTTCAGACAGCGGATGCAGAAGTCTCTCTTTCAGACAGTGGATGCAGGAGACTCTCTACCAGACAGCGGATGCAGGAGTCTCTCCTTCAGACAGGGGATGCAGCAGACAACATCAGACAGCGGAAGCAGGAGTCTGTCTATCAGACAGCGGATGCAGGAGACTCTCTATCGGACAACGGATGCAGGAGAAACTCCATCAGACAGCGGATGCAGGAGACTCTATCAGACAGCGGATGCAGGAATCTCCATCATACAGCAAGTGCAGGAGTCTCTCTATGAGATAGAGGATGCAGGAGTCTCTCTATCAGACAGCGGATGCAGGAGACACTCCATCAGACAGCGGATGCAGGAGTCTCTCTATCACACAGCGGATGCAGGAAACTCTCTATCAGACAGCGGATGCAGGAGTCTCTCTATCAGACAGCGGATGCAGGAGACTCTCTATCAGACAGCGGATGCAGGAGTCTCTCCTTCAGACAGCGGATGCAAGAGACTCTCTATCAGACAGCGGTTGCAGGATTTTCTATTTCAGACAGGGGATGCAGGAGTCTCTCTATCAGACAGCGGATGCAGGAGACACTCAATCAGACAGCGGATGCAGGAATCTCTCCATCAGACAGCGGATGCAGGAGACTGTCTATCAGACAGTGGATGCCAGAGACTCTCTATCAGACAGCGGACGCAGGAGACACTCTATCAGACAGCGGACGCAGCAGACTCTCCATCAGACAGCGGATGCAGGAGACTCTCTACCAGACAGCAGATGCATGCAGGAGACCCTATCAGACAGCGGATGCAGGAGTCTCTCTATCAGACAGCGGATGCAGGAGACACTCCATCAGACAGCGGTTGCAGGAGTCTCTTTATCAGACAGCGGATGCAGGAGACTCTCTATCAGACAGTGGATGCAGGAGACTCTCTATCAGACAGCGGATGCAGGAGACTCTCAATCAGACAGCGG
This sequence comes from Loripinus fragilis, assembly GCA_964019695.1. NCBI lineage: Eukaryota > Metazoa > Mollusca > Bivalvia > Lucinida > Lucinidae > Loripinus > Loripinus fragilis. The sequence continues at coordinate 48,064 of CAXHUL010000056.1, forward strand.
ATGCAGGAGTCTCTCTATCAGACAGCGGATGCAGGAGACACTCCATCAGACAGCGGATGCAGGAGTCTCTTTATCAGACAGCGGATGCAGGAGACTCTCTATCAGACAGTGGATGCAGGAGACTCTCTATCAGACAGCGGATGCAGGAGACTCTCAATCAGACAGCGGATGCAGGAGACTCTCTATCAGACAGCGGATGCAGGAGTCACTCCTTCAGACAGAAGATGCAGGAGACTCTCTATCAGACATCGGATGCAGGATTTTCTCCTTCAGACAGCGGATGCAGGAGCCTCTCTATCAGACAGCGGATGCAGGAGTCTCAATCAGACAGCGGATGCAGGAGTCTCTCTATCAGACAGCGCATGCAGGAGACTCTCTATCAGATAGTGGATGCAGGAGACTCTCTATCAGACAGCGGATGCAGGAGACTCTCTATCAGACAGCGGATGCAGGACACTCTATATCAGACAGCGGATGCAGGAGACTCTCCTTCGGACAGTGGATGCAGGAGTCTCTCCTTCTGACAGCAGATGCAGGAGACTCTCTATCAGAGAGCAGACGCAGGATTTTCTCCTTCAGACAGCGGATGCAGAGGTCTCTCTATCAGACAGCGGATGCAGGAGACACTCCATCAGACAGCAGATGCAGGAGTCTCTCTATCAGACAGCGGATGCAGGAGACTCTCTATCAGACAGCGGATGCAGGAGTCTCTCCTTTAGACAGCGGATGCAGGAGTCTCTCCATCAGACAGCGGATGCAGGAGACTCTCTATCAGACAGCGGATGCAGGAGACTCTATCAGAGAGCGAATGCATGATACTCTATTAGACAGCGGATGCAGGAGTCTCTCTATCAGACAGCGGATGTAGGAGACTATATATCTGACAGGGGATGCAGGAGTCTCTCCTTCAGACAGCGGATGCAGGAGTCTCTCCTTCAGACAGCGGATGCAGGAGTCCCTCTATCAGGCAGTGGATGCAGGAGACTCTCATTCAGACAGCGGATGCAGGAGTCTCTCTTTCAGACAGCGGATGCAGGAGTCTCTCCATCAGACAGCGCATGCAGGAGACTCTCTATCAGATAGTTGATGCAGGAGACTCTCTATCAGACAGCGGATGCAGGAGACTCTCTATCAGACAGCGGATGCAGGACACTCTATATCAGACAGCGGATGCAGGAGACTCTATCAGACAGCGGATGCAGGAGACTCTCCTTCAGAAAGCGGATGCAGGAGTCTCTCCTTCAGACAGCGGATGCAGGAGACTCTCTATCAGACAGCGGACGCAGGATTTTCTCCTTCAGACAGCGGATGCAGAGGTCTCTCTATCAGACAGCGGATGCAGGAGACACTCCATCAGACAGCAGATGCAGGAGTCTCTCTATCAGACATCGGATGCAGGAGACTCTATATCAGACAGTGGATGTAGGAGACTCTCTATCAGACAGAGGATGCAGGAGACTCTCTATCAGACATCGGATGCAGGATTTTCTTCTTCAGACAGCGGATGCAGAAGTCTCTCTATCAGACAGCGGATGCAGGAGTCTCCATCAGACAGCGGATGCAGGAGTCTCTATCAGACAGCGCATGCAGGAGACTCTCTATCAGATAGTGGATGCAGGAGACTCTCAATCAGACAGCGGATGCAGGGGACTCTCTATCAGACAGCGGATGCTGGAGTCTCTCTATCAGATAGCGCATGCAGGAGACTCTCTATCAGATAGTGGATGCGGGAGACTCTCTATCAGACAGCGGATGCAGGAGACTCTCTATCAGACAGCGGATGCAGGACACTCTATATCAGACAGCGGATGAAGGAGACTCTATCAGACAGAGGATGCAGGAGACTCTCCTTCAGACAGCGGATGCAGGAGTCTCTCCTTCAGACAGCAGATGCAGGAGACTCTCTATCAGACAGCAGACACAGGATTTTCTCCTTCAGACACCGGATGCAGAGGTCTCTCTATCAGACAGCGGATGCAGGAGACACTCCATCAGACAGCAGATGCAGAAGTCTCTATATCAGACAGCGGATGCAGGAGACTCTCTATCAGACAGTGGATGCAGGAGACTCTCTATTAGATAGAGTGTGCAGGAGACTCTCTATCAGACAGCAGATGCAGGAGAACTTCCTTCAGAGCGCGGATGCAGGAGTCTCTCCTTCAGACAGCGGATGCAGGAGACTTTCTATCAGACAGCGAATGCAGGAGTCACTCCTTCAGAGAGCGGATGCTGAAGACTCTCCATCAGACAGCGGATGCAGGAGATCTCTATCAGACAGCGGATGCAGGAGTCTCTCTATCAGATAGCGGATGCAGGAGATTCTCTATCATACAGCGGATGCAGGAGTCTCTCCTTTAGACAGCGGATGCAGGAGTCTCTCCATCAGACAGCGGATGCAGGAGACTGTCTATCAGACAGCGGATGCAGGAGACTCTATCAGAGAGTGGATGCATGAGACTCTATTAGACAGCGGATGCAGGAGTCTCTCTATCAGACAGCGGATGCAGGAGTCTATATATCTGACAGCGGATGCAGGAGACTCTCTACCAGACAGAGGATGCAGGAGTCTCTCTTTCAGACAGCGGATGCAGGAGACTCTCCTTCAGACAGCGGATGCAGGAGTCTCTCTATCAGGCAGTGGATGCAGGAGATTCTCATTCAGACAGCGGATGCAGGAGTCTCTCTTTCAGACAGCAGATGCAGGAGTCTCTCTATCAGACAGCGGATGCAGGAGACTCTCAATCAGACAGCAGATGCAGGGGACTCTCTATCAGACAGCGGATGCAGGAGACTCTATCAGAGAGCGAATGCATGATACTCTATTAGACAGCGGATGCAGGAGTCTCTCTATCAGACAGCGGATGTAGGAGACTATATATCTGACAGGGGATGCAGGAGTCTCTCCTTCAGACAGCGGATGCAGGAGTCTCTCCTTCAGACAGCGGATGCAGGAGTCCCTCTATCAGGCAGTGGATGCAGGAGACTCTCATTCAGACAGCGGATGCAGGAGTCTCTCTTTCAGACAGCAGATGCAGGAGTCTCTCTATCAGACAGCGGATGCAGGAGACTCTCAATCAGACAGCGGATGCAGGGGACTCTCTATCAGACAGCGGATGCAGGAGTCTCTCCATCAGACAGCGCATGCAGGAGACTCTCTATCAGATAGTTGATGCAGGAGACTCTCTATCAGACAGCGGATGCAGAAGACTCTCTATCAGACAGCGGATGCAGGACACTCTATATCAGACAGCGGATGCAGGAGACTCTATCAGACAGCGGATGCAGGAGACTCTATCAGACAGCGGATGCAGGAGGACTTCCTTCAGAGCGCGGATGCAGGAGTCTCTCCTTCAGACAGCGGATGCAGGAGACTCTCTATCAGACAGCGAATGCAGGAGTCACTCCTTCAGACAGCGGATGCTGGAGACTCTCCATCAGACAGCGGATGCAGGAGACTTTCTATCAGACAGCGGATGCAGGAGTCTCTACTTTAGACAGCGGATGCAGAAGTCTCTCCATCAGACAGCGGATGCAGAAAACTCTCTATCAGACAGCGGATGCAGGAGACTCTACCAGAGAGCGGATGCATGAGACTCTAATACACAGCGGATGCAGGAGTCTCTCTATCAGACAGCGGATGCAGGAGACTATATGTCTGACAGCAGATGCAGGAGTCTCTCCTTCAGACAGCGGATGCAAAGGTCTTTCCTTCAGACAGCGGATGCAGGAGTCTCTCTATCAGGCAGTGGATGCAGGAGACTCTCATTCAGGCAGCGGATGCAGGAGTTTCTCTTTCAGACAGCAGATGCAGAAATATATCAGACAGCGGATGCAGGAGACTCTCAATCAGACAGCGGATGCAGGGGACTCTCTATCAGACAGCGGATGCAGGAGACTCTCTATCAGATGGCGGATGCAGGAGACTCTCCATCAGACAGCGGATGCAAGAGACTCTCTATCACACAGCGGATGCAGGAGACTCCATTATACAGCGGATGCAGGAGTCTCTCTATGAGACAGCGGATGCAGGAGTCTCTCTATCAGACAGCGGATGCAGGAGACACTCCATCAGACAGCGGGTGCAGGAGTCTCTCTATCAGACAGCGGATGCAGGAATCTCTCTATCAGACAGCGGATGGAGGAGACTCTCTATCAGACAGTGGATGCAGGAGACTCTCTATCAGACAGCGGATACAGGAGTCTCTCCTTCAGACAGCGGATGCAAGAGACTCTCTACCAGACAGCGGATGCAGGATTTTCTCCTTCAGACAGCGGCTGCAGGAGTCTCTCTAACAGACAGGGGATGCAGGAGACACTCAAGCAGACAGGGGATGCAGGAGTCTCTTTAGCAGACAGCGGATGCAGGAGACCCTCTATCAGACAGTGGATGCAGGACACTCTCTATCAAACAGCGGATGCAGGAGACTCTCTATCAGACAGCGGATGCAGGAGACTCTCAATCAGACAGCGGATGCAGGAGACTCTCTATCAGACAGCGGATGCAGGAGTCTCTCCTTCAGACAGCGGATGCAGGAGACTCTCTATCGGACAGCGGATGCAGGAGTCTCCATTAGACAGCAGATGCAGGCGTCTCTCTATCAGAGAGCGGATGCAGGAGACAATATATCTGACAGCGGATGCAGGAGTCTCTCCTTCAGACAGCGGATGCAGGAGTCTCTCCTTCAGACAGCGGATGCAGGAGTCTCTCTATCAGGCAGTGGATGCAGGAGACTCTCATTCAGACAGCGGATGCAGGAGTCTCTCTTTCAGACAGCAGATGCAGGAGTCTCTCTATCAGACAGCGGATGCAGGAGACTCTCAATCAGACAGCAGATGCAGGGGACTCTCTATCAGACAGCGGATGCAGGAGTCTCTCTATCAGACAGCGCATGCAGGAGACTCTCTATCAGATAGTGGATGCAGGAGACTCTATATCAGACAGCGGATACAGCAGACTCTCTATCAGACAGCGGATGCAGGACACTCTATATCAGACAGCGGATGAAGGAGACTCTATCAGACAGCGGATGCAGGAGACTCCTTCAGACAGCGGATGCAGGAGTCTCTCCTTCAGACAGCGGATGCAGGACACTCTCTATCAGACAGCAGACACAGGATTTTCTCCTTCAGACACCGGATGCAGAGGTCTCTCTATCAGACAGCAGATGCAGGAGACACTCCATCAGACAGCAGATGCAGGAGTCTCTCTATCAGACAGCGGATGCAGGAGACTCTCTATCAGACAGAGGATGCAGGAGACTCTCTATCAGACAGCATATGCAGGAGACTCTATCAGACAGCGGATGCAGGAGGACTTCCTTCAGAGCGCGGATGCAGGAGTCTCTCCTTCAGACAGTGGATGCAGGAGTCTCTCTATCAGACAGCGCATGCAGGAGACTCTCTATCAGATAGTGGATGCAGGAGACTCTATATCAGACAGCGGATACAGGAGACTCTCTATCAGAAAGCGGATGCAGGACACTCTATATCAGACAGCGGATGAAGGAGACTCTATCAGACAGCGGGTGCAGGAGACTCCTTCAGACAGCGGATGCAGGAGTCTCTCCTTCAGACAGCGGATGCAGGACACTCTCTATCAGACAGCAGACACAGGATTTTCTCCTTCAGACACCGGATGCAGAGGTCTCTCTATCAGACAGCAGATGCAGGAGACACTCCATCAGACAGCAGATGCAGGAGTCTCTCTATCGGACAGCGGATGCAGGAGACTCTCTATCAGACAGAGGATGCAGGAGACTCTCTATCAGACAGCAGATGCAGGAGACTCTATCAGACAGCGGATGCAGGAGGACTTCCTTCAGAGCGCGGATGCAGGAGTCTCTCCTTCAGACAGCGGATGCAGGAGACTCTCTATCAGACAGCGAATGCAGGAGTCACTCCTTCAGACAGCGGATGCTGGAGACTCTCCATCAGACAGCGGATGCAGGAGACTCTCTATCAGACAGCGGATGCAGGAGACTTTCTATCAGACAGCGGATGCAGGGGTCTCTCCTTTAGACAGCGGATGCAGAAGTCTCTCCATCAGACAGCAGATGCAGGTGATTCTCTATCATATAGTTGATGCAGGAGACTCTATCAGACAGTGGATGCAGGAGACTCTCCTTCAGACAGCGGATGCAGGAGTCTCTCCTTCAGACAGCGGATGCAGGAGACTCTCTATCAGACAGCGGATGCAGGTGACTCTCTATCATATAGTTGATGCAGGAGACTCTATCAGACAGTGGATGCAGGAGACTCTCCTTCAGACAGCGGATGCAGGAGTCTCTCCTTCAGACAGCGGATGCAGGAGACTCTCTATCAGACAGCGGATGCAGGATTTTCTCCTTCAGACAGCGGATGCAGAGGTCTCTCTATCAGACAGCGGATGCAGGAGTCTCTCTATCAGACAGCGGATGCAGGAGACTCTATATCTGACAGCGGATGCAGGAGTCTCTGCTTCAGACAGCGGATGCAGGAGTCTCTCCTTCAGACAGCGGATGCAGGAGTCTCTCTATCAGGCAGTGGATGCAGGAGACTCTCATTCAGACAGCGGATGCAGGAGTCTCTCTTTCAGACAGCAGATGCAGGAGTCTCTCTATCAGACAGCGGATGCAGGAGACTCTCAATCAGACAGCGGATGCAGGGGACTCTCTATCAGTCAGTGGATGCAGGAGTCTCTTTATCAGACAGCGCATGCAGGAGACTCTCTATCAGATAGTTGATGCAGGAGACTCTCTATCAGACAGCGGATGCAGGAGACTCTCTATCAGACAGCGGATGCAGGACACTCTATATCAGACAGCGGATGCAGGAGACTCTATCAGACAGCGGATGCAGGAGACTCTCCTTCAGACAGCGGATGCAGGAGTCTCTCCTTTAGACAGCGGAGGCAGGAGACTCTCTATCAGACAGCGGACGCAGGATTTTCTCCTTCAGACAGCGGATGCAGAGGTCTCTCTATCAGACAGCGGAAGCAGGAGACACTCCATCAGACAGCAGATGCAGGAGTCTCTCTATAAGACATCGGATGCAGGAGACTCTCTATCAGACAGTGAATGCAGGAGACTCTATCAGACAGAGGATGCAGGAGACTCTCTATCAGACATCGGATGCAGGATTTTCTTCTTCAGACAGCGGATGCAGAAGTCTCTCTATCAGACAGCGGATGTAGGAGTCTCCATCAGACAGTGGATGCAGGAGTCTTTCTATCAGACAGCGCATGCAGGAGACTCTCTATCAGATAGTGGATGCAGGAGACTCTCTATCAGACAGCGGATGCAGGAGACTCTCTATCAGACAGCGGATGCGGGACACTCTATATCAGACAGCTGATGCAGGAGACTCTCTATCAGACAGCAGACACAGGATTTTCTCCTTTAGACACCGGATGCAGAGGTTATTCTATCAGACAGCGGATGCAGGAGACACTCCATCAGACAGCAGATGCAGGAGTCTCTATATCAGACAGCGGATGCAGGAGACTCTCTATCAGACAGAGGATGCAGGAGACTCTCTATCAGACAGCAGATGCAGGAGACTCTATCAGACAGAGGATGCAGGAGAACTTCCTTCAGAGCGCGGATGCAGGAGTCTCTCCTTCAGACAGCGGATGCAGGAGACTCTCTATCAGACAGCGAATGCAGGAGTCACTCCTTCAGAGAGCGGATGCAGGAGATCTCTATCAGACAGCGGATGCAGGAGTCTCTCTATCAGACAGCGGATGCAGGAGAACTTCCTTCAGAGCGCGGATGCAGGAGTCTCCTTCAGACAGCGGATGCAGGAGACTCTCTATCAGACAGCGAATGCAGGAGTCACTCCTTCAGACAGCGGATGCAGGAGTGTCTCCTTCAGACAGCGGATGCAGAGGTCTCTCTATCAGACAGCGGATGCAGGAGACACTCCATCAGACAGCAGATGCAGGAGTCTCTCATTCAGACAGCGGATGCAGGAGTCTCTCTTTCAGACAGCAGATGCAGGAGTCTCTCTATCAGACAGCGGATGCAGGAGACTCTCAATCAGACAGCAGATGCAGGGGACTCTCTATCAGACAGCGGATGCAGGAGTCTCTCTATCAGACAGCGCATGCAGGAGACTCTCTATCAGATAGTGGATGCAGGAGACTCTCTATCAGACAGCGGATACAGGAGACTCTCTATCAGACAGCGGATGCAGGACACTCTATATCAGACAGCTGATGAAGGAGACTCTATCAGACAGCGGATGCAGGAGACTCCTTCAGACAGCGGATGCAGGAGTCTCTCCTTCAGACAGCGGATGCAGGACACTCTCTATCAGACAGCAGACACAGGATTTTCTCCTTCAGACACCGGATGCAGAGGTCTCTCTATCAGACAGCAGATGCAGGAGACACTCCATCAGACAGCAGATGCAGGAGTCTCTCTATCAGACAGCGGATGCAGGAGACTCTCTATCAGACAGAGGATGCAGGAGACTCTCTATCAGACAGCAGATGCAGGAGACTCTATCAGACAGCGGATGCAGGAGAACTTCCTTCAGAGCGCGGATGCAGGAGTCTCTCCTTCAGACAGCGGTTGCAGGAGACTCTCCTTCAGACAGCGGATGCAGGAGACTCTCTATCAGACAGCGAATGCAGGAGTCACTCCTTCAGACAGCGGATGCTGGAGACTCTCCATCAGACAGCGGATGCAGGAGACTCTCTATCAGACAGCGGATGCAGGAGACTCTCTATCAGACAGCGGATGCAGGAGACTTTCTATCAGACAGCGGATGCAGGAGTCTCTACTTTAGACAGCGGATGCAGAAGTATCTCCATCAGACAGCAGATGCAGGTGATTCTCTATCATATAGTTGATGCAGGAGACTCTATCAGACAGTGGATGCAGGAGTCTCTCTATCAGACAGCGGATGCAGGTGACTCTCAATCAGACAGCGGATGCAGGGGACTCTCCATCAGACAGCGGATGCAAGAGACTCTCTATCACACAGCGGATGCAGGAGACTCCATCATACAGCGGATGCAGGAGTCTCTCTATGAGACAGCGGATGCAGGAGACACTCCATCAGACAGCGGGTGCAAGAGTCTCTCTATCAGACAGGGGATGCAAGAGACTCTCTATCAGACAGCGGATGCAGGAATCTCTCTATCAGACAGCGGATGGAGGAGACTCTCTATCAGACAGCGGATGCAGGAGACTCTCTATCAGACAGCAGATACAGGAGTCTCTCCTTCAGACAGCGGATGCAAGAGACTCTCTATCAGACAGCGGATGCAGGATTTTCTCCTTCAGATAGCGGCTGCAGGAGTCTCTCTATCAGACAGCGGATGCAGGAGACACTCAAGCAGACAGCGGATGCAGGAGTCTCTTTATCAGACAGCGGATGCAGGAGACCCTCTATCAGACAGTGGTGCAGGACACTCTCTATCAAACAGCGGATGCAGGAGACTCTCTATCAGACAGCGGATGCAGGAGACTCTCAATCATACAGCAGATGCAGTAGACTCTCTATCAAACAGCGGATGCAGGAGTCTCTCCTTCAGACAGCGGATGCAGGAGACTCTCTATCAGACATCGGATGAAGGATTTTCTCCCTCAGACAGCGGATGCAGGAGTCTCTCTATCGGACAGCGGATGCAGGAGTCTCCATCAGACAGCAGATGCAGGAGTCTCTCTATCAGACAGCGGATGCAGGTGACTCTCTATCATATAGTTGATGCAGGAGACTCTTTCAGACAGCGGATGCAGGAGACTCTCTATCAGACAGTGGATGTAGGAGACTATCAGACAGCGGATGCAGGAGACTCTATCAGACAGCGGATGCAGGAGACTCTCCTTCAGACAGCGGATGCAGGAGTCTTTCCTTCAGCAGCAGATGCTGGAGACTCTCTATCAGACAGCGGACGCAGGATTTTCTCCTTCAGACAGCGGATGCAGGAGTCTCTCTATCAGACAGCGGATGCAGGAGTCTCTCTATCAGACAGTGGATGCAGGAGACTCCCTATCAAACAGCGGATTCAGGAGACTCTCTATCAGACAGAGGATGCATGAGACTCTCTATCAGACAGCGGATGCAGGAGACTCTATCAGACAGCGGATGCAGGAGAACTTCCTTCAGAAAGCGGATTCATGGGGCTCTCCTTCAGACAGCAGATGCAGGAGACTCTCTATCAGACAGCGGATGCAGGAGACTCCATCATACAGCGGATGCAGGAGTCTCTCTATGAGATAGCGGATGCAGGAGTCTCTCTATCAGACAGCGGATGCAGGAGACACTTCATCAGACAGCGAATGCAGGAGTCTCTCTATCAGACAGCGGATGCAGGAGACTCTCTATCAGACAGCGGATGCAGGAGTCTCTCTATCAGACAGCGGATGCAGGAGACTCTCTATCAGACAGCGGATGCAGGAGACTCTCTATCAGACAGTGGATGCAGGAGTCTCTCCTTCAGACAGCGGATGCAAGAGACTCTCTATCGGACAGCGGATGCAGAATTTTCCCCTTCAGACAGCGGATGCAGGAGTCTCTCCATCAGACAGCGAATGCAGGAGACACTCCATCTGACAGCGGATGCAGGAGTCTCTTTATCAGACAGCGGATGCAGGAGACTCTCTATCGGACAGTGGATGCAGGAGTCACTCCTTCAGACAGCGGATGCAGGAGACTCTCTATCAGACATCGGATGCAGGATTTTCTCCTTCAGACAACAGATGCAGGAGTCTCTCTATCAGACAGCGGATGCAGGAGTCTCCATCAGACAACGGATGCAGGAGTCTTTCTATCAGACAGCGCAAGCAGGAGACTCTCTATCAGATAGTGGATGCATGAGACTCTCTATCAGACAGCGGATGCAGGAGACTCTCTATCAGACAGCGGATGCAGGACACTCTATATCAGACAGCGGATACTGGAGACTCTATCAGACAGCGGATGCAGGAGACTCTCCTTCAGACAGCGGATGCAGGAGTCTCTCCTTCAGACAGCGGATGCAGGAGACTCTCTATCAGACAGCGGACGCAGGATTTTCTCCTTCAGACAGCGGATGCAGAGGTCTCTCTATCAGAGAACGGATGCAGGAGACGCTCCATCAGACAGCAGATGCAGGAGTCTCTCTATCAGACAGCGGATGCAGGAGACTCTCTATCAGACAGTGGAAGCAGGAGACTCTCTATCAGACAGTGGATGCAGGAGTCACTCCTTCAGACAGCGGATGCAGGAGACTCTCTATCAGACATCGGATGCAGGATTTTCTCCTTCAGACAGCGGATGCAGGAGTCTCTTTATCAGACAGCGGATGCAGGAGTCTCCATCAGACAGCGGATGCAGGAGTCTCTTTATCAGACAGCACATGCAGGAGACTCTCTATCAGATAGTGGATGCAGGAGACTCTCTATCAGACAGCGGATGCAGGAGACTTTCTATCAGACAGCGGATGCAGGACACTCTATATCAGACAGCGGATGCAGGAGACTCTCTATCAGACAGCAGACGCAAAATTTTCTTATTCAGACACCGGATGCAAAGGTCTCTCTATCAGACAGCGGATGCAGGAAACACTCCAACAGACAGCAGATGCAGGAGACTCTCTATCAGACAGCGGATGCAGGAGACTCTCTATCAGACAGTGGATAAAGGAGACGCTCATTCAGACAGCGGATGCAGGAGTCTCTCTATCAGGCAGCAGATGCAGGAGTCTCTCTATCAGACAGCGGATGCAGGAGACTCTCAATCAGACAGCGGATGCAGGGGACTCTCTATCAGACAGCGGATGCTGGAGTCTCTCTATCAGACAGCGCATGCAGGAGACTCTCTATCAGATAGTGGATGCAGGAGACTCTCTATCAGACAGCGGATGCAGGAGACTCTCTATCAGACAGCGGATGCAGGACACTCTATATCAGACAGCGGATGAAGGAGACTCTATCAGACAGCGGATGCAGGAGACTCTCCTTCAGACAGCGGATGCAGGAGTCTCTCTTTCAGACAGCGGATGCAGGAGACTCTCTATCAGACGGCAGACACAGGATTTTCTCCTACAGACACCCGATGCAGAGGTCTCTCTATCAGACAGCGGATGCAGGAGACACTCCATCAGACAGCAGATGCAGGAGTCTCTCTATCAGACAGCGGATGCAGGAGACTCTCTATCAGACAGTGGATGCAGGAGACTCTCTATCAGACAGAGGATGCAGGAGACTCTCTATCAGACAGCAGATGCAGGAGACTCTATCAGACAGCGGATGCAGGAGAACTTCCTTCAGAGCGCGGATGCAGGAGTCTCTCCTTCAGACAGCGGTTGCAGCAGACTCTCTATCAGACAGCGAATGCAGGAGTCACTCCTTCAGACAGCGGATGCTGGAGACTCTCCATCAGACAGCGGATGCAGGAGACTCTCTATCAGACAGCGGATGCAGGAGTCTCTCTATCAGACAGCGGATGCAGGAGATTCTCTATCAGACAGCGGATGCAGGAGTCTCTCCTTTAGACAGCGGATGCAGGAGTCTCTCCATCAGACAGCGGATGCAGAAGACTCTCTATCAGACAGCGGATGCAGGAGACTATCAGAGAGCGGATGCATGAGACTCTTTATCAGACAGCGGATGCAGGAGTCTCTCTATCAGACAGCGGATGCAGAAGATTCTCTATCAGACAGCGGATGCAGGAGTCTCTCCTTTAGACAGCGGATGCAGGAGTCTCTCCATCAGACAGCGGATGCAGAAGTCTCTCTATCGGACAGCGGATGCAGGAGACTATATATCTGACAGCGGATGCAGGAGTCTCTCCTTCAGACAGCGGATGCAGGAGTCTCTCCTTCAGACAGCGGATGCAGGAGTCTATCTATCAGTCAGTGGATGCAGGAGACTCTCATTCAGACAGCGGATGCAGGAGTCTCTCTTTCAGACAGCAGATGCAGGAGTCTCTCTATCGGACAGCGGATGCAGGAGACTCTCAATCAGACAGCGGATGCAGGGGACTCTCTATCAGACAGCGGATGCAGGAGACTCTCTATCAGACAGCTGATGCAGGAGACTCTCATAAGACAGCAGATGCAGGAGACTCCATCAGACAGCGGATGCAGAAGACTCTCAATCAGACAGCGGATGTAGGAGACTCTATCAGACAGCGGATGAAGGTGACTCTATATCAGATGGCAGATGCAGGAGACTCTCCATCAGACAGCGGATGCAAGAGACTCTCTATCACACAGCGGATGCAGGAGACTCCATCATACAGCGGATGCAGGAGTCTCTCGATGAGACAGCGGATGCAGGAGTCTCTCTATCAGACAGCGGATGCATGAGACACTCCATCAGACAGCGGGTGCAGGAGTCTCTCTATCAGACAGCGGATGCAGGAGAGTCTCTATCAGACAGCGGATGCAGGAATCTCTCAATAAGACAGCGGATACAGGAGTCTCTCCTTCAGAAAGCGGATGAAAGAGACTCTCTATCAAACAGCGGATGCAGGATTTTCTCCTTCAGACAGTGGCTGCAGGAGTCTCTCTATCAGACAGCGGATGCAGGAGACCCTCTATCAGACAGTGGATGCAGGACACTCTCTATCAAACAGCGGATGCAGGAGACTCTCTATCAGACAGCGGATGCAGGAGAATCTCAATCAGACAGCGGATGCAGGAGACTCTCTATCAGACAGCGGATGCAGGAGTCTCTCCTTCAGACAGCGGATGCAGGAGACTTTCTATCAGACATTGGATGCAGGATTTCCTCCTTCAGACAGCGGATGCAGGAGTCTCTCTATGGGACAGCGGATGCAGGAGTCTCCATCAGACAGCGGATGCAGGAGTCTCTCTATCAGACAGCGGATGCAGGTGACTCTCTATCAGATAGTGGATGCAGGAGACTCTTTCAGACAGCGGATGCAGGAGACTCTCTATCAGACAGTGGATGCAGGAGACTATCAGACAGCGGATGCAGGAGACTCTATCAGACAGCGGATGCAGGAGACTCTCCTTCAGACAGCGGATGCAGGAGTCTCTCCTTCAGACAGCGGATGCAGGAGACTTTCTATCAGACAGCGGACGCAGGATTTTCTCCTTCAGACAGCGGATGCAGGAGTCTCTTTATCAGACAGCGGATGCAGGAGACACTCCATCAGACAGCGGATGCAGGAGTCTCTCTATCAGACAGTGGATGCAGCAGACTCCCTATCAAACAGCGGATGCAGGAGACTCTCTATCAGACAGAGGATGCATGAGACTCTCTATCAGACAGCGGATGCAGGAGACTCCATCAGACAGCGGATGCAGGAGTCTCTCTATCAGACAGCGGATGCAGGTGACTCTCTATCAGACAGCGGATGGAGGAGTCTCTCCTTCAGACAGCAGATGCAGGAGACTCTCTATCAGACAGCGGATGCAGGAGACTCCATCATACAGCGGATGCAGGAGTCTCTCTATGAGATAGCGGATGCAGGAGTCTATCTATCAGACAGCGGATGCAGGAGACACTCCATCAGACAGCGGATGCAGGAGTCTCTCTATCAGACATCGAATGCAGGAGACTCTCTATCAGACAGCGGATGCAGGAGTCTCTCTATCAGACAGCGGATGCAGGAGACTCTCTATCAGACAGCGGATGCAGGAGACTCTTTATCAGACAGTGGATGCAGGAGTCACTCCTTAAGACAGCGGATGCAGGAGACTCTCTATCAGACATCGGATGCAGGATTTTCTCCTTCAGACAACGGATGCAGGAGTCTCTCTATCAGACAGCGGATGCAGGAGTCTCCATCAGACAACGGATGCAGGAGTCTTTCAATCAGACAGCGCATGCAGGAGACTCTCTATCAGATAGTGGATGCATGAGACTTTCTATCAGACAGCAGATGCAGGAGACTCTCTATCAGACAGCGATGCAGGACACTCTATATCAGACAGCGGATAGAGGAGACTCTATCAGACAGCGGATGCAGGAGACTCTCCTTCAGACAGCGGATGCTGGAGTCTCTCCTTCAGACAGCGGATGCAGGAGACTCTCTATCAGACAGCGGACGCAGGATTTTCTCCTTCAGACAGCGGATGCAGAGGTCTCTCTATCAGAGAACGGATGCAGGAGACACTCCATCAGACAGCAGATGCAGGAGTCTATCTATCAGACAGCGGATGCAGGAGACTCTCTATCAGACAGTGGATGCAGGAGACTCTCTATCAGACAGAGGATGCAGGAGACTCTCTATCAGACAGAGGATGCAGGAGACTCTCTATCAGACATCGGATGCAGGATTTTCTCCTTCAGACAGCGGATGCAGGAGTCTCCATCAGACAGCGGATGCAGGAGTCTTTTTATCAGACAGCACATGCAGGAGACTCTCTTTCAGATAGTGGATGCAAAAGACTTTCTATCAGACAGCGCATGCAGGAGACTTTCTATCAGACATCGGATGCAGAACACTCTATATCAGACAGCGGATGCAGGAGACTCTCTATCAGACAGCAGACGCAAAAATTTCTCATTCAGACACCGGATGCAAAGGTCTCTCTATCAGACAGCGGATGCAGGAGACACTCCATCAGACAGCAGATGCAGGAGTCTCTCTATCAGACAGCGGGTGCAGGAGACTCTCTATCAGACAGTGGATAAAGGAGACTCTCATTCAGACAGCGGATGCAGGAGTCTCTCTATCAGGCAGCAGATGCAGGAGTCTCTCTATCAGACAGCGGATGCAGGAGACTCTCAATCAGACAGCGGATGCAGGGGACTCTCTATCAGACAGCGGATGCTGGAGTCTCTCTATCAGACTGCGCATGCAGGAGACTCTCTATCAGATAGTGGATGCAGGAGACTCTCTATCAGACAGCGGATGCAGGAGACTCTCTATCAGACAGCGGATGCAGGACACTCTATATCAGACAGCGGATGAAGGAGACTCTATCAGACAGCGGATGCAGGAGACTCTCCTTCAGACAGCGGATGCAGGAGTCTCTCCTTCAGACAGCGGATGCAGGAGACTCTCTATCAGACAGCAGACATCGGATTTTCTCCTTCAGACACCGGATGCAGAGGTCTCTCTATCAGACAGCGGATGCAGGAGACACTCCATCAGACAGCAGATGCAGGAGTCTCTCTATCAGACAGCGGATGCAGGAGACTCTCTATCAGACAGAGGATGCAGGACACTCTCTATCAGACAGCAGATGCAGGAGACTCTATCAAACAGCGGATGCAGGAGAACTTCCTTCAGAGCGCGGATGCAGGAGTCTCTCCTTCAGACAGCGGATGCAGGAGACTCTCTATCAGACAGCGAATGCAGGAGTCACTCCTTCAGACAGCGGATGCTTGAGACTCTCCATCAGACAGCGGATGCAGGAGACTCTCTATCAGACAGCGGATGCAGGAGTCTCTCTATCAGACAGCGGATGCAGGAGATTCTCTAACAGACAGCGGATGCAGGAGTCTCTCCTTTAGACAGCGGATGCAGGAGTCTCTTCATCAGACAGCGGATGCAGGAGACTCTCTATCAGACAGCGGATGCAGGAGACTATCAGAGAGCGGATGCATGAGACTCTATTAGACAGCGGATGCAGGAGTGTCTCTATCAGACAGCGGATGCAGGAGACTATATATCTTACAGCGGATGCAGGAGTCTCTCCTTCAGACAGCGGATGCAGGAGTCTCTCCTTCAGACAGCGGAAGCAGGAGTCTCTCTATCAGTCAGTGGATGCAGGAGACTCTCATTCAGACAGCGGATGCAGGAGTCTCTCTTTCAGACAACAGATGCAGGAGTCTCTCTATCAGACAGCGGATGCAGGATACTCTCAATCAGACAGCGGATGCAGGGGACTCTCTATCAGACAGCGGATGCAGGAGACTCTCTATCAGACAGCTGATGCAGGAGACTCTCTATCAGACAGCTGATGCAGGAGACTCTCCATAAGACAGCAGATGCAGGAGACTCTATCAGACAGCAGATGCAGGAGACTCTCTATCAGATGGCGGATGCAGGAGACTCTCCATCAGACAGCGGATGCAAGAGACTCTCTATCACACAGCGGATGCAGGAAACTCCATCATACAGCGGATGCAGAGGTCTCTCTATGAGACAGCGGATGCAGGCGTCTCTCTATCAGACAGCGGATGCAGGAGACACTCCATCAGACAGCGGGTGCAGGAGTCTCTCTATCAGACAGCGGATGCAGGAGACTCTCTATCAGACAGCGCATGCAGGAATCTCTCTATCAGACAGCGGATACAGGAGTCTCTCCTTCAGACAGCGGATGCAAGAGACTCTCTATCAAACAGCGGATGCAGGATTTTCTCCTTCAGACAGCGGCTGCAGGAGTCTCTCTATCAGACAGCAGATGTAGGAGACCCTCTATCAGACAGTGGATGCAGGACACTCTCTATCAAACAGCGGATGCAGGAGACTCTCTATCAGACAGCGGATGCAGGAAAATCTCAATCAGACAGCGGATGCAGGAGACTCTCTATCAGACAGCGGATGCAGGAGTCTCTCCTTCAGACAGCGGATGCAGGAGACTCTCTATCAGACATCGGATGCAGGATTTCCTCCTTCAGACAGCGGATGCAGGAGTCTCTCTATGGGAGAGCGGATGCAGGAGTCTCCATCAGACAGCGGATGCAGGAGTCTCTCTATTAGACAGCGGATGCAGGTGACTCTCTATCAGATAGTGGATGCAGGAGACTCTTTCAGACAGCGGATGCAGGAGACTCTCTATCAGACATTGGATGCAGGAGACTATCAGACAGCGGATGCAGGAGACTCTATCAGACAGCGGATGCAGGAGACTCTCTCTCAGACAGCGGATGCAGGAGTCTCTCCTTCAGACAGCGGATGCAGGAGACTCTCTATCAGACAGCGGACGCAGGATTTTCTCCTTCAGACAGCGGATGCAGGAATCTCTCTATCAGACAGCGGATGCAGGAGACACTCCATCAGACAGCGGATGCAGGAGTCTCTCTATCAGACACTGGATGCAGGAGACTCTCTATCAAACAGCGGATGCAGGAGACTCTCTATCAGACAGATGATGCATGAGACTCTCTATCAGACAGCGGATGCAGGAGACTCTATCAGACAGCGGATGCAGGAGAACTTCCTTCAGAGAGCGGATGCAGGAGTCTCTCCTTCAGACAGCGGATGCAGGAGACTCTCTATCAGACAGCGGATGCAGGAGTCACTCCTTCAGACAGCGGATGCTGGAGACTCTCCATCAGACAATGGTCGCAGGGGACTCTCTATCAGACAGCGGATGCAGGAGTCTCTCTATCAGACAGCGGATGCAGGAGATTCTCCATCAAACAGCAGAAGCAGGAGTCTCTCCTTTAGACAGCGGATGCAGGAGTCTCTCCATCAGACAGCGGTTGCAGGAGACTCTCTATCAGACAGCGGATGCAGGAGACTCTATCAGAGAGTGGATGCATGAGACTCTATTAGACAGCGGATGCAGGAGACTCCCCATCAGAGAGTGGATGCAGGAGTCTCTCCTTCAGACAGCAGATGCAGGAGACTCTCTATCAGACAGCGGATGCAGGAGTCACTCCTTCAGACAGCGGATGCTGGAGACTCTCCATCAGTCAGCGGATGCAGGAGACTCTCTAGCAGACAGCGGATGCAGGGGACTCTCTATCAGACAGCGGATGCAGGAGACTCTCTGTCAGACAGCGGATGTCTGATAGAGAGTCTCCTGCATCCGCTGTCTGAAGGAGAGACTCCTGTATCCGCTGTCTGAAGGAGAGTCTCCTGTATCCGCTGTCTGATAGAGTCTCCTACATCCGCTGTCTGATAAATAGTCTCTTGCATCCGCTGTCTGATAGAGAGACTCCTGCATCCGCTGTCTGATAGAGAGTCTCCTGCATCCGCTGTCTGATAGAGAAACTCCTGCATCCGCTGTCTGATAGAGAGTCTCCTGCTTCCGCGGTCTGAAGGAGAGTCTCCTGCATCCGCTGTCTGATAGAGTCTCCTGCATCCGCTGTCTGATAGATTGTCTCTTGCATCCGCTGTCTAATAGAGAGACTCCTGCATCCGCTGTCTGATAGAGAGTCTCCTGCATCCGCTGTCTGAAGGAGAGACTCTTGCATCCACTGTCTGATAGAGAGTCTCCTGCATCCGCTGTCTGAAGAGAGACTCCTGCATCCGCTGTCTGATAGAGAGACTCCTGCATTCGCTGTCTGATAGAGTCTCCTGCATCCGCTGTCTGATAGAGAGTCTCCTGCATCCGCTGTCTGATAGAGAGTCTCTTGCATCCGCTGTCTGATAGAGAGTCTTCTGCATCCAATGTCTGATAGACAGTCTCGTGCATCCGCTGTCTGATAGAGAGACTCTTGCATCCGCTGCCTGATAGATTGTCCTGCATCCGCTGTCTGATAGAGAGTCTCCTGCATCCGCTGTCTGAAGGAGAGTCTCCTGCATCCGCTGTCTGATAGAGTCTCCTGCAACCGCTGTCTGATAGACAGTCTCCTGCATCCGCTGTCTGATGGAGGGTCTCCTGCATCCGCTGTCTGATAGAGAGTCTCCTGCATCGACTGTTTGATAGAGAGTTTCCTGCATCCGCTGTCTGATAGAGAGACTCCTGCATCCACTGTCTGATAGTGTCTCCTGCATCCGCTGTCTGATAGAGAGTCTCCTGCATCCGCTGTCTGATAGAGAGGCTCCTGCATCGGCTGTCTGATGGAGAGTCTCCTTCATCCGCTGTGTGATAGAGAGACTCCTGCATCCGCTGTCTGATAGAGAGACTCTTGCTTCCGCTGTCTGAAGGAGAGACTACTGTATCCGCTCTCTGATAGAGAGTCTCCTGCTTCCACTATCTGATAGAGAGACTCCTGCTTCCGCTGTCTGAAGGAGAGACTCCTGCATCCGCTGTCTAAAGGAGAGACTCCTGCATCCGCTGTCTGATAGAGTGTCTCCTGCATCCGCTGTCTGATAGTGAATCTCCTGCATCAGCTGTCTGATAGAGAGTCTTCTGCATCCGCTGTCTGATAGAGAGACTCCTGCATCCGCTGTCTGATGGAGAATCTCCTGCAACCGCTGTCTGATAGAGGGTATCCTGCATCCGCTGTCTGATAGAGTTTCCTGCATCCGCTGTCTGATGGAGTGTCTCCTGCATCTGCTGTCTGATAGAGAGTCTCCTGCATCCGCTGTCTGATGGAGAGTCTCCTGCATCCGCTGTCTGATAGAGAGACTCCTGATCTGCTGTCTGATAGAAAGACTCCTGCTTCCGCTGTCGGAAGGAGAGACTCCTGCATCCACTGTCTAAAGGAGAGACTCCTGCATCCGCTGTCTGATAGAAAGACTCCTGCGTCCGCTGTCGGAAGGAGAGACTCCTGCATCCACTGTCTAAAGGAGAGACTCCTGCATCCGCTGTCTAAAGGAGAGACTCCTGCATCTGCTGTCTGATAGAGAGTCTCCTGCATCCGCTGTCTGATAGGATACTCCTGTATCCGCTGTCTGATAGAGAGTTTTCTGCATCCGCTGTCTGATAGGGAGACTCCTGCATCCGCTGTCTGATAGATGGTATCCTGTATCCTCTGTCTGATAGAGAGACTCCTGCTTCCGCTGTCTGATGGAGTGTCTACTGCATCCGCTGTCTGATGGAGAGTGTCCTGCATCCGCTGTCAGATAGAGAGTGTCCTGCATCCGCTGTCTGATGGAGAGTCTCCTGCATCCGCTGTCTGATAGAGAGACTCCTGCTTCCGCTGTCTGAAGGAGAGACTCCTGCATCCGCTGTCTGATGGAGTGTCTCCTGCATTTGCTGTCTGATAGAGAGTCTCATGCATCTGCTGTCTGAGAGAGACTCTCTATCAGACAGCGGATGCAGGAGACTCTCTATCAGACAGCGGATGCAGGAGACACTCCATCAGACAGCGGATGCAGGAGACTCTATCAGACAGCGGATGCAGGATACCCTCTATCAGACAGCGGTTGCAGGAGATTCTCCATCAGACAGCAGATGCAGGAGTCTCTCTATCAGACAGCGGATGCGAAAGACTCTCTATCAGACAGCGGATGCAGGAGTCTCTCCTTTAGATAGCGAATGCAGGAGTCTCTCATTCAGACAGCGGATGCAGGATTCTCTCTATCAGACTGCAGATGCAGGAGACTCTCTATCAGACAGCAGAATCAGGAGTCTCTCCTTCAGACAGCGATTGAAGGAGTC
This sequence comes from Loripinus fragilis, assembly GCA_964019695.1. Taxonomy (NCBI): domain Eukaryota; kingdom Metazoa; phylum Mollusca; class Bivalvia; order Lucinida; family Lucinidae; genus Loripinus; species Loripinus fragilis. The sequence goes on from CAXHUL010000056.1 coordinate 69,176, forward strand.
TCTCTATCAGACAGCGGATGCAGGAGACTCTCTATTAGACAGCCGATGCAGGAGACTCTCTCTCAGACAGCGGATGCAGGAGTCTCTCCTACAGACAGCAGATGCTGGAGACTCTCCATCAGACAGCGGAAGCAGGAGACTCTCTATCAGACAGCGGATGAAGGAGTCCCTCTATCAGACAGCGGATGCAGGAGACTCTTTATCAGACAGCGGATGCAGGAGTCTCTCTATCAGACAGCGGACGCAGGAGATTCTCTATCAGACAGCGGATCTAGGAAACTCTATCAGACAGCGGATGCAGATGACTCTCCTTCAGACAGCGGATGCAGGAGTCTCTCCTTCAGACAGCGGATGCAGGAGACTCTCTATCAGACAGCGGATATAGGAGTCTCTCCTTCAGACAGAAGATGCAGGAGACTCTCCGTCAGACACCGGAAGCAGGAGTCTCTCTATCAGACAGCGGATGCAGGAGACTCTCTATCAGACAGCGGTTGCAGGAGACACTCCATCAAACAGCGGATGCAGGAGACTCTCTATCAGACAGCGGATGCAGGAGTCTCTCTATCAGACAGCGGATGCAGGAGACACTCAATCAGACAGCGGATGCAGGAGTCTCTCTATCAGACAGCGGATGCAGGAGACTGTCTATCAGACAGTGGATGCCGGAGACTCTATCAGACAGCGGATGCAGGAGACTCTCTATCAGACAGCCGATGCAGGAGACACTATCAGATAGCGGATGCAGGAGTCTCTCTATCTGACAGCAGATGAAGGAGACGTTCTGTCAGACAGTGGATGCAGGAGACTCTCTATCAGACAGCGGATGCAGGAGACACTCTATCAGACAGCAGACGCTGGAGACTCCCCATCAGACAGCGGATGCAGGCGACTCTCTATCAGACAGTGGATGCATGCAGGAGACTCTATCAGACAGCGGATGCAGGAGTCTCTCTATCAAACAGCAGATGCAGGAGACTCTCTATCAGACAGTGGATGCACGAGAATCTTTATCAGACAGCGGATGCAGGAGACTCTCTATCAGACAGCGGATGCAGGAGACTCTCTATCAGACAGCGAATGCAGAAGACTCTATCAGACAGCGGATGCAGGTGACTCTCCTACAGACAGCGGATGCAGGTGTCTCTCATTCAGAGAGCGGATGCAGGAGACTCTCTATCAGACAGCGGATGCAGGAGTCTCTCCTTCAGATAGCGGATGCTGGAGACTCTCCATCAGACAGCGGAAGCAGGTGACTCTCTATCAGTCAGCGGATGCAGGAGTCTTCCTATCAGACAGCGGATGCAGGAGACTCTCTATCAGACAGTGGATGCAGGAGTCTCTCTATCAGACATCGGATGCAGGAGACTCTCTATCAGACAGCGGATGCAGGACAATCTATCAGACAGCGGATGCAAGAGACTCTCTATCACACAGCGGATGCAGGAGACTCCATCATACAGCGGATGTAGGAGTCTCTCGATGAGACAGCGGATGCAGGAGTCTCTCTATCAGACAGCGGATGCATGAGACACTCCATCAGACAGCGGGTGCAGGAGTCTCTCTATCAGACAGCGGATGCAGGAGAGTCTCTATCAGACAGCGGATGCAGGAATCTCTCTATAAGACAGCGGATACAGGAGTCTCTCCTTCAGACAGCGGATGAAAGAGACTCTCTATCAAACAGCGGATGCAGGATTTTCTCCTTCAGACAGTGGCTGCAGGAGTCTCTCTATCAGACAGCGGATGCAGGAGACCCTCTATCAGACAGTGGATGCAGGACACTCTCTATCAAACAGCGGATGCAGGAGACTCTCTATCAGACAGCGGATGCAGGAGAATCTCAATCAGACAGCGGATGCAGGAGACTCTCTATCAGACAGCGGATGCAGGAGTCTCTCCTTCAGACAGCGGATGCAGGAGACTTTCTATCAGACATTGGATGCAGGATTTCCTCCTTCAGACAGCGGATGCAGGAGTCTCTCTATGGGACAGCGGATGCAGGAGTCTCCATCAGACAGCGGATGCAGGAGTCTCTCTATCAGACAGCCGATGCAGGTGACTCTCTATCAGATAGTGGATGCAGGAGACTCTTTCAGACAGCGGATGCAGGAGACTCTCTATCAGACAGTGGATGCAGGAGACTATCAGACAGCGGATGCAGGAGACTCTATCAGACAGCGGATGCAGGAGACTCTCCTTCAGACAGCGGATGCAGGAGTCTCTCCTTCAGACAGCGGATGCAGGAGACTTTCTATCAGACAGCGGACGCAGGATTTTCTCCTTCAGACAGCGGATGCAGGAGTCTCTTTATCAGACAGCGGATGCAGGAGACACTCCATCAGACAGCGGATGCAGGAGTCTCTCTATCAGACAGTGGATGCAGCAGACTCCCTATCAAACAGCGGATGCAGGAGACTCTCTATCAGACAGAGGATGCATGAGACTCTCTATCAGACAGCGGATGCAGGAGACTCCATCAGACAGCGGATGCAGAAGTCTCTCTATCAGACAGCGGATGCAGGTGACTCTCTATCAGACAGCGGATGGAGGAGTCTCTCCTTCAGACAGCAGATGCAGGAGACTCTCTATCAGACAGCAGATGCAGGAGACTCCATCATACAGCGGATGCAGGAGTCTCTCTATGAGATAGCGGATGCAGGAGTCTATCTATCAGACAGCGGATGCAGGAGACACTCCATCAGACAACGGATGCAGGAGTCTCTCTATCAGACATCGAATGCAGGAGACTCTCTATCAGACAGCGGATGCAGGAGTCTCTCTATCAGACAGCGGATGCAGGAGACTCTCTATCAGACAGCGGATGCAGGAGACTCTCTATCAGACAGTGGATGCAGGAGTCTCTCCTTCAGACAGCGGATGCAAGAGACTCTCTATCGGACAGCGGATGCAGGATTTTCCCCTTCAGACAGCGGATGCAGGAGTATCTCTATCAGACAGCGGATGCAGGAGACACTCCATCAGACAGCGGATGCAGGAGTCTCTTTATCAGACAGCGGATGCAGGAGACTCTTTATCAGACAGTGGATGCAGGAGTCACTCCTTAAGACAGCGGATGCAGGAGACTCTCTATCAGACATCGGATGCAGGATTTTCTCCTTCAGACAACGGATGCAGGAGTCTCTCTATCAGACAGCGGATGCAGGAGTCTCCATCAGACAACGGATGCAGGAGTCTTTCAATCAGACAGCGCATGCAGGAGACTCTCTATCAGATAGTGGATGCATGAGACTTTCTATCAGACAGCAGATGCAGGAGACTCTCTATCAGACAGCGATGCAGGACACTCTATATCAGACAGCGGATAGAGGAGACTCTATCAGACAGCGGATGCAGGAGACTCTCCTTCAGACAGCGGATGCTGGAGTCTCTCCTTCAGACAGCGGATGCAGGAGACTTTCTATCAGACAGCGGACGCAGGATTATCTCCTTCAGACAGCGGATGCAGAGGTCTCTCTATCAGAGAACGGATGCAGGAGACACTCCATCAGACAGCAGATGCAGGAGTCTATCTATCAGACAGCGGATGCAGGAGACTCTCTATCAGACAGTGGATGCAGGAGACTCTCTATCAGACAGAGGATGCAGGAGACTCTCTATCAGACAGAGGATGCAGGAGACTCTCTATCAGACATCGGATGCAGGATTTTCTCCTTCAGACAGCGGATGCAGGAGTCTCCATCAGACAGCGGATGCAGGAGTCTTTTTATCAGACAGCACATGCAGGAGACTCTCTTTCAGATAGTGGATGCAAAAGACTCTCTATCAGACAGCGCATGCAGGAGACTTTCTATCAGACATCGGATGCAGAACACTCTATATCAGACAGCGGATGCAGGAGACTCTCTATCAGACAGCAGACGCAAAAATTTCTCATTCAGACACCGGATGCAAAGGTCTCTCTATCAGACAGCGGATGCAGGAGACACTCCATCAGACAGCAGATGCAGGAGTCTCTCTATCAGACAGCGGGTGCAGGAGACTCTCTATCAGACAGTGGATAAAGGAGACTCTCATTCAGACAGCGGATGCAGGAGTCTCTCTATCAGGCAGCAGATGCAGGAGTCTCTCTATCAGACAGCGGATGCAGGAGACTCTCAATCAGACAGCGGATGCAGGGGACTCTCTATCAGACAGCGGATGCTGGAGTCTCTCTATCAGACTGCGCATGCAGGAGACTCTCTATCAGATAGTGGATGCAGGAGACTCTCTATCAGACAGCGGATGCAGGAGACTCTCTATCAGACAGCGGATGCAGGACACTCTATATCAGACAGCGGATGAAGGAGACTCTATCAGACAGCGGATGCAGGAGACTCTCCTTCAGACAGCGGATGCAGGAGTCTCTCCTTCAGACAGCGGATGCAGGAGACTCTCTATCAGACAGCGGATGCAGGAGACTATCAGAGAGCGGATGCATGAGACTCTATTAGACAGCGGATGCAGGAGTCTCTCTATCAGACAGCGGATGCAGGAGACTATATATCTTACAGCGGATGCAGGAGTCTCTCCTTCAGATAGCGGATGCAGGAGTCTCTCCTTCAGACAGCGGAAGCAGGAGTCTCTCTATCAGTCAGTGGATGCAGGAGACTCTCATTCAGACAGCGGATGCAGGAGTCTCTCTTTCAGACAACAGATGCAGGAGTCTCTCTATCAGACAGCGGATGCAGGATACTCTCAATCAGACAGCGGATGCAGGGGACTCTCTATCAGACAGCGGATGCAGGAGACTCTCTATCAGACAGCTGATGCAGGAGACTCTCTATCAGACAGCTGATGCAGGAGACTCTCCATAAGACAGCAGATGCAGGAGACTCTATCAGACAGCAGATGCAGGAGACTCTATATCAGATGGCGGATGCAGGAGACTCTCCATCAGACAGCGGATGCAAGAGACTCTCTATCACACAGCGGATGCAGGAAACTCCATCATACAGCGGATGCAGAGGTCTCTCTATGAGACAGCGGATGCAGGCGACTCTCTATCAGACAGCGGATGCAGGAGACACTCCATCAGACAGCGGGTGCAGGAGTCTCTCTATCAGACAGCGGATGCAGGAGACTCTCTATCAGACAGCGCATGCAGGAATCTCTCTATCAGACAGCGGATACAGGAGTCTCTCCTTCAGACAGCGGATGCAAGAGACTCTCTATCAAACAGCGGATGCAGGATTTTCTCCTTCAGACAGCGGCTGCAGGAGTCTCTCTATCAGACAGCAGATGTAGGAGACCCTCTATCAGACAGTGGATGCAGGACACTCTCTATCAAACAGCGGATGCAGGAGACTCTCTATCAGACAGCGGATGCAGGAAAATCTCAATCAGACAGCGGATGCAGGAGACTCTCTATCAGACAGCGGATGCAGGAGTCTCTCCTTCAGACAGCGGATGCAGGAGACTCTCTATCAGACATCGGATGCAGGATTTCCTCCTTCAGACAGCGGATGCAGGAGTCTCTCTTTGGGAGAGCGGATGCAGGAGTCTCCATCAGACAGCGGATACAGGAGTCTCTCTATTAGACAGCGGATGCAGGTGACTCTCTATCAGATAGTGGATGCAGGAGACTCTTTCAGACAGCGGATGCAGGAGACTCTCTATCAGACATTGGATGCAGGAGACTATCAGACAGCGGATGCAGGAGACTCTATCAGACAGCGGATGCAGGAGACTCTCTCTCAGACAGCGGATGCAGGAGTCTCTCCTTCAGACAGCGGATGCAGGAGACTCTCTATCAGACAGCGGACGCAGGATTTTCTCCTTCAGACAGCGGATGCAGGAATCTCTCTATCAGACAGCGGATGCAGGAGACACTCCATCAGACAGCGGATGCAGGAGTCTCTCTATCAGACACTGGATGCAGGAGACTCTCTATCAAACAGCGGATGCAGGAGACTCTCTATCAGACAGATGATGCATGAGACTCTCTATCAGACAGCGGATGCAGGAGTCTCTATCAGACAGCGGATGCAGGAGAACTTCCTTCAGAGAGCGGATGCAGGAGTCTCTCCTTCAGACAGCGGATGCAGGAGACTCTCTATCAGACAGCGGATGCAGGAGTCACTCCTTCAGACAGCGGATGCTGGAGACTCTCCATCAGACAATGGTCGCAGGGGACTCTCTATCAGACAGCGGATGCAGGAGTCTCTCTATCAGACAGCGGATGCAGGAGATTCTCCATCAAACAGCAGAAGCAGGAGTCTCTCCTTTAGACAGCGGATGCAGGAGTCTCTCCATCAGACAGCGGTTGCAGGAGACTCTCTATCAGACAGCGGATGCAGGAGACTCTATCAGAGAGCGGATGCATGAGACTCTATTAGACAGCGGATGCAGGAGACTCCCCATCAGAGAGTGGATGCAGGAGTCTCTCCTTCAGACAGCAGATGCAGGAGACTCTCTATCAGACAGCGGATGCAGGAGTCACTCCTTCAGACAGCGGATGCTGGAGACTCTCCATCAGTCAGCGGATGCAGGAGACTCTCTAGCAGACAGCGGATGCAGGGGACTCTCTATCAGACAGCGGATGCAGGAGACTCTGTCAGACAGCGGATGTCGGATAGAGAGTCTCCTGCATCCGCTGTCTGAAGGAGAGACTCCTGTATCGGCTGTCTGAAGGAGAGTCTCCTGTATCCGCTGTCTGATAGAGTCTCCTGCATCCGCTGTCTGATAAATAGTCTCTTGCATCCGCTGTCTGATAGAGAGACTCCTGCATCCGCTGTCTGATAGAGAGTCTCCTGCATCCGCTGTCTGATAGAGAAACTCCTGCATCCGCTGTCTGATAGAGAGTCTCCTGCATCCGCTGTCTGAAGAGAGACTCCTGCATCCGCTGTCTGATAGAGAGAATCCTGCATCCGCTGTCTGATAGAGTCTCCTGCATCCGCTGTCTGATAGAGTCTCCTGCATCCGCTGTCTGATAGATTGTCTCTTGCATCCGCTGTCTAATAGAGAGACTCCTGCATCCGCTGTCTGATAGAGAGTCTCCTGCATCCGCTGTCTGAAGGAGAGACTCTTGCATCTACTGTCTGATAGAGAGTCTCCTGCATCCGCTGTCTGAAGAGAGACTCCTGCATCCGCTGTCTGATAGAGAGAATCCTGCATCCGCTGTCTGATAGAGTCTCCTGCATCCGCTGTCTGATAGAGAGTCTCCTGCATCCGCTGTCTGACAGAGAGTCTCTTGCATCCGCTGTCTGATAGAGAGTCTTCTGCATCCAATGTCTGATAGACAGTCTCGTGCATCCGCTGTCTGATAGAGAGACTCTTGCATCCGCTGCCTGATAGATTGTCCTGCATCCGCTGTCTGATAGAGAGTCTCCTGCATCCGCTGTCTGAAGGAGAGTCTCCTGCATCCGCTGTCTGATAGAGTCTCCTGCATCCGCTGTCTGATAGACAGTCTCCTGCATCCGCTGTCTGACGGAGGGTCTCCTGCATCCGCTGTCTGATAGAGAGTCTCCTGCATCGACTGTTTGATAGAGAGTTTCCTGCATCCGCTGTCTGATAGAGAGACTCCTGCATCCACTGTCTGATAGTGTCTCCTGCATCCGCTGTCTGATAGAGAGTCTCCTGCATCCGCTGTCTGATAGAGAGGCTCCTGCATCGGCTGTCTGATGGAGAGTCTCCTTCATCCGCTGTGTGATAGAGAGACTCCTGCATCCGCTGTCTGATAGAGAGACTCTTGCTTCCGCTGTCTGAAGGAGAGACTCCTGTATCCGCTCTCTGATAGAGAGTCTCCTGCTTCCACTATCTGATAGAGAGACTCCTGCTTCCGCTGTCTGAAGGAGAGACTCCTGCATCCGCTGTGTAAAGGAGAGACTCCTGCATCCGCTGTCTGATAGAGTGTCTCCTGCATCCGCTGTCTGATAGTGAATCTCCTGCATCAGCTGTCTGATAGAGAGTCTTCTGCATCCGCTGTCTGATAGAGAGACTCCTGCATCCGCTGTCTGATGGAGAATCTCCTGCAACCGCTGTCTGATAGAGGGTATCCTGCATCCGCTGTCTGATAGAGTTTCCTGCATCCGCTGTCTGATGGAGTGTCTCCTGCATCTGCTGTCTGATAGAGAGTCTCCTGCATCCGCTGTCTGATGGAGAGTCTCCTGCATCCGCTGTCTGATAGAGAGACTCCTGATCTGCTGTCTGATAGAAAGACTCCTGCTTCCGCTGTCGGAAGGAGAGACTCCTGCATCCACTGTCTAAAGGAGAGACTCCTGCATCCGCTGTCTGATAGAAAGACTCCTGCGTCCGCTGTCGGAAGGAGAGACTCCTGCATCCACTGTCTAAAGGAGAGACTCCTGCATCCGCTGTCTAAAGGAGAGACTCCTGCATCTGCTGTCTGATAGAGAGTCTCCTGCATCCGCTGTCTGATAGGATACTCCTGTATCCGCTGTCTGATAGAGAGTATTCTGCATCCGCTGTCTGATAGAGAGACTCCTGCATCCGCTGTCTGATAGATGGTATCCTGTATCCTCTGTCTGATAGAGAGACTCCTGCTTCCGCTGTCTGATGGAGTGTCTACTGCATCCGCTGTCTGATGGAGAGTGTCCTGCATCCGCTGTCAGATAGAGAGTGTCCTGCATCCGCTGTCTGATGGAGAGTCTCCTGCATCCGCTGTCTGATAGAGAGACTCCTGCTTCCGCTGTCTGAAGGAGAGACTCCTGCATCCGCTGTCTGATGGAGTGTCTCCTGCATTCGCTGTCTGATAGAGAGTCTCATGCATCTGCTGTCTGAGAGAGACTCTCTATCAGACAGCGGATGCAGGAGACTCTCTATCAGACAGCGGATGCAGGAGACACTCCATCAGACAGCGGATGCAGGAGACTCTATCAGACAGCGGATGCAGGATACCCTCTATCAGACAGCGGTTGCAGGAGATTCTCCATCAGACAGCAGATGCAGGAGTCTCTCTATCAGACAGCGGATGCGAAAGACTCTCTATCAGACAGCGGATGCAGGAGTCTCTCCTTTAGATAGCGAATGCAGGAGTCTCTCTATCAGACAGCGGATGCAGGATTCTCTCTATCAGACTGCAGATGCAGGAGACTCTCTATCAGACAGCAGAATCAGGAGTCTCTTCTTCAGACAGCGATTGAAGGAGTCTCTCTATCAGACAGCGGATGCATGAGACTCTCTATTAGACAGCCGATGCAGGAGACTCTCTCTCAGACAGCGGATGCAGGAGTCTCTCCTACAGACAGCAGAACCTGGAGACTCTCCATCAGACAGCGGAAGCAGGAGACTCTCTATCAGACAGCGGATGAAGGAGTCCCTCTATCAGACAGCGGATGCAGGAGACTCTTTATCAGACAGCGGATGCAGGAGTCTCTCTATCAGGCAGCGGACGCAGGAGATTCTCTATCAGACAGCGGATCTAGGAAACTCTATCAGACAGCGGATGCAGATGACTCTCCTTCAGACAGCGGATGCAGGAGTCTCTCCTTCAGACAGCGGATGCAGGAGACTCTCTATCAGACAGCGGATATAGGAGTCTCTCCTTCAGACAGAAGATGCAGGAGACTCTCCGTCAGACACCGGAAGCAGGAGTCTCTCTATCAGACAGCGGATGCAGGAGACTCTCTATCAGACAGCGGTTGCAGGAGACACTCCATCAGACAGCGGATGCAGGAGACTCTCTATCAGACAGCGGATGCAGCAGTCTCTCTATCAGACAGCGGATGCAGGAGACACTCAATCAGACAGCGGATGCAGGAGTCTCTCTATCAGACAGCGGATGCAGGAGACTGTCTATCAGACAGTGGATGCCGGAGACTCTATCAGACAGCGGATGCAGGAGACTCTCTATCAGACAGCCGATGCAGGAGACTCTATCAGATAGCGGATGCAGGAGTCTCTCTATCTGACAGCAGATGAAGGAGACGTTCTGTCAGACAGTGGATGCAGGAGACTCTCTATCAGACAGCGGATGCAGGAGACACTCTATCAGACAGCAGACGCTGGAGACTCCCCATCAGACAGCGGATGCAGGCGACTCTCTATCAGACAGTGGATGCATGCAGGAGACTCTATCAGACAGCGGATGCAGGAGTCTCTCTATCAAGCAGCAGATGCAGGAGACTCTCTATCAGACAGTGGATGCACGAGAATCTTTATCAGACAGCGGATGCAGGAGACTCTCTATCAGACAGCGGATGCAGGAGACTCTCTATCAGACAGCGGATGCAGAAGACTCTATCAGACAGCGGATGCAGGTGACTCTCCTACAGACAGCGGATGCAGGTGTCTCTCATTCAGAGAGCGGATGCAGGAGACTCTCTATCAGACAGCGGATGCAGGAGTCTCTCCTTCAGATAGCGGATGCTGGAGACTCTCCATCAGACAGCGGAAGCAGGTGACTCTCTATCAGTCAGCGGATGCAGGAGTCTTCCTATCAGACAGCGGATGCAGGAGACTCTCTATCAGACAGTGGATGCAGGAGTCTCTCTATCAGACATCGGATGCAGGAGACTCTCTATCAGACAGCCGATGCAGGAAACTCTATCAGACAGCGGATGCAGGAGACTCTCCTTCAGACAGCGGATGCAGGAGTCTCTCCTTCAGACAGCGGATGCAGGAGACTCTCTATCAGACAGCGGATGCAGGAGACTCTCTATCAGACAGCGGATGCAGGTGACACTCCATAAGACAGCGTATGCAGGAGACTCTCTATCAGACAGCGGATGCAGGAGACTCCATCATACAGCGGATGCAGGAGACTCTCTATCAGACAGCGGATGCAGGAGACTCTCCTTCAGACAGAGGATGCATGAGACTCTCTATCAGACAGCGAATGCAGGATTTTCTCTTTCAGACAGCGGATGCAGGGGTCTCTCTATCAGACAGCGGTTGCAGGAGGCACTCAATCAGACAGCGGATGCAGGAGTCTCTCTATCAGACAGCCGATGCAGGAGACTGTCTATCAGACAGTGGATGCCGGAGACTCTCTATCAGACAGCGGATGCTGGAGACTCTCTATCAGACAGCGGCTGCAGGAGACTCTCTATCAGACATCGTATGCAGGAGACTCTATCAGACAGTGGATGCAGGAGTCTCTCTATCAGACAGCGGATGCAGGAGACTCTCTATTAGTCAGTGGATATAGGAGACTCTCTATCAGACAGCGGATGCAGGAGACCCTCTATCAGACATCTGATGCAGTACACTCTCTATCAGACAGCGGGTGCAGGAGACTCTATCAGGCAGCGGATGCAGGAGTCTCTCTGTCATACAGCGGAAGCAGGAGACTCTCTAAAAGACAGCGGATGCAGGAGACTCTATCAGACATCGGATGCAGGAGACTCTCCTTCTGACAGCGGATGCAGGAGTCTCTCTCCTTCAGACAGCGGATGCAGGAGACTATCTACCAGACAGCGGATGCAGGAGTCTCTCCTTCAGACAGCAGATGCAGCAGACAACATCAGACAGCGGAAGCAGGAGTCTATCTTTCAGACAGCGGATGCAGGAGACTCTCTATCAGACAACGGATGCAGGAGAAACTCCATCAGACAGCGGATGCAGGAGACTCTCTATCAGACAGCGGATGCAGGAGACTCCATCATACAGCAGATGCAGGAGTCTCTCTATAAGATAGCGGATGCAGGAGTCTCTCTATCAGACAGCGGATGCAGGAGACACTCCATCAGACAGCGGATGCAGGAGTCTCTCTATCAGACAGCAGATGCAGGAGACTCTCTATCAGACAGCGGATGCAGGAGTCTCTCTATCAGACAGCTGTTGCAAAAGACTCCCTATCAGACAGCGGATGCAGGAGACTCTCTATCAGACAGCGGATGCAGGAGTCTCTCCTTCAGACAGCGGATGCAAGAGACTCTCTATCGGACAGCGGATGCAGGATTTTCTCCTTCAGACAGCGGATGCAGGAGTCTCTATATCAGACAGCGGATGCAGGAGACACTCCATCAGACAGCGGATGCAGGAGTCTCTTTATCAGACAGCGGATGCAGGAGACTCTCTATCAGACAGTGGATGCAGGAGACTCTCTATCAAACATTGAGGCAGGAGATTCTCTATCAGGCAGCGGATGCAGGAGACTCTCAATCAGACAGCGGATGCAGGAGACTCTCTATCAGACAGCAGATGCAGGAGTCACTCCTTCAGACAGCGGATGCAAGAGTCTCTCTATCAGACAGTGCATGCAGGAGACTCTCTATCAGATAGTGGATGCAGGAGACTCTCTATCAGACAGCGGATGCAGGACACTCTATATCAGACAGTAGATGCAGGAGACTCTATCAGACAGCGGACGCAGGAGACTCTCCTTCAGACAGCGGATGTAGGAGTCTCTCCTTCAGACAGCGGATGCAGGAGTCTCTCTATCAGACAGCGCATGCAGGAGACTCTCTATCAGACAGCGGATGCAGGAGTCACTCCTTCAGACAGCGGATGCAGGAGACTCTCTATCAGACAGCGGATGCAGGAGACTCTCCATCAGACAGCGGATGCAGGAGTCACTCCTTCAGACAGCGGATGCAGGAGTCTCTCTATCAGACAGCGCATGCAGGAGACTCTCTATCAGACAGCGGATGCAGGAGACTCTCTATCAGACAGCGGATGCAGGACACTCTATATCAGACAGTAGATGCAGGAGACTCTATCAGACAGCGGACGCAGGAGTTTCTCCTTCAGACAGCTGATGTAGGAGTCTCTCCTTCAGACAGCGGATGCAGGAGACTCTCTATCAGACAGCGGATGCAGGGTTTTCTCCTTCAGACACCGGATGCAGAGGTCTCTCTATCAGACAGCGGTTGCAGGTGACACTCCATCAGACAGCAGATGCAGGAGTCTCTCTATCAGACAGCGGATATAGGAGACTCTCTATCAGACAGTGGATGCAAGAGACTCCCTATCAGACAGAGGATGCAAGAGACTCTCTATCAGACATCGGATGCAGGATTTTTTCCTTCAGACAGCGGATGCAGGAGTCTCTCTATCAGACAGCGCATGCAGGAGACTCTCTATCAGATAGTTGATGCAGGAGACTCTCTATCAGACAGCGGATGAAGGAGACACTCTATCAGACATTGGATGCAGGACACTCTATATCAGACAGCGGATGCAGGAGACTCTCCTTCAGACAGCGGATGCAGGAGTCTCTCCTTCAGACAGCGGATGCAGGAGACTCTCTATCAGACAGCAGACGCAGGATTTTCTCCTTCAGACACTGGATGCAGAGATCTCTCTATCAGACAGCGGATGCAGGAGACACTCCATCAGACAGCAGATGCAGGAGTCTCTCTATCAGACAGCGGATGCAGAAGACTCTCTATCAGACAGTGGATGCAGGAGACTCTCTATCAGACAGAGGATGCAGGAGTCTCTCTTTCAGACAGCGGATGCAGGAGACTCTCTATCAGACAGCGAATGCAGGAGTCACTCCTTCAGACAGCGGATGCTGAAGACTCTCCATCAGACAGCGGATGCAGGAGACTCTCTATCAGACAGCGGATGCAGGAGTCTCTCTATCAGACAGCGGATGCAGGAGATTCTCTATCAGACAGCGGATGCAGGAGTCTCTCCTTTAGACAGCGGATGCAGGAGTCTCTCCATTAGACAGCGGATGCAGGAGACTCTCTATCAGACAGCGGATGCAAGAGACTCTATCAGAGAGTGGATGCATGAGACTCTATTAGACAGCGGATGCAGGAGTCTCTCTTTCAGACAGCGGATGCAGGAGACTATATATCTGACAGCGGATGCAGGAGTCTCTCCTTCAGACAGCGGATGCAGGAGTCTCTCCTTCAGACAGCGGATGCAGGAGTCTCTCTATCAGGCAGTGGTAGCAGGAGACTCTCATTCAGACAGCGGATGCAGGAGTCTCTCTTTCAGACAGCAGATGCAGGAGTCTCTCTATTAGACAGCGGATGCAGGAGACTCTCAATCAGACAGCGGATGCAGGGGACTCTCTATCAGACAGCGGATGCAGGAGACTCTCCATAAGACAGCGGATATAGGAGACTCTATCAGACAGCGGATGCAGGAGACTCTCTATCAGACGGCGGATGCAGGAGACTCTCCATCAGACAGCGGATGCAAGAGACTCTCAATCACACAGCGGATGCTGGAGACTCTATCATACAGTGGATGCAGGAGTCTCTCTATGAGACAGCGGATGCAGGAGTCTCTCTATCAGACAGCGGATGCAGGAGACACTCCATCAGACAGCGGGTGCAGGAGTCTCTCTATCAGACAGCGGATGCAGGAGAATTTCTATCAGACAGCGGATGAAGGAATCTCTCTATCAGACAGCGGATGGAGGAGACTCTCTATCAGACACCGGATGCAGGAGACTCTCTATCAGACAGCGGATACAGGAGTCTCTCCTTCAGACAGCGGATGCCAGAGACTCTCTATCAGACAGCGGATGCAGGAGACACTCAAGCAGACAGCGGATGCAGGAGTCTCTTTACCAGACAGCGGATGCAGGAGACACTCTATCAGACAGTGGATGCAGGAGACTCTCTATCAAACAGCGGATGCAGGAGACTCTCTATCAGACAGCGGATGCAGGAGACTCTCATTCAGACAGCAGATGCAGGAGACTCTCTATCAGACAGCGGATGCAGGCGACTCTCTATCAGACATCGGATGCAGGATTTTTTCCTTCAGACAGCGGATGCAGGAGTCTCTCTATCGGACAGCGGATGCAGGAGTCTACATCAGACAGCGGATGCAGGAGTCTCTCTATCAGACAGCGGATGCAGGAAATTCTCTGTCAGACAGCGGATGCAGGGGGTCTCTCGATCAGACAGCGGATGCAGGAGACACTCATTCAGACAGTGGATGCAGGAGTCTCTCTATCAGACAGCCGATGCATGAGACTGTCTATCAGACTGTGGATGCTGGAGACTATCAGACAGCGGATGCAGGAGACTCTCTATCAGACAGCCGATGCAGTAGACTCTCTATCAGACATCGGATGCAGGAGACTCTATCAGACAGCGGATGCAGGAGTCTCTCTATCAGACAGCGGTTGCAGGAAACTCTCTATCAGACAGTGGATGTAGGAGACTCTCTATTAGACAGCGGATGCAGGAGACCATCTATCAGACAGCTGATGCAGGAGACTCTCTATCAGACAGCGGATGCAGGAGACTCTATCAGACAGCGGATGCAGGAGTCTCTCTATCAGACAGCGGATGCAGGATACCCTCTTTTAGACAGTAGATGCAGGAGACTCTCTATCAGACAGCGGATGCAGTAGACTCTCTATCAGACACGGCTGCAGGAGACTCAATCAGACAGCGGATGCAGGAGACTCTCCTACAGACAGCGAATCAGGAGTCTCTCCTTCAGACAGCGGATGCAGGAGACTCTCTACCAGACAGCGGATGCAGGAGTGTCTCCTTCAGACAGCGGATGCTGGAGACTCTCAATCAGACAGCGGAAGCATGAGACTCTATCAGACAGCAGATGTAGGAGTCTCTCTATCAGACATTAGATGCAAGAGACTTTCTATCAGACAGCGGATGCAGGAGTCACTCTATCAGACAGCGGATGCAGGAGACTCTCTATCAGACAGCCGATGCAGGAGACTCTATCAGATATCGGATGCAGGAGACTCTCCTTCAGACAGCGGATGCAGGAGTCTCTCCTTCAGACAGCGGATGCAGGAGACTCTCTACCAGACAGCGGATGCAGGAGTCTCTCCTTCAGACAGCGGATGCAGCAGATTCCATCAGACAGCGGAAGCAGGAGTCTGTCTATCAGACAGCGGATGCAGGAGACTCTCTATCAGACAGCTGATGCAGGAGAAACTCCATCAGACAGCGGATGCAGGAGACTCTCTATCAGACAGCGGATGCAGGAGGCTCCATCATACAGCGGATGCAGGAGCCTCTCTATGAGACAGCGGATGCAGGAGTCTCTCTATCAGACAGCGGATGCAGGAGACACTCCATCAGACAGCGGATGCAGTAGTCTCTCTATCAGACAGCGGATGCAGGAGACTCTCTATCAGACAGCGGATGCAGGAGTCTCTCTATCAGACAGCGGATGCAGGAGACTCTCTATCAGACAGCAGATGCAGGAGACTTTCTATCAGACAGCGGATGCAGGAGTCTCTCCTTCAGACAGCGGATGCAAGAGACTCTCTATCAGACAGCGGATGCAGGATTTTCTCCTTCAGACAGCGGATGCAGGAGTCTCTCCATCAGACAACGGATGCAGGAGACACTCCATCAGACAGCGGATGCAGGAGTCTCTTTATCAGACAGCGGATGCAGGAGACTCTCTATCAGACAGTGGATGCAGGAGACTCTCTATCAAACATTGAGGCAGGAGATTCTCTATCAGGCAGCGGATGCAGGAGACTCTCAATCAGACAGCGGATGCAGGAGACTCTCTATCAGACAGCAGATGCAGGAGTCACTCCTTCAGACAGCGGATGCAAGAGTCTCTCTATCAGACAGTGCATGCAGGAGACTCTCTATCAGATAGTGGATGCAGGAACCTCTCTATCAGACAGCGGATGCAGGACACTCTATATCAGACAGTAGATGCAGGAGACTCTATCAGACAGCGGACGCAGGAGACTCTCCTTCAGACAGCGGATGTAGGAGTCTCTCCTTCAGACAGCGGATGCAGGAGTCTCTCTATCAGACAGCGCATGCAGGAGACTCTCTATCAGACAGCGGATGCAGGAGTCACTCCTTCAGACAGCGGATGCAGGAGACTCTCTATCAGACAGCGGATGCAGGAGACTCTCCATCAGACAGCGGATGCAGGAGTCACTCCTTCAGACAGCGGATGCAGGAGTCTCTCTATCAGACAGCGCATGCAGGAGACTCTCTATCAGACAGCGGATGCAGGAGACTCTCTATCAGACAGCGGATGCAGGACACTCTATATCAGACAGTAGATGCAGGAGACTCTATCAGACAGCGGACGCAGGAGTTTCTCCTTCAGACAGCTGATGTAGGAGTCTCTCCTTCAGACAGCGGATGCAGGAGACTCTCTATCAGACAGCGGATGCAGGGTTTTCTCCTTCAGACACCGGATGCAGAGGTCTCTCTATCAGACAGCGGTTGCAGGTGACACTCCATCAGACAGCAGATGCAGGAGTCTCTCTATCAGACAGCGGATATAGGAGACTCTCTATCAGACAGTGGATGCAAGAGACTCCCTATCAGACAGAGGATGCAAGAGACTCTCTATCAGACATCGGATGCAGGATTTTTTCCTTCAGACAGCGGATGCAGGAGTCTCTCTATCAGACAGCGCATGCAGGAGACTCTCTATCAGATAGTTGATGCAGGAGACTCTCTATCAGACAGCGGATGAAGGAGACACTCTATCAGACATTGGATGCAGGACACTCTATATCAGACAGCGGATGCAGGAGACTCTCCTTCAGACAGCGGATGCAGGAGTCTCTCCTTCAGACAGCGGATGCAGGAGACTCTCTATCAGACAGCAGACGCAGGATTTTCTCCTTCAGACACTGGATGCAGAGATCTCTCTATCAGACAGCGGATGCAGGAGACACTCCATCAGACAGCAGATGCAGGAGTCTCTCTATCAGACAGCGGATGCAGAAGACTCTCTATCAGACAGTGGATGCAGGAGACTCTCTATCAGACAGAGGATGCAGGAGTCTCTCTTTCAGACAGCGGATGCAGGAGACTCTCTATCAGACAGCGAATGCAGGAGTCACTCCTTCAGACAGCGGATGCTGAAGACTCTCCATCAGACAGCGGATGCAGGAGACTCTCTATCAGACAGCGGATGCAGGAGTCTCTCTATAAGACAGCGGATGCAGGAGATTCTCTATCAGACAGCGGATGCAGGAGTCTCTCCTTTAGACAGCGGATGCAGGAGTCTCTCCATTAGACAGCGGATGCAGGAGACTCTCTATCAGACAGCGGATGCAAGAGACTCTATCAGAGAGTGGATGCATGAGACTCTATTAGACAGCGGATGCAGGAGTCTCTCTTTCAGACAGCGGATGCAGGAGACTATATATCTGACAGCGGATGCAGGAGTCTCTCCTTCAGACAGCGGATGCAGGAGTCTCTCCTTCAGACAGCGGATGCAGGAGTCTCTCTATCAGGCAGTGGATGCAGGAGACTCTCATTCAGACAGCGGATGCAGGAGTCTCTCTTTCAGACAGCAGATGCAGGAGTCTCTCTATTAGACAGCGGATGCAGGAGACTCTCAATCAGACAGCGGATGCAGGGGACTCTCTATCAGACAGCGGATGCAGGAGACTCTCCATAAGACAGCGGATATAGGAGACTCTATCAGACAGCGGATGCAGGAGACTCTCTATCAGACGGCGGATGCAGGAGACTCTCCATCAGACAGCGGATGCAAGAGACTCTCTATCACACAGCGGATGCTGGAGACTCTATCATACAGTGGATGCAGGAGTCTCTCTATGAGACAGCGGATGCAGGAGTCTCTCTATCAGACAGCGGATGCAGGAGACACTCCATCAGACAGCGGGTGCAGGAGTCTCTCTATCAGACAGCGGATGCAGGAGAATTTCTATCAGACAGCGGATGAAGGAATCTCTCTATCAGACAGCGGATGGAGGAGACTCTCTATCAGACACCGGATGCAGGAGACTCTCTATCAGACAGCGGATACAGGAGTCTCTCCTTCAGACAGCGGATGCCAGAGACTCTCTATCAGACAGCGGATGCAGGAGACACTCAAGCAGACAGCGGATGCAGGAGTCTCTTTACCAGACAGCGGATGCAGGAGACACTCTATCAGACAGTGGATGCAGGAGACTCTCTATCAAACAGCGGATGCAGGAGACTCTCTTTCAGACAGCGGATGCAGGAGACTCTCATTCAGACAGCAGATGCAGGAGACTCTCTATCAGACAGCGGATGCAGGCGACTCTCTATCAGACATCGGATGCAGGATTTTTTCCTTCAGACAGCGGATGCAGGAGTCTCTCTATCGGACAGCGGATGCAGGAGTCTACATCAGACAGCGGATGCAGGAGTCTCTCTATCAGACAGCGGATGCAGGAAATTCTCTGTCAGACAGCGGATGCAGGGGGTCTCTCGATCAGACAGCGGATGCAGGAGACACTCATTCAGACAGTGGATGCAGGAGTCTCTCTATCAGACAGCCGATGCATGAGACTGTCTATCAGACTGTGGATGCTGGAGACTATCAGACAGCGGATGCAGGAGACTCTCTATCAGACAGCGGATGCAGTAGACTCTCTATCAGACATCGGATGCAGGAGACTCTATCAGACAGCGGATGCAGGAGTCTCTCTATCAGACAGCGGTTGCAGGAAACTCTCTATCAGACAGTGGATGTAGGAGACTCTCTATTAGACAGCGGATGCAGGAGACCATCTATCAGACAGCTGATGCAGGAGACTCTCTATCAGACAGCGGATGCAGGAGACTCTATCAGACAGCGGATGCAGGAGTCTCTCTATCAGACAGCGGATGCAGGATACCCTCTTTTAGACAGTAGATGCAGGAGACTCTCTATCAGACAGCGGATGCAGTAGACTCTCTATCAGACACGGCTGCAGGAGACTCAATCAGACAGCGGATGCAGGAGACTCTCCTACAGACAGCGAATCAGGAGTCTCTCCTTCAGACAGCGGATGCAGGAGACTCTCTACCAGACAGCGGATGCAGGAGTGTCTCCTTCAGACAGCGGATGCTGGAGACTCTCAATCAGACAGCGGAAGCATGAGACTCTATCAGACAGCAGATGTAGGAGTCTCTCTATCAGACATTAGATGCAAGAGACTTTCTATCAGACAGCGGATGCAGGAGTCACTCTATCAGACAGCGGATGCAGGAGACTCTCTATCAGACAGCCGATGCAGGAGACTCTATCAGATATCGGATGCAGGAGACTCTCCTTCAGACAGCGGATGCAGGAGTCTCTCCTTCAGACAGCGGATGCAGGAGACTCTCTACCAGACAGCGGATGCAGGAGTCTCTCCTTCAGACAGCGGATGCAGCAGATTCCATCAGACAGCGGAAGCAGGAGTCTGTCTATCAGACAGCGGATGCAGGAGACTCTCTATCAGACAGCTGATGCAGGAGAAACTCCATCAGACAGCGGATGCAGGAGACTCTCTATCAGACAGCGGATGCAGGAGGCTCCATCATACAGCGGATGCAGGAGCCTCTCTATGAGACAGCGGATGCAGGAGTCTCTCTATCAGAC
This sequence comes from Loripinus fragilis, assembly GCA_964019695.1. Classification (NCBI taxonomy): domain Eukaryota; kingdom Metazoa; phylum Mollusca; class Bivalvia; order Lucinida; family Lucinidae; genus Loripinus; species Loripinus fragilis. The sequence goes on from CAXHUL010000056.1 coordinate 89,351, forward strand.
AGCGGATGCAGGAGACACTCCATCAGACAGCGGATGCAGTAGTCTCTCTATCAGACAGCGGATGCAGGAGACTCTCTATCAGACAGCGGATGCAGGAGTCTCTCTATCAGACAGCGGATGCAGGAGACTCTCTATCAGACAGCAGATGCAGGAGACTTTCTATCAGACAGCGGATGCAGGAGTCTCTCCTTCAGACAGCGGATGCAAGAGACTCTCTATCAGACAGCGGATGCAGGATTTTCTCCTTCAGACAGCGGATGCAGGAGTCTCTCCATCAGACAACGGATACAGGAGACACTCCATCAGACAGCGGATGCAGAAGTCTCTTTATCAGACAGCGGATGCAGGAGACTCCCTATCAGACAGATGATGCAGGAGACTCTCTACCAAACAGTGGATGCAGGAGACTCTCTCTCAGACAGCGGATGCAGGGGACTCTCAATCAGACAGCGGATGCAGGAGACTCTCTATCAGACAGCGGATGCAGGAGTCTCTCCTTCAGACAGCGGATGCAGGAGACTCTCTATCAGACATCAGATGCAGAATTTTCTCTATCAGACAGCGGATGCAGGAGACTCTCTATCAGACAGCGGATGCAGGAGACTCTCTATCAGACAGCGGATGCAGGAGTGTCTCCTTCAGACAGCGAATGCAGGAGTTTCTCTATCAGACAGCGGATGCAGAAGACTCTCTATCAGACAGCGGATGCAGGAGACTCTCTATCAGACAGCGGATGCAGGAGTCTCTCCTTCACACAGCGAATGCAGGATTCTCTCTACCAGACAGCGGATGCAGGTGTCTCTCCTTCAGACAGCGGATGCAGCAGACTCCATCAGACAGCGGATGCAGGAGTCTCTTTATCAGACAGCGGATGCAGGAGACTCTCAATCAGACAGTGGAAGCATGAGACTCTATCAGACAGCGGATGCAGGAGTCTCTCTATCAGAGAGCCGATGCAGGAGACTCTCTATCAGACAGCGGATGCAGGAGTCTCTCTATCAGACAGTGGATGCATGAGACTGTCTATCAGACTGTGGATGCAGGAGACTCTCGATCAGACAGCAGATGCAGGAGACTCTCTATCAGACAGTGGATGCAGTAGACTCTCGATCAGACAGCAGATGCAGGAGACTCTCTATCAGACAGTGGATGCTGGAGACTCTCAATCAGACAGTGGAAGCATGAGACTCTATCAGACAGCGGATGCAGGAGTCTCTCTATCAGACAGCCGATGCAGGAGACTCTCTATCAGACAGCGGATGCAGGAGTCTCTCTATCAGACAGTGGATGCATGAGACTGTCTATCAGACTGTGGATGCAGGAGACTCTCGATCAGACAGCAGATGCAGGAGACTCTCTATCAGACAGTGGATGCAGTAGACTCTCTATCAGACATCAGATGCAGGAGACTCTATCAGACAGCGGATGCAGGAGTCTCTCTATCAAACAGCGGATGCAGGAGACTCTCTATCAGACAGTGGATGCAGGAGACTCTCTATCAGACAGCGGATGCAGGAGACCTTCTATCAGACAGCAGATGCAGGAGACTCTCTATCAGACAGCGGATGCAGGAGACTCTATCGGACAGCGGATGCAGGAGTCTCTCTATCAGACAGCGGATGCAGGAGACCCTCTATTAGACAGTGGATGCAGGAGACTCTCTATCAGACAGCGGATGCAGGAGACTTTCTATCAGACAGTGGATGCAGGACACTCTATCAGACAGCGGATGCAGGAGACTCTCCTACAGACAGCGAATCAGGAGTCTCTCCTTCAGACAGCGGATGCAGGAGACTCTCTATCAGACAGCGGATGCAGGATTCTCTCCTTCAGACAGCGGATGCTGGAGACTCTCAATCAGACAGTGGAAGCATGAGACTCTATCAGACAGCGGATGCAGGAGTCTCTCTATCAGACAGCCGATGCAGGAGACTCTCTATCAGACAGCGGATGCAGGAGTCTCTCTATCAGACAGCGGATGCAGGAGACTCTCTATCAGACAGCGGATGCAGGAGACTCTATCAGACATCGGATGCAGGAGACTCTCCTTCAGACAGCGGATGCAGGAGTCTCTCCTTCAGACAGCGGATGCAGGAGACTCCCTACCAGACAGCGGATGCAGGAGTCTCTCCTTCAGACAGCGGATGCAGCAGACACCATCAGACAGCGGAAGCAGGAGTCTGTCTATCAGACAGCGGATGCAGGAGACTCTCTATCAGACAGCGGATGCAGGAGAAACTCTATCAGACAGTGGATGCAGGAGACTCTCTATCAGACAGTGGATGCAGGAGGCTCCATCTTACAGCGGATGCAGGAGTCTCTCTATGAGACAGCGGATGCAGGAGTCTCTCTATAAGACAGCGGATGCAGAAGACACTCCATCAGACAGCGGATGCAGGAGTCTCTCTATCAGACAGCGGATGCAGGAGACTCTTTATCAGACAGCGGATGCAGGAGACACTCATTCAGACAGCGGATGCAGGAGTCTCTCTATCAGACAGCCGATGCATGAGACTGTCTATCAGACTGTGGATGCTGGAGACTATCAGACAGCGGATGCAGGAGACTCTCTATCAGACAGCGGATGCAGTAGACTCTCTATCAGACATCGGATGCAGGAGACTCTATCAGACAGCGGATGCAGGAGTCTCTCTATCAGACAGCGGTTGCAGGAAACTCTCTATCAGACAGTGGATGTAGGAGACTCTCTATTAGACAGCGGATGCAGGAGACCCTCTATCAGACAGCTGATGCAGGAGACTCTCTATCAGACAGCGGATGCAGGAGACTCTATCAGACAGCGGATGCAGGAGTCTCTCTATCAGACAGCGGATGCAGGAGACCCTCTTTTAGACAGTGGATGCAGGAGACTCTCTATCAGACAGCGGATGCAGGAGACTCTCTATCAGACACGGATGCAGGAGACTCAATCAGACAGCGGATGCAGGAGACTCTCCTACAGACAGCGAATCAGGAGTCTCTCCTTCGGACAGCGGATGCAGGAGACTCTCTACCAGACAGCGGATGCAGGAGTGTCTCCTTCAGACAGCGGATGCTGGAGACTCTCAATCAGACAGCGGAAGCATGAGACTCTATCAGACAGCAGATGTAGGAGTCTCTCTATCAGACAGTAGATGCAGGAGACTTTCTATCAGACAGCGGATGCAGGAGTCACTCTATCAGACAGCGGATGCAGGAGACTCTCTATCAGACAGCCGATGCAGGAGACTCTATCAGATATCGGATGCAGGAGACTCTCCTTCAGACAGCGGATGCAGGAGTCTCTCCTTCAGACAGCGGATGCAGGAGACTCTCTACCAGACAGCGGATGCAGGAGTCTCTCCTTCAGAGAGCGGATGCAGCAGATTCCATCAGACAGCGGAAGCAGGAGTCTGTCTATAAGACAGCGGATGCAGGAGACTCTCTATCAGACAGCTGATGCAGGAGAAACTCCATTAGACAGCGGATGCAGGAGACTCTCTATCAGACAGCGGATGCAGGAGGCTCCATCATACAGCGGATGCAGGAGCCTCTCTATGAGACAGCGGATGCAGGAGTCTCTCTATCAGACAGCGGATGCAGGAGACACTCCATCAGACAGCGGATGCAGGAGTCTCTCTATCAAACAGCGGATGCAGGAGACTCTCTATCAGACAGCGGATGCAGGAGTCTCTCTATCAGACAGCGGATGCAGGAGACTCTCTATCAGACAGCAGATGCAGGAGACTTTCTATCAGACAGCGGATGCAGGAGTCTCTCCTTCAGACAGCGGATGCAAGAGACTCTCTATCAGACAGCGGATGCAGGATTTTCTCCTTCAGACAGCGGATGCAGGAGTCTCTCCATCAGACAACGGATACAGGAGACACTCCATAAGACAGCGGATGCAGAAGTCTCTTTATCAGACAGCGGATGCAGGAGACTCCCTATCAGACAGATGATGCAGGAGACTCTCTACCAAATGGTGGATGCAGGAGACTCTCTCTCAGACAGCGGATGCAGGGGACTCTCAATCAGACAGCGGATGCAGGAGACTCTCTATCAGACAGCGGATGCAGGAGTCTCTCCTTCAGACAGCGGATGCAGGAGACTCTCTATCAGACATCAGATGCAGAATTTTCTCTATCAGACAGCGGATGCAGGAGACTCTCTATCAGACAGCGGATGCAGGAGACTCTCTATCAGACAGCGGATGCAGGAGTGTCTCCTTCAGACAGCGAATGCAGGAGTTTCTCTATCAGACAGCGGATGCAGGAGACTCTCTATCAGACAGCGGATGCAGGAGACTCTCTATCAGACAGCGGATGCAGGAGTCTCTCCTTCACACTGCGAATGCAGGATTCTCTCTATCAGACAGCGGATGCAGGTGTCTCTCCTTCAGACAGCGGATGCAGCAGACTCCATCAGACAGCGGATGCAGGAGTCTCTTTATCAGACAGCGGATGCAGGAGACTCTCTATCAGACAGCGGATGCAGGAGACTCTCTATCAGAAAGCGGATGCAGGAGTCTCTCCTTCAGACAGTGGATGCATGAGACTCTCTATCAGACAGCGGATGCAAGATTTTCTCTGTCAGACAGCGGATGCAGGGGGTCTCTCGATCAGACAGCGGATGCAGGAGACACTCAATCAGACAGCGGATGCAGGAGTCTCTCTATCAGACAGCCGATGCATGAGACTGTCTATCAGACTGTGGATGCAGGAGACTCTCGATCAGACAGCAGATGCAGGAGACTCTCTATCAGACAGTGGATGCAGTAGACTCTCTATCAGACATCATATGCAGGAGACTCTATCAGACAGCGGATGCAGGAGTCTCTCTATCAAACAGCGGATGCAGGAGACTCTCTATCAGACAGTGGATGCAGGAGACTCTCTATCAGACAGCGGATGCAGGAGACCTTCTATCAGACAGCTGATGCAGGAGACTCTCTATCAGACAGCGGATGCAGGAGACTCTATCGGACAGCGGATGCAGGAGTCTCTCTATCAGACAGCGGATGCAGGAGACCCTCTATTAGACAGTGGATGCAGGAGACTCTCTATCAGACAGCGGATGCAGGAGACTTTCTATCAGACAGTGGATGCAGGAGACTCTATCAGACAGCGGATGCAGGAGACTCTCCTACAGACAGCGAATCAGGAGTCTCTCCTTCAGACAGCGGATGCAGGAGACTCTCTATCAGACAGCGGATGCAGGATTCTCTCCTTCAGACAGCGGATGCTGGAGACTCTCAATCAGACAGTGGAAGCATGAGACTCTATCAGACAGCGGATGCAGGAGTCTCTCTATCAGACAGCCGATGCAGGAGACTCTCTATCAGACAGCGGATGCAGGAGTCTCTCTATCAGACAGCGGATGCAGGAGACTCTCTATCAGACAGCGGATGCAGGAGACTCTATCAGACATCGGATGCAGGAGACTCTCCTTCAGACAGCGGATGCAGGAGTCTTTCCTTCAGACAGCGGATGCAGGAGACTCCCTACCAGACAGCGGATGCAGGAGTCTCTCCTTCAGACAGCGGATGCAGCAGACACCATCAGACAGCGGAAGCAGGAGTCTGTCTATCAGACAGCGGATGCAGGAGACTCTCTATCAGACAGCGGATGCAGGAGAAACTCTATCAGACAGTGGATGCAGGAGACTCTCTATCAGACAGTGGATGCAGGAGGCTCCATCTTACAGCGGATGCAGGAGTCTCTCTATGAGACAGCGGATGCAGGAGTCTCTCTATAAGACAGCGGATGCAGAAGACACTCCATCAGACAGCGGATGCAGGAGTCTCTCTATCAGACAGCGGATGCAGGAGACTCTTTATCAGACAGCGGATGCAGGAGTCTCTCTATCAGACAGCGGATGCAGGAGACTCTCTATCAGACAGCAGATGCAGGAGACTCTCTATCAGACATCGGATGCAAGAGTCTCTCCTTCAGACAGCGGATGCAAGAGACTCTCTATCAGACAGCGGATGCAGGATTTTCTCCTTCAGACAGCGGATGCAGGAGTCTCTCTATCAGACAGCGGTTGCAGGAGACACTCCATCAGACAGCAGATGCAGGAGTCTCTCTATCAGACATCGGATGCAAGAGACTCTTAATCAGACAGCGGATGCAAGGGACTCTCTATCAGACAGCGGATGCAGGAGACTCTCTATCAGACAGCGGATGCAGGAGTCACTCCTACAGACCGCGGATGCTGAAGACTCTCCATCAGACATCGGATGCAGGAGACTCCCTATCAGACAGCGGATGCAGGGGACTCTCTATCAGACAGCGGATGCAGGAGACTTACTGTCAGACAGCGGATGTCTGATAGAGAGTCTTCTGCATCCGCTGTCTGAAGGAGAGACTCCTGCATCCGCTATCTGAAGGAGAGTCTCCTGCATCCGCTGTCTGATAGAGTCTCCTGCATCCGCTGTCTGATAGAGAGTCTCTTGCATCCGTTGTCTGACAGAGAGACTCCTGCATCCGCTGTCTGATAGAGAGTCTCCTGCATCCGCTGTCTGATAGAGAGTCTCTTGCTTTGGATGTCTGATGGAGAGACTCCTGCTTCCGCTCTCTGAATGAGACAGCGGATGTCTGATAGAGAGTCTTCTGCATCCGCTGTTTGAAGGAGAGACTCCTGTATCCGCTGTCTGAAGGAGAGTCTCCTGCATCCGCTGTCTGATAGAGTCTCCTGCATCCGCTGTCTGACTGAGAGACTCCTGCATCCGCTGTCTGATAGAGAGTCTCCTGCATCCGCTGTCTGATACAGAGTCTCCTGTATCCAGTGTTTGATGGAGAGTCTCCTGCATCCGCTGTCTGAAGAGAGACTCCTGTATATGCTGTCTGTAGGAGAGTCTCCTGCATCTGCTGTCTGATAGAGTCTCCTGCATCTGCTGTCTGATAGAGAGTCTCCTGCATCCGCTGTCTGATAGAGAGTCTCCTGCATCCACTGTCTGATAGAGAGTCTCCTGCATCCGCTGTCTGATAGAGAGTCTGCTGCATCCGCTGTCTGAAGGAGAGTCTCCTGCATCTGCTGTCTGATAGAGTCTCCTGCATCCGCTGTCTGATAGAGAGTCTCCTGCATCCGCTGTCTGATAGAGGGTCTCTTGCATCCGCTGTCTGATAGAGAGTCTCCAGCATCCTCTGTTTGATAGAGAGTCTCCTGCGTCCGCTGTCTGATAGAGAGACTCCTGCATCCGCTGTCTGATAGTGGCTCCTGCATCCGCTGTCTGATAGAGAGTCTCCTGCATCCGCTGTCTGATAGAGAGTCTCCTGCATCCGCTGTCTGATAGAGAGTCTCCAGCATCCACTGTCTGATAGACAGTCTCCTGTATCAGCTGTCTGATAGAGAGACTCCTGCATCCACTGTCTGAAGGAGAGACTCCTGCATCCGCTGTCTGATAGAGAGACTCCTGCATCCTTTGTCTGATGGAAAATCACCTGCAACCGCTGTCAGATAGAGGGTATCCTGCATCCGCTGTCTGATAGAGTCTCCTGCATCCGCTGTCTGATTAAGAGTCTCCTGCATCCATAGTCTGATAGAGTGTCTCCTGCATCCGCTGTCTGATGGAGAGTCTCCTGCATCCGCTGTCTGATAGAGAAACTCCTGCTTCCGCTGTCTGAAGGAGAGACTCCTGTATCCGCTGTCTGATAGAGAGTCTCCTGCATCCGCTGTCTGATAGAGATACTCCTGCATCCGCTGTCTGATAGAAAGTCTCCTGCATCCGCTGTCTGATAGAGAGACTCCTGCATTCGCTGTATGAAGGAGAGACTCCTGCATCCGCTGTCTGATAGAGAGTCTTTTGCATCCGCTGTTTGATAGAGAGACTCCTGCATCCGCTGTCTGCTGGAGAATCTCCTGCAACCGCTGTCTGATAGAGGGTATCCTGCATCAGCTGTCTGATAGAGTCACCTGCTTCCGCTGTATGATGGAGTGTCTCCTGCATCCACTGTCTGATAGAGAGTCTCCTGCATCCCTTGTCTGATGGAGAGGCTCATGCATCCGTTGTCTGATAGAAAGACTCCTGCATCCACTGTCTGATAGAGAGACTCCTGCTTCAGCTGTCTGAAGGAGAGACTCCTGCATCCGCTGTCTAAAGGAAAGACTCCTGCATCCGCTGTCTGATAGAGAGACTTCGCTTCCGCTGTCTGAAGGAGAGACTCCTGCATTTGCTGTCTGATGGAGTGTCTCCTGCATCCGCTGTCTAATAGAAAGTCTCCTGCTTCCGCTGTCTGATGGAGAGTCTCCTGCATCCGCTGTCTGATAGAGAGTCTCCTGCATCCGCTGTCTGATAGAGAGTCTCCGGCATCCACTGTCTGATAGACAGTCTCCTGCATTGGCTGTGTAATAGAGAGACTCTTGCATCCGCTGTCTGATTGAGTGTCTCCTGCATCTGCTGTCTGATAGAGAGACTCCTGCATCCGCTGTCTGAAATAGAAAATCCTGCATCGGCTGTCTAATAGAGAGTCTCCTGCATCTGCTGTCTGAAGGAGAGTCTCCTGAATCTGCTGTCTGATAGAGAGTCTCCTGCATCCGCTGTCTGATAGAGAGTCTGCTGCATCCGCTGTCTGATAGAGAGTCTCCTGCATCCGCTGTCTGATAGAGAGACTCCTGCATCCACTGTCTGATCGAGAGTCTCCTGCATCCGCTGTCTGATAGAGAGTCTCCTGCATCCGCTGTCTGATAGAGAGTCTCCTGCATCCGCTGTCTGATAGAGAGTCTGCTGCATCCGCTGTCTGATAGAGAGTCTCCTGCATTCGCTGTCTGAAGGAGAGACTCCTGCATCCACTGTCTGATCAAGAGTCTCCTGCATCCGCTGTCTGATAGAGAGTCTCCTGCATCTGCTGTCTGATAGAGAGACTCCTGCATTCGCTGTCTGAAGGAGAATCTCCTGCATCCACTGTCTGATAGGGAGTCTTCTGCATCCGCTGTCTGATAGAGAGACTCCTGCATCCGCTGTCTGATAGAACTTCCTGCAACCGCTGTCTGATAGAGGGTATCCTGCATCCGCTGTCTGATAGAGTCTCCTGCATCCACTGTCTGATTGAGTTTCTCCTGCATCCGCTGTCTGATAGAAAGTCTCCTGCAACTGCTGACTGATGGAGTCTCCTGCATCCGCTGTCTGATAGAGAGACTCCTGCATCCGCTGTCTGATAGAGCGACTCCTGCTTCCGCTGTCGGAAGGAGAGACTCCTGTATCTGCTGTCTAAAGGAGAGACTCCTGCATCCGCTGTCAAGAGGAGAGACTCCTGCATCTGCTGTCTGATAGAGAGTCTCCTGCATCCGCTGTCTGATAGGATACTCATGTATCCAGTGTCTGATAGAGAGTCTCCTGCATCGGCTGTCTGATAGAGAGACTCCTGCATCCGCTGACTGATAGAGGGTATCCTGCATCCGCTGTCTGATAGAGTCTCCTGCATCCGCTGTCTAATGGAGTGTCTCCTGCATCCGCTGTCTGATAGAGAGTCTCCTGCATCCGCTGTCTGATAGAGAGTCTCCTGCATCCGCTGTCTGACCAAGAGTCTCCTGCATCCGCTGTGTGATAGAGAGACTCCTGGTTCCGCTGTCTGAAGAAGAGACTCCTGCATCCGCTGTCTGATAGAAAGTTTCCTGCATCCGCTGTCTGAAAGAGACTCTCTATCAGACAGCGGATGCAGGAGACTTTCTATCAGACAGCGGATGGAAAAGACACTCCATCAGACAGCGGATGCAAGAGACTCTATCAGACAGTGGATGCAGGATACCCTTTATCAGTCAGCGGTTGCAGGAGATTTTCCAACAGACAGCGGAGGCAGGAGTCTCTATATTAGACAGCGGATGCAGAAGACTCTCTATCAGACAGCGGATGCAGGAGTCTCTCCTTTAGACAGCGAATGCATGAGTCTCTCTATCAGACAGTGGATGCAGGAGACTCTCTATCAGAAAGCAGATGCAGGAGACTCTCTATCAGACAGCGCATGCAAGAGTCTCTCCTTCAGACAGCGGATGCTGGATACTCTCCATCAGACAGCGGAAGCAGGAGTCTCTCTATCAGTCAGCGGATGCAGGAGTCTCTCTATCAGACAGCGGATGCAGGAGACACTCCTTCAGACAGCGGATGCAGGAGTCTCTCCTTCAGACTGCGGATGCAGGAGACTCTCTATTAGACAGCGGATGCAGGAGTCTCTCCTCCAGACAGCGAATGCAGGAGTCTCTCTATCAGACAGCGGATGCAGGAGACTCTCTATCAGACAGCGGATGCAGGAGAGTCTCTATCAGACAGCGGATGCAGGAGACTCTCTATCAGACGGAGGATGCAGAAGACACTCATTCAGACAGCGGATGCAGGAGACTCTATCAGACAGCTTATGCAGGAGACTCCATCATACAGCGGATTCAAGAGACTCTGTCAGACAGCGGATGCAAGAGACTCTCCATCAGACAATGGATGCAGGAGACTCTCCATCAGACAGCGGATGCAGGAGTCTCTCTTTCAGACAGCAGATGCAGGAGACTCTCTATCAGACAGCGGATGCAGGACACTCTCTATCAGACAGCGGATGCAGGAGACTCTATAAGACAGCGGATGCAGGAGTCTCTCTATCAGACAGCTGATGCAGGAGACAACCTATCAGACAGCAGATGCAGGAGACACTCATTCAGACAGCCGATGCAGGAGACTCTCAA
>CAXHUL010000057.1:0-228000 GCA_964019695.1 Loripinus fragilis
TTTTTTGATTTACAGGGTTCGAACCTGTGCCATGAGGGGTTTTTGCACTCTGTATGCATTAGACTGGCGCTCTAAACCCCTCAGCTATTTTGGCCCAATAACCTTTAGGTATACAATACATCTAAATAGCAGTAGGACCATGTATAAAGGGAGAATACTAATGGGGATTCAAATTCAAACCAGTCAAAATCAGAGATATCTTTCTAAGGAAACAGGATTTTAAAATTTGCACTTGATCTTATTTTCCTATTGAAGAATACATCAAAATTTTAAGCAGAAATTAGAAGTATCTAAAGAAGCTTTATTTTCATCCAAAATAAATTAATAGCTTCTTCACATTTAAGTCGAATGAAATACTGCTTGTTGAATCTATGTGTTTTGCCTACTATGTCCAAAAATGTTTGGACAGTGCATGACGAGCCCATGTAGAAGGGCTTGTCTTCAAACGAATTTCTCCGAGGGAGGATTCTTAAGGAAAGTCCCCTTTTCCTTTTTTTCTTGCATTTTTTAGTTTCTTTTTTACCTTTTTTTAAGTTTTTTTGGCCAAATGCCCTTTCATCTTTTTTATTAAGTGGGTTCCTGGCCAGCTGGGGTTTCACCTGACCACAAAGTGGAAAGGAGATGGGATCCTATCTAATTGCTGGTTCTATATATTGTAAGCACTATCAGGGTGTGGTGCTGTTCGCTATGCGTCCGAAAATTACAAAATGAATGTGTGTTCTGATCTCAAAGTTGATACAATGCCATGTAAATGTTGCATGCATTCTATTGACATATTTCAATTGCCGTCTCATCTAATGAGTGATGTATGTACATGTAACTGTGTCAATTTATATGGAAATAACATTTGTTTTATAGTGTTTTTTAAATATTCTTACGCATGTGTTATCTTTTCCAGGATCTAGTGTATGATTGAAATGGAGACATAGTTTGGCCCTGATTTGATTCAAGAAGCAAATCTCTTAATATTCATGAGAAGTTCACAGTAGATGGAAAACTCTTTTTGAGATAATTTTGTTACAATTTTTTAAACTCTTATATATAACTCTAATATATAACTCCTGTATATTTTGTATGTATGAATGTAAATAAGTGTCATCTATTTTTTTATAAACTGTCAAAGTATGACATGGCCTAAAAAAAAGGCTGCACTTAGCAAAGAAAACGTTGTGCATATATTTTGTTAATTTATTGTATTAAGACTTTTAGTCACAATTTAGAATGGTTAATGTATCTATTGTACATACACTATTGATATAAACTATTTTCTTCCCTATAATTGTTATAAATTTCCGAGTTTGGCATGGTCAATAGAAGGATGCACTTACCATAAGGGCGAGCGTACATTTTGTAACTGTTCACAGAAAGTATATTTCTAGCTGTTTTACATATGTTAATATTATTTTTTTTGTGGGGGGGGGGGGGGTCCTATAGCTCCTAGTAGCTTAAGTTTATGTAATATGTCGCGCTGACTAAAAATAAAGTTAGCTTTATCTTCGGTCTGTCAGTCAACTTTAGGCAAATCACGTAAATTTGAAACCCTTTGAACTGGAGGTTTTATGTTGAATTATCAGTCGCTAAAATTGCAGGGAGGTAGATATCAAAATACATAACCCCGCAAATAACTAGAATCATTTTTTTTATCAAACCCAAGTTTTTGTTGCGTTAAAGTAGCGTTTGGAAGAGACGTTTCTTTTGCGCACACAAAACATATGGTCAGAAAAACAATTGAAAGATATTTTATTATTATTCCACTTCTTACATTAAGTAACATATAAACTTATTTCAATACGCTTGCATTAAAACAATTAAGATATCTGCTAGCAAGAGGTACAATTTACTTTTGCCACGCTTTAATGATTAAAGAACAGTACATTTCCAAATGGTATACCCCTTAACATTAAAAGTTTGCAATCATTTAAACACTATTAAAACCCATAGACAACTGGATGCAAAATTATTGTTGGTTCTCGCTCATAATTTTGAAACCTAATTTTCCTTGTGGTGTTAGTGTGTTACTCCAAATCAGGCCTCGAAGTAATAAACTTTTTTCTATACTCAAGTCAGGTGAGCACGAAATTTATCCTGCTCATAAATGTTAAAGTGCAGAAAACTGTTGGCATTTTAACATTTGTTAGCAGAATAAATACACTAACCAAGAGTTTGACAGCAAGAAAAAAAGCATTATTTATCTGCATTTTAGCTTTTAAATTAATTAGCAGTTGAAAAATCATGCTCAGCTGAGTTGAGCACGAAATTTTTTTTATAAACTCGAGGCTGGATGTCATATTGGTAGGGGTTTGCTTTTGTACGCATAATTTACAAGACGTTTTTTTGCGTTATATGTATTATGAATAAGGGGAGAGTGAAAATAAGCCTGTGGTAAAGTTAAAAGATGAGCAATTACCTGATTATGTTTTCAGCAAAATGAGACTATCAAATTTTATGGGTGTTATTTTTTAGTAGAAAGGGTTGTTGCACTAAGCATGGTACTTTCAAAATAATCATTGCCAAATATTTATCAAATGTAATATAATCTAAAGATTTTCAATATTCTTCAGTTATTTTTATAAAGTATGTTCGTATTTATAGAAATAGATCATGAATATATTATAGTCCCTGATTCCAGTGTGTCCCAAATTAATTTCAAATTGCGAGTGTTGTCGAAATTTCCAATTTTTGAGTTTTATCTTATTTTTGTTTGATCTTACCAAATTAAATATGTGCGTTTATATCGACCAGGGCGCGGAAGTTACAATGCCTCCTTAAAGTTAAGGAAGACTTAAGTTAAGTATTGATTTTTCAGACTGCGAAAAATAACGTTTCAAACTGATTACAATCAAAATAGTTTCATTTTTTTCTATAGATCACAATCATATCTTTGACAACAAGTACTGCATCGATCCAGGCAATATATTTAGCATCTAATATAGCATGTTGAAATAGCAATACTTAACTTAAGTCTTCCTTAACTTTAAGAAGGCATTGTGATTCCGGGCCCGTGGCACAACAAAAAGCACATCTTGGAATGTCTGGCCCTCGAAGACTCCTATGAATCTTTGCATCCACACAGTCGTATCAGAGCCTTCGCTGTCCATAAGAGGATTTATTTGAAACTAAGCTACCAATAAAGCGCATAGCAAAGACTGTTAAAACTGAGTGTATGCCCAGGCTAATCTAAGTCATTGCTGGGCACCTATTTTGTTGTTTAATTATATTTCTGATTTTTGCCTTCTGTCTTACATAGATTGCAACTGATGTTAATGTACTGCAAAACGGAGAGTAGAAAGACGATTGATTGAGAGTGGATGAACACAAGGACAACGTCATTTTCATGCTCACGTTTTTCCAAATTCATTCACTTATTTATGCATTAGACACTATAGAAGCATCTGCTGAGTATGACCAGGGGATACCACAATCACATACTATAACCTGCGAAGAGACACTGAACCAACATGTTAGCAAGAACACAATTAAATCAAAGTAAGTAAGGGTGCAAAGATCAGGAATAGATACAATCAAGTACCACACCTGACCCAGGATACCAATGGGAAAGTGACAAACTCACAGCAGACACCACAAACGAGAGCCAAGAGGTCAGCCCTTTCCCAGCAGGTGACCACAAATCACATATAAACAGACGCGCACAAAGACACAGCAAACACAAGACAGAACAAAAACATAAAAGATTCACAAAAGAAGTACCGCCTTGGAACGGTCAGTAAAATATTTAACTGGAGGGCTTAAACCGGTTTAACGGCGCCAACCTCACCCTTAATTCAGATGTGGATCAAGACACATAGATATTTGGTTTTGAATGAAAGACCCCTAACTTATCAATGCATCATCTCCTTAAACTTATAAATCAACTCTAAAACCAACTCTCTCTTCCTCAGCCAGGTCATTGCAAAACTAAAATGGATACTAAAGATCCCAAAACAGGTACAAAACAAACAAATCTCACTTTTGTCACAGTCAGAGTAACAAAAAAATGAACCAAGAACATATGGCAGGAAATAAATGTCTCCATGCTTAATAAGCAATTTTGATATGTAACTACAACAGTATCTAGAACAAACAGTTTGCTGGTAAAATAAATCGAAGCCCCCTCCCCCCACAGTGGCATTGACTGCTATCTCTTCTAAGGTGAAGATACTGTTGTTTCTGACCCAGTGTTCGTTGTTGCTCATCCTATTCTGTGTATGGGGATGTGCTGGGCTCTTGTTTCTCAATGTTGTCTTTAGTGCCCGTTCGAGTTGTGCAACACTATTGATAGGAAAGAGAGAGATGGTTGCTTTACCAACACTACGTTCTTGCTGTTGTTTGGCCAGTATTTACATTTTGGAAGCAATCCTTAAATGAACCTCTAGATTTTTTTGCAACCGTTCATAGCCTCATGAATTACACAAATTTGATTGACAGCTGCCAAGCTCACTTGCCCTTGCAATGCGCTTCGAACATCGACCTCATTCAGCAGAAGTGTTGTGTTGTGGTTGACAGCGAGCCACACCTGAGTCGCACGTGCAAAACAAGCCTCTTGTTTGCTCCATTGGCTGTCCGTGTCTGCGTTTCCATTTTACACTCCGACTAAAATGTTAATACGATTATATTTTAAAGACAAAACTGTTTTAATTCCTAAATTCAAAATATTTTTATATTTTAGATATTTATAACAAAATGTAAATATAAGCAATAAATTCAATTTTTGTAATGTTCGTGGAATCATGAATACTTCCAGTCTCTTGCACAATTAACGTGAAGCCGAAGGGCTTCACTTACTTTGTAAGAGACCCGAAGCATTCATGATTCCATGAAAATCCCAAAATTTCTTAAATGAACCAAGAAGAAAGGACAGGAAAAGTGCATCCATGCTTAATAAACAATTATTGTCTGTAACTACAACAGTACATAGAACAAACAGTTTGCTGGTAAAATAAATCGAAGCCCCCTCCCCAAATAGTGGCATTGACTGTTATCCCTTCTATGGTGAAGATGCTGTTTTTGCTGATTCATTGTTCGTAACTGATCTCATTCTGTTTATGGGGATGTGCTGGGCTCTTGTTTCTCAATGTCGTCTTTAGTGCCCTTTCGAGTTTTGCAATACCATTGAGAGCTAAGAGATGGTTGCTTCACCAAAACTTTGTTCTTGCTGTTGTTTGTCCACTGTATTTCTATGTCTTCCTTGTGATGCCATCGGTTTGTCTTAAAGTCTAATGCACTTGCTTTTGTAACGCGACATCTGATTGGATAACATAAAAAATTTGCGACAGTATATCCTGCGATATACTGTCGGATATTGGTTGACATTATTATTTACGTCACATTTCCACTGTGGTCATATCACTATGGCAATTTGCGTTTTGTCACTTATTCCGGTAATAGGGTAACTTTCTCATCATGTACAATTTCTTCATTTAATCACTGATTACGCCCAAAAGGCTTGGGTGGGTTCTGATTGATTTTTGTTCATCAAATTCACATTGTATCTTTTAGCTTTAAAATATTATGAAAACTTAACGTTTGGTGTCTAGGCATGAAATAACTAATAAAGGTTTTGTCGTCGTGAATAATTAACCAAGGACAAAACCGTATAATTATGACTAAATCGTAATTAATAATTTTTTTTAATATATCTGTAAAAAACACATTTAAAATCTGATTTTATCTCCGTTTTTGCAAAGCAACACTGAGGTTGCTAGCTAGAGGATGCAATTTCGAAGCAAACATACATGTTTTCAAAAGTTCTCATTTTGTCAGCCTTTATTTGAAGGTACATGTAATTTTACTATAATACCGGGATGGGTGAGGAATTCCAAACTGCCGTAGTAGTATGACCATAGTAATTTCCGCGGATGACGTATGGCTTTATGCGGCTTGCAACGCGCCAATTCGAGATGAAACTGCAGAAGTGCATTGGAATGGGGATAACCAAATTCAATATTTTCATTTGGGGAGGTATATCGTTGGATATACGTTCGGAAATCACCTACAGCTAAAAACAGTAACTCCTCTTTCAGGTGAGTTCATATTGGCATAATGAATGCCAATCGAGCCTCTTATATTTTTACTGACCTCTGCCATTCCAACTGCAGAAAATTGACTGTATAATACAGTAATAGGCCAGGACATTTTTTTTGGCGGAACTTGCCCCGAGGGATGGCCGACCTAGCCCCCATGGCGAGTATAATTGGCAACCATGACCTGATCTCCTTGACTGAAGATTATTCTTTATCCAACAGAGACACACGAAGCAAGAAAGCTAGCAAGTATCCGATACAATCAAGTACCACCCCTGTCCCAGGATACCAAATGGGAAAGTTACAAAATCATAATAAACATCAAAAACAAGAGCCAAGAGGTCAGCCCTTTCCCTTCAGGTGGCCACAAGGCAGCAATGAACACACGCGAAAGCATGACAAACACAAGACGTATATAACACAAATGATCCACAAAAAAGTACCGCCTTGGAACAGTCAGTAAAAAATATTTTACTGGAGGGCTTAAACTGGTTTCACTGCGTGCCAACCTCAGTCTTAGTAAAGACACATAGATGTTTGGTATGCATGAAAGACCCCTACCTTATCTATGCATCATCTCCTAGAACATATAAATCAAGATATAAAAGTAGATAAAAGAAAGACAAGGACTCAACAGTACATAAAACTGAATACTGGAGCAAAAGAAATCAAACAGATAAACCCTGGTGGACCTGCCAACAGCCAAAGCATCAGACTCCTACCATAAGTCTTTAAGGCGGAACCATCATAGAGTCTGACGTCCGACCGACTGGCGTGCAATTAAAGAGGAAAGCAAGGTTGCCAACGGTGATTAATTAACCACCAAGCATGAAGTCTGTTGCAATACATTGCCAATTTTTTTTATAATGGGAAATTATTTTATAAACTGCACTGAAACATTATGAGAGCCAATAATCTTCAATTTATACACCAAGTCATCATAGAATTCCGGCCCTCAAAGTCCTTGGCCCTATGAGAGATCTAAGTCCAATTTGGAATTTAGATATCAAATCATAGTAACGTCTATAAAATTTAGAAAATGTTTTACCAAGTTTATGATACTGATAGTCTTGTTTAAGAAGTTTCTGAGCTAACAATTTATTGCAAGTGTTGAAGTCACCAATATTGCTAGATGCTCTAGCAAAACGAATGAGATGAGAGATATAGACTCCATAGGATGTAGAGCGAGTAACATCAACATCTAAAAATGGTATATTGACAATTTCAAAATCAAAACCGTCACGTTTATCATACATTTTGGTAGAAACTTAATATCATTAGAAATGGACAAATTCAAGTCTAAAAACGCGGTTTTGTAATCAGAGGTATTTGCTTTATTAGGTTGGAACTCTGAAGGATATATTTGACTTACCATTTTGTCAAAATAAACGTTATTGATGTTTAAAATATCATCCAAATGTCTGGATGAAGTGTTATAAGTATGACTAATATCAGCATGCTTATCATCAGAAAAAGACATCATAAAGTCTCTCTCAAAAGACAACAAGAATAAATCGGCAACCAGGGGAGCACAGATAATGCCCATAGGAATCCCAACTAATTGTCTATACAACTCGGTGCCAAATCGAATAAAAATGTTGTCCAACAAAAAGGTCAGCGCATCACATACATTTTGACAAGACCATGCATGATATTTTTTTAGGTTTTTCCGAAGTTAAAATGCGTTTCTGGCGTAACATGCAAGAAAAGGAGAGACTACTCTAATGAGGGTTGTTTCAATAAGATCAATGAGTTTATCGTTTATTAAATTATGAGGTAAAAGCGTGTAAAGAGTAGAAAAATCATAAGTAGAAAAACTTGTCGAATTGAAATCTCCAGCTTTAAGTTTATCTAAAAATTCACATGAAATTTTAATAGACCAATTTAGATTTTTACCGGATATCTCATATACCCTTTCACAGTACTTAATAACATGTTTTTACCAGCTGTGAGACATGAGGCTAACAATTTAGTACGTTCTGTTATCGTACAAGAACTAGAATGAGCAATAAATCTTCCTTAATATGGTTTTTATGGATTTAAGTAACCAGTAAAACGTAGGAACTTTGTCTTGGTTTTCTTTAGCTTTGTCACCAAGTTTTAGGGTTGTAGGGCGACAGCTACCCTCTCACTAAAAAGAAGGCTGCAGTTTATAGGCCTTAGTGTCAACAAGCTTACGTTTAAGAGTATCAATATAATCAATATAAAGACGTTTATCGAGACCGGTTTCGCACTATTGTACCTTGAATATATATTGTATACTTAAAGACATATGCGGCTATTTCCAATGCGCACCTTTCCTGTGTCTGGAAACGGGGAAAGTTGTCTGGGTCCTGTCTTTCGACCTTTAACGGATTCGAATCAACACAGCTTTCCGATATTCTTATGTCATATCAGTGTTCCAACATTTTCTTGACAAAATAAAGTAATTAAGGTGTGTCTGAAATATCTATTTACATCTTATCAGAACTGATCGTCACTGCACTAAAGACAGATAAATGTAGCTCAGTCGAAATCAAACGACGTACAAAATTACCCTGGTTACGAATACTATAGTGGCCGAGTCTCTGCTATTTGTATGGTTATTTGGAGTGGCGCATGATCTGACCTCGTGGCCTAGTGGTTAGCGTGTCTGGCTACAAAGCCAGAGAACCAGGACGATTCCCGGGTGCGCACATATTTTCAGTGAATTTTTCTTTCTTTTTTAACATTTTAATGCTAAATGGCTTCATATACTAGTAAAATGGCATCAACGAAACGACAGAAATGGTAATTCCTGAACTTTTATATTGAATTACGCATGAAACCTATGGGGGTGGGGTTAAATTTGGCTCTCTTGAAAGAAAATTAGTTCGGTGACCCCAGATTTTTATTCTTTTTTGTGAAAGGTATTATAATAGTCCATGAATTAAAACATTTTTTTTAAGATTTTCAACATCAGATTTTTTAATACATAGTAGAGGAGCCAGGGTTCAAAAATGTCAAAAATAAGCATTTAGGTATGTCCCCTTTTTAGCAGAATTTTCACTTGTTTTATCCTTTAGTATATAGTATAGGCAGTATGAAACTAGATATTGCACTCAATTTAAGTCTTGCAAACATACCTGTAACAGTGTGTTTAATACGTTACCCCTCATTTTCTTAAAAACAAAAATATGTAATTAAGTCTATTTAGGTAGAATTTGAAATGTTGAAATGAACAAAATATTTATGCAATCAGTAAAAACATGCTGTTTTCTACACATATTGATGTTTTTAAAAGTTGTTTGGGTCCATTATAATGTCATTTACGTTACATTTTCAACTATACCCTTTAATTTTTTGATATTGTGTTAAAAAGTCTCATTTGACAAAATTTTCAAAATGTGTTTAACTTCAAGATAACATGTATCTTAAAGAGCGTTAACTGACCATTTCAAAAATGCAAACAGATACGTTCTAACATAAATACTTTGTCATATAAGCTGTTTTATTAGATGACCATATATAAAACTTTATACAAGTTTAGAACCTCTTATGTTTGAAAATAAGCATGCATTTTTTCTGTTAGCTTTTAAACACCTTATGATAACTGTTTTGATATCACCGACTTTAGAGTAATACTTAACAACATTTCTGAGGTAAAATATCATTTTGTTGCTCGATTTTCAATATGTAACGTATAAAACAAAGTTGAAGACAAACAAATAATGCTTAATAGTTTAAATTATACATCATTGGAAAGTTTATTTCATTAAAAAGGGGGGGGGGGTGTTTGATAGGCATAAAAAGAAGATTTGTTCCAAAAGAAGAAGTTATCAGTACTAATTAGGAGACTGTGTATATAGTTGTATTTTTTTCTTTTAAGAAGTGGTACACTTCTTGACTTAAAAACAAAACACATTGTTTGCTAATTTTCTATGTAATGTTATGCAATTTATAAACTTATAAAATGATAAGTCTGCTGCAACATCTCAACTAGGATATATTCCCGTAAGCTTGTTCAGTCAAATTCGCTAGGTAACATATATAACTATAAATAATGAAATACATATCATGTTTATATATTTGTCTCAACCGTTTTCCATATACAACTGAGCCTGAACACCTAAAACAAATTTAGATATTTGCACATTTTTTCTTTAAATTAAACAAAACAATCTAATAAGCTATGCAGAAGCAGCCAGAACTTTGTGTCGAACCTGTTCACACTCATCACAATATATAAAATAGTAAATAACATATCTGTTCTATCAAATCAGATTGATTTATGATAAAATATCTAAGAATCTCTGAAATGATGTGTGGATGTTGGAAACTTTGTTTGTTGCTGTTCCTATTGGTTGTGGGAGCTTTGTATCGGGCCTTTGTTCTCTAATTTGTTTCTAGTTCAGCAATCATCTTGACAAGGAAGAGAGCTGGTTGCTGCACTTTTATTATATTGTAGATATCTGTGTTCCGTGTCCCTTCCTGAAGATGCAGTGGGTCAGTCAGGAGTCTGTGATTGTGACATTTCCTAGTCACGTTCACTTATAGAAAGAAGACGTTTGCTGGCAATCTAGACAGCATCACTCCTTTATGAATATATAGAATAATATGTTGTTTACGTTACATTCAATGTAAGGAAACATAAGTGTTTGTTATCATTTATTCTTTAAGAGAGTGGCTCTGTTATGCAAATTGTTTAAGTCACATCTATTTATGCATATATCAAAACTCAGAAGGTGACTTTTGAATTTATTCTAGCTATGAACTTTAATTTCAGCTCATTATTAATATGGCTTTAATTGTTTGATTAATGAAACTGATAGTTCTTTTAACTTAACACTACTAATCATTTGTCAAAGCAATGCAAACTTTAATATGTGCTTTGTGGTCACCTGCTGGGGAAAGGGCTGACCTCTGCTCCTGGTTCTCCTTTGTCGTGTCTAACTGCGAGTGTGTCACTTTCCCATTGGTATCCTGGGTCAGGTGTGGTACTTGATTGTATCGATTCCTGATCTTTGCACCCTTACTTACTTTTAAAACTGAATGGGTTATTCAAAATGAATTATTGCCTTTCAAATTGGGGAAATCATCCTTAAGGATTGGTTTTACATGGCAAGGCAGTAATCATATCCAAGAAATCTAAGATACCAAAATTACTTTATAAAATTTCAACAGAGAGAAAATGTTTAAGCCAAAATTAACTGGGACGCATTAAAATAACAGTTTAAAAGATTATTTACGTTAATCAGAATGTTGATAGGAATAGCAATATCTTAGAGTAAAAATAGCAGTCATAAGATCAAACTTAGTTTAAGCAATCAGTGCTAATATAACTGATGTTAAGTTCTATCATAATACCATAGCAGTCATTGGACCCCATTTTAAACAACCTGTTGCAGGAATCCTGTCAGTTGATTCCTTTTATGTGCGTTAAATAATAGATGAGTTGTAAACACATCAGGGTATAGAGACAAAAAGGCATACATTAAATTATCTACTGTGCTTATAAAAAAATAATTATATGGACAATAGAGAAGGCACAATAATTAGTATCATAACTTACAAAAATAATAGATTTACATGTAATGCTAAGAAAGTATGCATACACTTAACAGATAGTATGTATGCATGTTTAATTTGTCTGACGCTCTTTTTTTATCATTCGTCTGCATAAGAAATTGTATTTCTTTCAATTTGTTAATGTATCATGATACATCTCAGATAGTGATAACATTTTCTCTATTGCCAATTGCACTATTTGTAAGTATGAGACAGCATGGCAATTGTTGAGTATGCTATCTGAAAGTATTTTTGAAAGTAGCATAAGTATGGTTTTGCTCCTAGTACATAGACTTAGTCAATATACCATAAATATAGCATTGTTTAACAAGTTGGTACATGTTTTATGGGTATTAACTATTTATTTTTAAGGACTGAATGACGGTTGTTATGATTACTTATTATTAGTGTAAAAAATAAATAGTGTCCTGCTGAATAAAACAAACATTAAAGCAGATTCTATCACGTATGCTGATAAGCTATATAGCTAAAAAACAAATGTATGCAAAAATTCTGGAATATATGATCAATCAAATTAAGAAAGGGTGCAAAGATCAGGAATCGATACAATCAAGTACCACACCTGACCCAGGATACCAATGGGAAAGTGAAAAACTCACAGCAGACACCACAAACGAGAGCCAAGAGGTCAGCCCTTTTCCAGCAGGTGACCACAAGGCACATATAAATAGACACGCACAAAGACATAGCAAACACAGGCAGAACAAAAACATAAAAGATCCACAAAAGAAGTACCGCCTTGGAACGGTCAGTAAAATATTTTACTGGAGGGCTTAAACCAGTTTAACAGCACCAAGTCCTATTCAAGAAAGTTGTTTGCTCAAGGTCCTGATTATCGAAGTCTAATTATTTAGAAATGTCTACAATACTAACAATGCAGGGAAGCTTTTCCAACTTATTAACTGACATGTGTCTGTTTCTAAAGTATTAAAATGGTAATTTAGAATAAATGCTGTCCTGTTTCATTGCTTCACAAACGTGTAGAACCAGGCAAAACAATGATCTATATATTTTTGTTATATACGTAACCAACATAAATAATACTCTTCCCAAAGCGGACACGCTGTAAATACTA
Source organism: Loripinus fragilis (assembly GCA_964019695.1). NCBI lineage: Eukaryota > Metazoa > Mollusca > Bivalvia > Lucinida > Lucinidae > Loripinus > Loripinus fragilis. Next base: position 12,643 of record CAXHUL010000057.1, read on the forward strand.
AAATATTATAACCCCAAGGATAGCTAAGGCTGGTGCTAAATCAGAGACAGAAATCATCACGATTTCCATCACTTTCAGTTTTGTTTCATATGACACCATTTAAAGCTGCATAATCTGTAACTTTTGATATTTTCATTTTAAAAATAATGTTTCTATTTTTCAAGAACACAGTAAAAATACTAAAATTCAGGTATACATTTTACCTTTTTCGTAATAATTAACAAATTATTAGTGCCAAAACAACAGCATTTATGTTAAAAATTAACTGTCTAGAATTATTTGAGGCACGCAAATAATTACAAACAAGAGAAAATACACCTGTTTTTATAAGATAATTCACTTTTTCATGCAGTTTTCAACTGTAGAAATTAGATTTATTGTGACAACATAACTTTATTCTACTTTTGCAAATGATTTAAAAAGAATTATTTTTTTCGAAAAATGTTCATAGTTACAGAGTATGCAGCTTTAAGGTATCTTTAATGTTTCACTTCTTGATTTGGACTTCTGCTTGAAATATCTTACATTTTTTAGAGTTTTAAGGTATATTTTGTGTCTTATTGTTTTAAATATAGCTGTCGTAACGAATAACTGTTTATAAATGGATATATTTGTTGGCTTTTACAATGTGCGATGGATTCGACTATGTCACTGCATGCTTTTTTTATTCATTGAGCTGTTGACGGTTAAAAAAAATGTCTTGTATATGTCATTTAACGCCATTTAATGCATAAAAAGAAGCAAACACTTGGTAGTAGCACAGATTTTAAAGAATCATTTAAGCTTTTTGAAACAATTTAGTCATGAATAATAAAGAGGTATCAATTATCCTATTTACATGATTCCTAAAACATATACTTAAGGAAATTTATGTGCATTATTTTAAAGTTTTGCCCTTTAAACCAAATATGATTTTGTTGATGTTGCATCTCATTCATATTAAATGCTTAAAAATACAACATTACCAATCTAATTTTGAGCACTAAGATGGTAGTCAATTTAATGTTCACCTACTAGCTGTTTTAACGCATATACACATACCATTGCACAAAAATATTGTTTTAAAAGAAAGTAACGTATATAACAGAACTTCCAGGTGCCTTAACTAATATTATTATTCTGCTATTAAGCTGCATCTAGTTAAAATATCAATCATAGCGATATGTAAGAAAACGATGCAAATGATAATAACACTGTGCTAGGAGTTTCCTTATTATCTAATGGTAACTTATTAGACTTGGCTATTGTATGGTAAATGCACATGTACATCAAAAGCTAACAGACATTTTATTATATATAAAGTAGCTAAGAAAATCTTAATGTACAAAAATCTCCCTCCACAAGTCCTTTGGCAGTCCATGGCCAAGTAAACAATAGTAATATATTTGAATGTAAGTAACGTATATAACAATTACGTAAGCGTAAGTCATTTAACTTATTGTCAGTTTGATGCTTTTTATTAAGTTACTGTAAAACAATATGCAGATAGTAGGAAATGTGACCTATCTGGTCTAAATAACTTTTCTTTTCAGTAATGTAGCGAAAAGCCTACTACATAAAGCCTGTATGAGGGTAGCTATGGTTACCCCATAAATAAACATCTTTTGCAAGACTTAAAATTTGCGCAATATCGGGTTTCACACTTCTGAAACACCATACTAACTGAGGACATAGTCTAAAATTCTGCTACTTTCCGGCCACTTTTTTCCAATTTTTGAATCTCTGGCTTCCCTACTAACATGATTTATTCTAAAAAAACAAATTTCAATTTTCGACGAATTGCCCAAACATATCATGCAGTATTTTGTCACAGCATGGGATAACAGATAAACTTGCACATTTTCTAAAAGGTTTGAGGTCATGGGCAATAATTTAAGTTAAAAGAAAGAAGCTGGCTAAGACTAACACCGTTTTAGCTCGATATTTAGAAATAGTGTTATTATTTCATATTTTTAGAAAATTGGTCAAATGCTGAAAACTTCCACATGAGATTCTGAAAAAATAAGCATTGTGACATATCCTTTTTATTTCACAAATGGATAGCCCATGCATTAAACAAACTGTAGGCAAAGCATTGAACATGTTTCGACATGGGAAGTATTTAGTAGCATATGTCCTTAAACATACAGATTTCGCAGATCTAGTCGTGATGATAGTCATTACAAAATTGGACTTAAAAAAACTTTTTCTAAAAAGGGGCCGTACTTGCCCCCGTCTCCCCTAATCCAGCGTGTGTGTACTGTGTGACACGCGTCATCTGCTAAGTTTAGTGTCAAAGACTGACAGTGCAATAAACATGCCTATATATGTTGCTTTTGATATTTGTATTTTGACGTCTTTGACTGGCAAAAATATAAACCAAAATGTGATGATGAAGTGCCTCATCTCCTTAGGATGCACGTTTCTGCTTTGTTCGTTTTATCATCCTCTGTCGTCGATATATCATTGAATAATGAATGAAACAAGTATTATTCACTTTAGTTGGGTATATAATTTTGTTTGTGTACTGTTTTCCGCGAAGAGAAATGATAGATTATTAAGATTATAAGAATCCATCATGAGGGTAACGGTGGGATAAAAATCAGCACCAATGAACGCTGATTGGCATCGCGAGCGTGCCAAGTGTTGGCAAATCTTGAGCACGTTGGAATGAGTTATGCGAGATAAAATTATCTCATATGGGTAAAACAACGGAAATGCCAACCTTGTGTGCGAACATTGAAATAACCAGTGCCTGGTGAGATCCATGCAGATTGCACACCGACTCAACACAATTCATTTGGCACATGACACCACTTTAAACCACTTGAGTAAATATTAGAACCATACAATAAGGTTTCTCACAAGCATTTAAGATATTTTTGTGTGAAAAGAAGCAGCAAAGAGGGCATTTATGCACCCTGTTTTACAACAAAAACAACAGCATCAACAAGGACAAGGCTTGCATTCATAAAAAATGTTGCCATGAACAATAATATTATAAGCAAACGGCAATGTAAGCTTGCGGTTGGGCAGGCATATTTTGCTGATCAAGCTCACAGCTCTAATGGCAAACGTTACATGTATGGAATGACGTCCATAGCAACGTTCCGTACGTAGTGACTTTTTACGCCAGAGATGAGATTTAAATGTAATCTTAATGTCCTAACATTTGTGCTCTTGTATTTTTATTTATTAAAAACGCGTTGGGAAAAAAGAAAAAAAAAAGATTCGACAAGCCTCGTATTTTATCGATTTTCCAAACTCGTTTAATAAATTCAATGTAAAATGAGCACTCGTGTAAGTTCCTATACATCATATAAAGCATGTCGTTATACATGTATCAATTACAGCCAAATGAAAGAATGGACGAGTGGATGTATTAATATTCTTTTCGCTTACTGTATAGGCGGTAGCTTTAATATTCATATCTAGGCGTGGTTCCGCATTTTCATCTGCTAAACAAGGGAAATCAGATTCTATTTATAATTTTGGTGAAGAATTAATAAGTTGTTTGAGCTGCGCAAACTTGAGTGCATTTCATGAAAATCCTAACCGAATACACACTGAACTCACATTTATTAACCCTTAAAGCGCATAATCACAAAATGCATGTTTTTTGTCGTCCACTAAAATATTCGAAGCCTAATAGTCAAGCAGTTTAGACCCAGATCAGACTGCACCTGTAGGGGCAGTCTGATCTGGGTCTACAATGTCTGCTTCTAAGCTTATATTAAATAGACATTTTCAGATGCAGTTATTTTGCTGGCGTTTTAAGGACTAGATAATGTTTTTGCGTCTATACTGAGGTAATGGCGCAAGATGATGCAGTGAGTACTTTTGAATAAAACCACGCCTCATTTTCAGCTTTTACCTATGTCTAAGGTTGACCAGTCCTAACTACGCATTCATGAGGTGCCGCCTTTACAGTAACCAAAAAGTCATACAATATAAACATAGAAACGATATACCCTTTGTCGAAGGCGAAGCGCTAGTGTTAAGTTTTGATAGAAATGTATACATTATATGTTCATTTGCATTATATACCACAATTTAACAATTCAAACAAGTTGATATTGATCATTTTTAAAGAACAATTTCATATTCTTAAATTGCCTCTTTCCTAGCAGTTCACGACTTTAGACAAGTATACGGTTGTTTGACTAAATTCTTCAATGTAAACACATGCGACTCCTAATAACAGAGCGAGTGCCGAAATCTTGAAAATTTAAATTATTTTCACTACTTTGTATTCATAATCAACGCACTTGATCAGACGTGACCGTTTCAAGGTTATGGAATAGATAAAGCTTTTAAAAAAACTGTGATAAAAAACTAAAACTTGAAAGTTTCATGCAACGTACTGATAAAGTGTTCAACTTACATGGTGTGCAGTTAGCTACACATCAACCAGGCGCCCCACTTGCTTATCATGCATATGGCTGTGTCTTTACTTATTAGACTAAGCAGAATACAGGAGACATAGAGAATCTTACATGAGTGTACATGTTTTATTGAAGTCATTTAACGAGTTGGGGAAAATAAATAAAATGCGAGATTTTGATAAATTCAATATACAAGAGCACGAATGTTATATTCTATTTATCATATGACATTAAGATTACTTTGAAATCTCATTTCTGCCGTTATTTTTTCATTTTGTCATTATTTATGCAACGGTGTTATGGACGTCATGACGTTTTCCGAAAATCTGCAAACCTCTATAGGGATCAATCAAATATGTTTTTCTATGCATAAGCATTTGCTAGACCCCGGGGTGGTGTTGATGCCCAAGCATGCAAGGTGAGGGGTTTTAACAACCCTCGAGGAGGTTTATGTATCAGAAAACCCTGTTTGGTCGTTATAATTGCATAAAATCATTTTGTCGCTAGAGGCCTATTTTATACGCCACCTTTTTTGCAAGTAAGCAAAAGTATTGTTAACATGATGTTTTTATTCACTGTTTATACCATGTTTGTTTTGTGTAAATAATTTTGTTTCACATTCAATCACCATTTCGTCATTTAAAATAATGACAATTTCAAATCAAGCATATTCTTGTTTTGCTTTTCCTTGCAAAAAACCAAGCTTCAGTGTCACCATCCTGGATGTGTCATAAAGTCATTTTGTCGCTAAAAAAATCATTTTTGATTATTATGGCGCACAAAACATTGATTATTCGTAGGTTTTGAAAACGCCTGTTCCAGAGCTAAGAATTATGTCATCCTAGCGTCATTAAATTACGTTTATTTCAATGATTAATGACGTCAACTATTGTGACGGCCTAGAATGCGTATATGTAAAGATCAAAAGCCATGCACCAACAACACGTGAATTGTCTGATTAATACATGTTTTTTGTGGGTTTAAACATGATTGTTAATAGCTGCAATGCGGCTTTTTATGCAATAATTGTGTTTTTTCTATTTTATTGCATGACGTTACGTCACTCACAGGTACGACGGCATATGATAAACTGTAATACTACATGCTCCATTTTGTGCCTCGATTATAATGGAACACATCAGGGGAACTCTCCCTTCATTAAATGATTGCTATTCTAGCCTAATGTGAATACGTAACCAACAGACAAAACTAACAAAGCACTAACAGAAGAAAAGTAACTATCGAAAATTCAAAAAAATATCGCGAAGGTTTTATTTTCGCGAAACAAAATGGTTATTGAAGGAAACGAAAAGAAGCAACACTCTTTATTGGTGCACAGCGAGAATCTATGTTATTTTTTTAACAAAAGATGTAATGATTATGTGAAGAATCGTGGTATGCATTTACAAACATTTAGCCATGTTAACAAGCTATTATGTATAGCTACTGTCCTGCTAGCCAAGAATGACAATGACTTCATGATTTGTTTACAAAATTATTAGGGACTTAGAATCGATAGATAATTTGTTTCTAATCCTATCCACAGTATAGGATTAATAAACAAAACATCTCTCGATTCGCATTAGCTCAAGTGGAGTGTATAGACCTATGCACGTTAATGTTTTACTTAACATTTGTAAACAAATTATTTCGTCACTGTCACTTTTGTTGGCACGACAATACATTGTAAATTTAGGAGAGTGGTCGTTTTAAATGCTATGAGAGCTTGTGATGACCAATACCCCATTACAATAATTTCCCAACCTAGTAACGAATGCTCTGCCATTATACACTAACTATCGATACAACAGTGTAGACCCTGCAAATTTCGAAGCATTTTGTGCCAACGATTGTAAGGTTGGTATAATGCAATCATTTCGTCGCTATATGTTATCTGCCAAATATCAATGGCAGTTATAGAAACAATATTACTCTATACGGATAGTGATTTACGTATGGTATGAGGTATGTTTTCTTTAGACCGCACCCCAGCATACACATTTCATATCTTCTGTTAGAAATAATGAGAATACGTTTTCAATTGAGATCTTTAGCGGAAATGTTCTGAAAAATATTAGCATTATTTCTTTAATCATGTCAGCCATGTTTATAATATATTTAATGCTGTTTACATCGAAATGTGATGCATTTTCAACTACAGGTAGTAATAATTATACTATTATATATGTTTGTCTTCGCAAATATTCCGGTACAACATTATGCAATGGACAACAGACAGAGGGACACTAGGTTAAAGTCGAGTAAATTCGGACACACATTTGCAAACAGTGTACATCCAGATGAGACGGCTCCTTATGAGCCGCCTCATCAGGATTTTTACTGTTTGCTTAGTTTATTTAATATTTATTCCAATCATTCAAAAATTAAAGAAACAGGGTCGCTGTCCGAATTTAGACGATTGTCCGAAATTACCAGACTTTACCCTAATGGTTCTCCAGCGGAGCTACATTCCAACTAATACTTGTAATCTTTAACAACTCTATACATGATTACCCTTTCTGTATTTGAAGTAATTAAAGAGAGGGTGTTTATTGGAAGAAATAAAGTACCGAGTGACGTCCATTGTCTGAAATAGCTAGAGACTTTCAATCACTTGCATTTTTTTTATTAATCGAAAATGAAAAAATGAACAATATAAAGACCTCAAAACGTTGGGTTACTTTACATAAACATATTTTCCTTGAAGTAAATATCTTGCACGCCGGATAAGGATATCTCACATTTTACCATGGGATAGAAAAATTTATCTCACCCATGCTATCTTACCCAGGCTGGCACGCGAGGGCTACATACATAGGTTGTATTGGAATTCACGCATATGGTCGCTAAGTGACGTCATTGTTATGTTGAATGACGTCATCATGTAAAAGCGCATCATAGCGTATTCAGGGATTTCTGGAAGCTTATTTTAAAACAAAAAAACGGTGGTGAGCAAGAAAAAGAATCAAAAATGAGTGTGTGGGTAGAAAAATCCGTCCCTCGTGATCACTGTTTGTCATTACTCGGCAAACCTCGTGTTGCCAATCGGTGATCCTCGGGACGCTAAGTTTTAGTTTCAGGTTTATCACGGAACTATTTAAGGTCCCGTTGTGTTATATGAGACATTTGTGGTCAGCGCCAAACTTTGGTGGCCAATTATTTAAGTGAGATTAATCTCATATATTTTGTTTTGCGAATAGATGTGATACATATCAGTTACATGACCACCCATCTGTAGATATATGTTAATAAACTGACGTCAACAAAACCACCTCCCTAATTATCACTTATTTCTTAGCTATGGGATACAAAAATAAACACCCACGAACTGCTTATTTATTTAGAGGTTGGGGAGGTCGGAATTTGATATGTAGGTGGCGCGTTTTTCATTGACGTCATACAGACTCAACGTACACATGACGGCATTATGAATCAATGATTTAACTTTTAATTTGCATTAAGATTGTGCCGTAAATGCTTTGCTCAACAATGATCAAATTTTAGATTAACTTTTCAAGCAGTTGTGCTTACGAGCTGTAACTTTATTAAATTATGACGTCATATTAAAGACAAAATGTGATGTCTGTTTATGAAATTTGCCGGCATTCTCATTTTGTTTAAAGAAATGATAAAAAAATGTTAATGAGCATAATACATAATGTACAAAGAATATGCCTACATAAAGTTACGTCGTTTAATATGAGCTGTCACGCTCAATGACCAATCGTTCGTCTACGATAACGTCATCCAAAATGGCCATCTGGAGCACTCTTTGTTTGCGTTTCCTCAGCAATCGTCGCTGATTAAACACAAAATACTTTTGCAAGTGATTCGTAACATTATTTTCAAAACTTTTGCACATATGCAGCCATTCAGTTTTATTTCATAAACGCATGGCAAAAATGAGGGTTAGGTAAGTAGTGTCCTGCAGCATACGCATACAAACATTGTCTGAATAATATAAACGTATTTCTATAAAAAAGAGACGGTTTTACAATGATAAGGTTTTCTTGTCAACGTTTTGTCGCTGGAAACAAAGCAAAAGAGGCTAAAATCCTGTATCACACTAAACTAGTGACCCCTGTCTCAAACTGAGGTTATTTTCTCAGCTTCAAATATTCTTTCAGCAATTTTGTAATCATCATCATTCATGAGATACGCTTGGCTGATACGATGTTATAATGCACTAAATTCATAAATTTAGTCTGATCAGACAATAGATGTTCGTTCACGTTTGTCTTTAGACGAAGCGTTTTTTATTTGGCGTCCGTACTAAAGCGAAACATATTTAATCAAAAATCATGATACCTCGAAGAACAGACGTTTGTTTTTATACGCGACCATGCAATATATTCATTTAAAATAGATAGCTCTGCATTCCAATACAACCATCTACAATAAACAGGGATGTCTTTATTTTGGATAGAAGTATATATTTTGAATGGTTTCTGTCTCATATCTAACTTCAGAATCATGCAAGGCACAGTCTGTTCCTGAAAATGCCACAATAATCTACGCCTGTGATTCGATTAATAATGTACAGGCAGACTTAAGATTTGGACTAAACTGGAACCCTTCACGAATTGATTCATTTACATGCAACAATGGAAATTGGACCATCTCAAATCAGCCAAAGATTGATGGTAAGTTGAAAAAAGATTTTTAAAATACATCATGAGTGTAAGGATGGGATAGTAAAAATCTGTCTTAAGAATCACCATGATGACGACCAGTTATTACGAGGGACGGATCATTATATCACATCTTTACACAAATAATATATTTTTTATTGCTCACTATTTAATATATCATTTTCATGTTTAGAATTGCTTCCAAAATTCCTTGATTAGCTCAGATGCGCCATTATATGATGACGTCACTTTACAAAAAGACCTCACTTGTGTATCGACATGATTTATTATTTTTACAAGTACAGTTGATGTTATACAGATGTGAGGCACTATAATACTGCCACAATTACAGCAATAGCAGTACACCAGTCTACTGCTACTATCAGCAGTGAAGTGAATTAAAAATGGGCATGTATCAGGCTAATTAGCAAGTGTAGTTGCAGTTATACAGATCTGGAACACTGAACGTTTAAAATCCAGCACGGTTCTTACTGCCTTTATTTCAGCAATAGAAGTATTGATATTGTCGTAACTTTCATTTTTATTATATTTTGTAATAGTAACCATTGGCGTAGCTCCCATTACGCACTTATACACGTGCGTAGTAAAAATAGTAACATTCAAGGAAGGTCATCTGATGTAGTAATAGTGATTTTCCATACAATAATGAGCTGCTCTTAAAGGAAAGAATTTTGAGCGAATTCTAACATTTAAGAACAGTTCCCATTCTAAAAAGGGACGTTATTAAAGAAATCAATGCTTAATCCAGCAGTCTCCCTTTGATGTGCGTTTTTTTATGGTTTCACTTGAAAGATGAAGTGTTTTTCATGGAATCTCCTACTTGTACATCCACGTTCATGATTAAAGCTGCATAGTCTATAACTTTTGATATTTTTCGAAATTTTTTATTTTCCTTTTAAATCATTTGTAAAAGTAGAATTAAGTTATGTTTTCACAATAAATCTGTTCACTATATCTGAAAACTGCACGGAAAAGTGAATTATCTTATAAGACAGGTGTGTTTGTCTCTTGTTGGTAATTATTTGCGTCCCTCCAATAATTATAGCCGCTTAATTTAAGCATAAATGCTGTTGTTTTGATAGTGATAATTTGTTAAGGTTTACGAAATTGGTAAAATGTTTACCTGAATTTTAGTTATTTTACTGTGTTCTTGAAAAATAGAAACATAAGTTCTAAAATTAAAAGATCAAAAGTTACAGACTATGCAGCTTTAATGTGTGTTCGTAAGAAAATTTGAAATTTTTTTTTGGTTGGATATTTACATTTTGTAAGCATGTGAACGTCAACATTTAGGGTTACAGTTGCTAAAGTCACACTAATTCGTTAAAAAAAATACATGAATTTAATATTTGGCTTCTTTATGGATCATTTTTGTTATTCATATTTCACGTTTGTCTTTATTAAACTGTCTTTCTTTCAGCCTTGTTTTCACCAGCTGGGAAAGGGCTGATGTATTAGCTCTCTTGTGTGTGATATTGCCTTGTGTTTTTGTCAGTTTCTCATATGGTTTCTCGAGTTAGGTGTGGTACTCGATTAAGTTGATTACTGATCTTTGCCCTTTCTTTACTTCTACCAGTAGAGTATACTTTACAAGTCTGAGAACTTGAGTCAACTGTGAGTTTTAGGAATTTGTTTTACAGATTTTCCAGGACAGATTTTAAACATGGAATACCCATTAGTGCATTCGTAAGGAATAACTTATACGCAAAACGGTGGCCATAAATAAGAAGTTGTTTATACTTGAACAAGTGACTGAATTTTATCTAAACATACAAGAAAATTGCACTCTTGACAACTCGTTTGGATCACGGATGCACACGTTTTAGCAATTAAAATTATTTAAAGAGGGTGGGTGTGTCTTTCGGGGCTCCATGTCATCTTTATAATTTAAACTGTCATTTGTATAATTACCCATATTTTGGACATGTCCGTTACCTATGAGAAAGCAATATTACTTGTTTTTATATGCAACAGCAGAATTAGAAATAAAAAATTAGAAATAAAAAAAATAAAAGTCACGTTTAAGCAAATAAACATGAAATGGATCTCTTATACGTAAATAAAATCAACATTTAGGTAATGGAAATTCAGATACCAGTACTGAGATATCTAAATGCTCAATGAAAATAAAGGTATCTAAATTCCAAACAAAGATGCTTTTTTTAAACACAACTATCCATACTTGAAACAGATATCTGAGTTCTAAATACCAAGGTATCTGCTTGTACATAAATTTATCTGAATGCAGACAGACATTTATCTACCAAAACATGCATCAGCATTTCAAAGACATAATATGTATTTAATTTGTTAACTATCATCCTATCGGGGCACTTTACATCCTATCTTGTGTATCTAATTTCAGAATCATGTGTGGCACTAATATTTTCAATATATGCAGGTGTCACTGTATACTATACATGTGATTCCAACAATAACTTGCAGGCAAACGTACAACTGGCATCAGACATAACACCTTCAATATCACTGACGTGCACCAATAGAAACTGGCTAACCACAACAACAAATCAGCCAGCAACCAATGGTAAGTGAAAAATAATAAAAAAATGTGTAATATGGTATATATACTAAAACAAAAAAGTTACGTCCGATTTTCATGGTACTGTATCTTTTGATCCAATTCAGATGTCTCAGCAAAAAATATACCAAAATGTTTATCAAACGTCAGACACACAACAGTTGGTAATTATTTGATTTTTTTCTTCTTATCTGGAAGTGTTATTGAACCTTAAGTGAAAACAGCTTATTCCACTATCGTCAACAAGTTGATCATCAAAACGTGACACATTTTACGTTAAGTGGCAGCCAGGAACACCCAACGATGAAAAAAAACATCTAAAAGTTCCAAATGTGCTTATTAAACAAGCGACATCGTAATTCAAAATCGTTAATTTACGAAGTTAACTGAAATTACCTCCCTTTGCATTAAACAAATAACAATTTAAGAACCTCTGATTCTCATTAAACTAACACCATTTTTACACCGTTTTTGTTTTAAATCGTTGTGCTTGTGTATGAAAAAGATTACACAATAGCTAAAAATAAAAACCATGGCTGATGTCAGCCATCACATGTTCACTAAATCTGTGTTGTATACCCCACCACTTACTGAAAAAAACGCAAGTCAATTTCCAGTATCAATTGTTTTGATGCTGATTAGTCTTAATTAATGTTAAAATGCTTGAGATGACGAAAAAGAAATTCAAATTTGACCGACTCTGTTGATTATCAAAATGCTGGACCAAAAATGAATTTTCTGAGTGTCTTCACCCACGCTCTTGACAGATGTTTTGTGACGTGAGTATGTTACAGATTAATGGTTGTGGTCGTGAAGGCAATGTATATAGTCAACATGCATAACATCTTACGAGAGTGTTTGCTCAGTGATGTTTTAAGGTGCTTGAACGGTTCGGAATTATGATGGACACACAGGCTATTGATGTTGTGACTTTTGATTTTAAGGGTACTCGTGTTCTCTGAGTTGTCAGCGGCTCTACAGGGTATCAAATGAATTTTGTTAAGGTGCATAACGTTTCTAAATAATAACAGTTTGTAATGTAAAAATTTGAACGAAATGCGTTCATACATTAAGAACTAGCAGACATAAACGTCAAGCGGACATAACTTTATTGTTTCAGTATAGGTAACTCAATAAAACTATGTTGGGAGAGGTACACACGTATTTCTTTGTTTCTGACTATCTGTTTTTGATAAAATATGGCTTATTCTGACAGAAAATCCCAACAAGCACATGCTATTCAAACAAAGTCCTATCAATATTGATGCGACGTCATTGTATCGACGTAGACAAAACGTTTGTTTTATGTTATGTGCCTGCTGACATATCAAAACAGCATCACTATCTGCTAATGGGGTGAACCACAGAGAAATGACAAAGCCAAATTACTTAGCATGTAATATAGTGTTTGTAAAACGGTAAACATTAGTACAGTCGTATACGTGATCTCATGTTTTTGGCTGCAGTTTATCTTTCTAGGAGACAGCAAAGCGTAAGTAAACTTTCCAAGGCGGTACTTCTTTTGTGGATCTTTAATGTTTTTGTTCTGCCTTGGGTTTGCTATGTCTTAGTGCGCGTCTGTTTATATGTGTTTTGTGGTCACCTGCTGGGAAAGGGCTGACCTCTTGGCTCTCGTTTGTGGTGTCTACTGTGAGTTTGTCACTTTCCCATTGGTATCCTGTGTCAGGTGTGGTACTTGATTGTATCGATTCCTGATCTTTGCACCCCTACTTACTTTCATTGGAAAATATGGCCGGTTTATTTACACCCAGCGGCCAGTCATAGAAGTTAACACACTCAGATAAAAATGGATTTTATGGTTTTACTATCCTCTTTCCGCAGTTTGATCTATTTTTTATCATGAGGGATATTTCAATTCTGTGTACATATAAAACATAAGACAGATAAATGTGGTTGAACTATAAATTCTGTTAACAATTAATCAGCCTTTTCCAAGCAGGTGACAACAAGGCATCAATAAACAGACGCGCACGAAAGCATAACAAAAACAAGACACAAATAGCATAAATGATCCACAAAAAAGCACCGCCGTGGAATGGTCAATAAGAATTTTTTCTCAAGGCTCTTTGTATATAATGTCCAAATAAACGCCAATGTAAAGATTGTAACCCATTGAGGCGAAGTCTTTTTTAGTTCACAGGCCATAATTTCATAAATCTTTGTAGGCGTCCACTTGCAGATGTTATATACCTTATATCTAGATTTCTAGGTCTCAGATAAAAGTATATTTTCCATTCTCCTAAGTACATTTGAACAAACAATACGAAGTACACTAGATAATGCTAGCTACTACAATATAAGGGCAAGGTGCTGGAATATAAGGGCTAAATGCATTATGACCCCAGACAAGACACTTTTATTATGTGTTTTTATATTCATTTTACGCTCGTGTGACCTAGACCTACAATTGACTGTACCCATAAAACAACTTTTGAATGGGCCATATAATGATTATTTAAGTCAAGTTTGATCTAAATCCAGCTTTTGTTTATATCATTTTAGCATATGGCTAAGGTACATAAGCTAAAAAGGAAATATAAATGCAGTGAAGGCTCAGATCAGTATGCGAGTCTATTGGGGTTTGCATCCACCTAGTCTGACGTTATTGGCTTTCGAAACATAACAGATAGCTTAAAACAGGCAAAACGCTTGATCATGATGGTGGCCAGTTTTAAGGATATACACGGTATCCAAAACCTGTATCTACACTGTCAAATAATTCAATAAAACAACACGTGTCTACACGATACACAGCAGAAAAGAGCCGTGGTCTACCCGATAGCTGGGTTGATATTTGAAATTCGTGTATCATCATCCAAAATGGTTTATTTAGGCTTTCATGACTAGAGGGTGAATTTCAAGGACTGTGCTTATGTTATGTTATAAAAGAATTGAGATATTTGCTGTTAAAAAGACAAATGAAAAGAAAAGCGATCGAGCCTACGCTTCGATACCTATTTCTGCAAGCCACGGAAAAAACAAACTAAGCAAAGTCACTCACTTATCCATGTCAATATCTTGCTAAACAAACCAAACCGTGCAAGAGAATATGAAAATCATAAAATCCATTTTTTTCTGAGTGTGTCGGCGTCTATGACTGGCTGCTAGATGTAAATAAACCAGTGCATATGAAGTATACTCACGCTTTGCCGACTTTCACGTCCTCCATCTTTGAGAGTCTATAATGCAGCAAAACAGAATATACGATGTCAAGTATACGACTGTGATTACTTTAAAATGACAAAATCCAAAACTTATATTTTATTAGTCGAATCTTCTTAAATTATGTTTCTGCTAGGACACATATATAGTTTAGTATGCTTTCAAACGTATCTTTTGTATTATAACATATATCAATTAAGTGTTATGATCACTACATGTATATAGAGCTAGAGCTGTATTAGATTTACTAACCATTTAGGGCCCTTGAGGGTCTCTTGGCACCAATGCAGCGGCATGCGTTGTATATGAAGGTCAATATTTTGTCTGAGGACTGCACCATTGTCGTTTAATTACCTACAAATTCAAGCTGGTTTGACCAGAAATCACACAGACCAATCCACGACACAGCGAGGAAGAGGAGCATATCATAAATGCTATAAAACGCAATTATTATAAATGTTACAGCAACCATTCTCGATGAGTCATCTTCATCTAGATAAAGAGTTGCAAAAGATTTGAACGTTTCAGCTTTGGCGACTTCAGTTTGAGTCTATTCTTAAAGTCTAACAAAGAAAACAAGCACAATTTGCATGTTGACGCAATGACGACGTACAAATCAACACGGCAAGATCTCTTGCTCGAATCTATACAAAGTTTTGTGTGTTGCTCACGTCTGTGAAGCCGCCTTAGAACTGATTTTTCACGACACTTCATTCACTAATATCTGATTATTCTAAGTCCGTGCATGACGACTGAGTAATAATATACTGCACAACCTTTGTTAATGCTAGTACCGACTAGACAAATATTCTGCTCTATTCGATGAAACGAGCGAAATGTTAAATATTGTCAAAAGTCACAGCCACATGATGTATCAAACATTGCATAGTGAGAAACCAACAAGGGTATTAGCACATTTGACTGTACAACAGCAACAGGCGTTGCTGAATAAGCTTTAATATGTATTACCAGCCAATCATCACATCACTCACGATTCTGTTGTTATCAATACGTAAACATAGTTTTGCTCGCATAAAGGCAAGTTAAGTGCATCATACAAACATACCATAGTTACAGATTACATGGAAACCCAACTCAAGCCATCATGTAAAAGAGAAATTAGAGCATTTGAAACAATCGCTGAGAATATTACTACCAGTAAAATAAATCAGTCAGCTCTCTCACCCCCCCCCCCATCTCTCTCTCTCTCTCTCTCTCTCTCTCTCTCTCTCTCTCTCTCTCTCTCTCGCTGAAACGTATCTAAATAATTATGACGAATTCGGTTTATCTATTTTTGCAGCTAAAAGCGTAGACAACAATTTATCAACGACAGCAACTCCTTTTACAACAGTTCTTGATGCCATAACATCAGTGATTAGAATCTACGACACAAAAAGTACAGCTAACTCTGTCACATCATATACAGTAGTAGAAACATCGACAATTAAGTTACTAAAATTGTCTGATAATACCAGTCAAATGCCAATCATCATATCACAAGTTACGTCACAATCAAATCAGACTGCATTCACATATACTGGGCTAACAAGTTTAACGCAATCAAGATTTGAAGGAAATGATAGAGGATGGATTGATACTGACGTGGGAATGGCAATTGTTGTATTATTTGGAGTGATATCAGGATCATTTGTCGTTGGTAGTGTTGTCTATTTACTACTTCGACGAACTTTATGTCTCAAGGTCTCACCAGCAGCATCTGCATGGTATGTCACTTTGTTTTAACCTTTAAGCGCCAATCACAGCTGCAGCCGACAACAAATTTTGAGACATCTTTTCCAATTTTTGAAAAAAATAAGGTATGATATTTTATGAGAATCGTCTGCCAGCAAACAATTCTCATGAAACATCATGCCTTATTCGTTTTTTTTAAAAAAACAGCAAAATTATAAATTGTCGTCTGCTGCAAAATATAGGTGGCGCTTTAAGGGTTAAAGTTATGTGAAAAGTAGATTGAGTCTTTTTTAAATAATTTGAACCACATCTTACACGCATTTGTAGTATGTATTTACATGAATTTACAGTAAGTACTCTAAAACGTTTTGTACAGCAACAACTAATTATGCAACGACCATGTAATA
The DNA here is from genome assembly GCA_964019695.1 of Loripinus fragilis. NCBI lineage: Eukaryota > Metazoa > Mollusca > Bivalvia > Lucinida > Lucinidae > Loripinus > Loripinus fragilis. Next base: position 29,480 of record CAXHUL010000057.1, read on the forward strand.
TTACCTGATCATTGTGATATGAATAAAGAGCCAATATCAACATAAGTCGTCTGGTTGTGTCATCTGCTGAAATGTTTCAATAGTTTCATTGCTTCTATGCTTAATTTAGTCAATACTGTTATACAATTGTTTGCAGCAGACGACTTCTTTGCCTGGACCCATCGTGCCTCTATTGGGGGTTTCTTTAGCTATGACTATCTTTGAGTCATAAGCCATTTTCCTTGTTTAATCATAGTATGCTAATTTAATAAGAATGTGTTTTTGTAATGATATATTGCATTAATAAGGGAGACTCCTTGCGACCTAAACAATTTGTGCTTCAACACAAGAGCGAAGATTTGGAGCCAGTGACATGCTTTAAAGCCCCTCTCCTGGTGGCTTAGGCTGTTTTTAGTCTAACGCGATGATTCTGTTGTTGGTAGTTCATTGTTTTATGTGTATCCCATTGTTTTGGTACGTTCTGTGTTTGTTCTTTGTTTCCTTAAATTACATTGTGTCATTTCTAGTTTTGGAAAACCGTTTTGTTGCGACAGAGAGAGCTGGTTGCTTTGCTTTAATTGCCTTCCTGATTTCTTGTGACTGGTAGAGTTCTGTGGCTCTTCCCCACGGTAGCGTTGGCTGGTTTGCAGTGTGTGATTGTGGTATTTTCTGACTATACTCACTTACTTATCAGGAGACGCGATTTTCAGATACATTTTTGTTGGCACTTAAGGTATTTAAACCATCTTAACCCATTCAAGTCAGTCGTCCTTTTTGTGGGACATAGGCAAACAGTTGAGACCCAGACCAGACGCCACAGAATGCGGTGTCTGATTGCGACGTCTGATTAGAGTCTCCACTGTTTGCCTACAGAATGTTCTATCAAAATTTGAATATAAATGAAAACTACCATCCAACAACCCTTAAAACGGAAATAGACTGGTCCGATAAATAATAGTGGAAAATTCCATTTGGCATGAATGGGTTTAACACTTTCACTGCAAAACGCGACTGAAGTCGAATTTACCGTTCACTGCCAAACGCGACTACAGTAGAAATTTAAAGACACAGTTTATAGCTGTCTATTGTAACCGTTATAAGGGACGCAAATCTTTGTTCCTTATTAGAAAATGTTCATGGGAGATAACATATCGTAAATAGAAGACTACGCAATTTTCTGTACAAGAATGGTCTTTACAAAAAAGTGTGTAATATCTTTGGATTTCGCGGACACCAAACCAACAAAAAACATGTCCAAGGGAATGACATTCAGGACGCAATTAAGCCCTTCACCTGCTATATTTTGATTTATTTCTATATAAACAATATGATATCTGAATACATTGCTATGTTTGATACTTTGTGTAGATTGATGTTTTACCTGTTTTGCATAAAATAGTTGTTTATAGGCATTTTTCATATTTCAATATGGCTTCCAAAACGGCCGCCAACTGTCACGTGACTATTTTTATTATTATTGGTTCAAATGAATGTTGTATATATTAGCAACATTTTATGAAAGTTTCACTGCAATAGGTTGAATGGTTCTGGTGATACTCTGTGTTGAACCCATATCAGGAGTCCTTGAAACATGATTGACACTGAGGTATTTTTGAGGTGCTTGGCAGCGAAAGTGTTAAAGCAACAGAAATGTTAGGTTATGCGAAAAGGCAGTCAATATAATCATACGCCAAAATGTTTAGAGAGAGATTAGTAGACGTCATTCCATCCGTAAGGTGATGTAATCTTCCTGTCGAGCCTTGTTTTTGAGTACCTCAAAATAGTGTAATAAATTGAACCTTCCAAAACAAAGAAAACCTCAAAAACTGAACACGTCCGACTTCATTTTAACAGAGTCTGTAAATGAGAACTAGATAAAAGGTTCAACCACTTAGATGCCATCACTAACCACACAGTGTTTAATAGTTTTTGCCACAACCTAGTAGGCATATACCTGAAGGTCCTGAATACATATATATCGACCCTTTATTGATATACAGCAAGCATTTCTATCAATTCTACGAGACACAAACTTTTGAGCTATAAAACATATCGTATTATAGATTTAAACTATAAAGAAATGGACAAAACCAATTTCATTTCTTTGCATTTCAAGCAACATTTGGCACATCGTTTACTCTCATTTTCTTTCTCACTTCGATTCTTTCTAACTGATAAAGAACAAGATTGAAAATTATTTTGATATTTGATTTTATATCATGAATTTGATTAAAGTAAGAAAGGAGACTCATTTACAGGAACATGCACTGATTCTTTGTGCAAAACTCTATATTTCTTAAACAACTTGGACATGCTCATATAATTTTTTTTTATTGCAATAAAATGACAAATGAGGTATCAACAACAAAGACTATCGGGATTTTTCATTGATTGCACTCCAACGGACTGTAAATTCAGAGAAGGGTAATTGATAAATCTTCACACGCAGTTCTCCACTCGGGAAAGTCCGCCACAATTCGAGGATAGAATCATGGCTCGGATGTATTTAATGAGCATTACGCGTAGTACTATATACCAAAAATCTCCATTAGGTTAGCCCGAACTGGCATTTGGAAAATTAGTTTTGAGGCATGTGGGTTCAGCTCTTTTAAAATCGATTATTCTGAAAAGTTTAATTAGCAGAATAAATGAAGTTAATATTGTTGTTTTTTGGGGACGGATGCTGGCATCCGGACTCAATTGTAACACTTACAGTTTTTCAGTCACGTCGATTTTTCACCCTTGCCAGGCCATACATTAAATATATGCTACACTCCTTGCAAATTTTCAGACATATAAGTTGCATGGTTTCAATATTAACAATTTAATTAGATGCATGATAAAGAGTCGTAAAGATCCTGACTAGTTTGTTCCTGAGAAGCCAACTGATCCGGATCTACAATGTTTTCCAGAACGGGGTATATCCGGATTCCGCAGGATAAAGGCTTAATGCAAACCGAACAACTTTCTGGAAAATATTACGCGTAAAAAGTAGTTCTTTTTTTCGTTGTTTTTTATTGTTTGTTATGCTTTGCAGTTAAGAAACTTCAGTTTGGGTATCTAAGCAATGACTTATTGTCAATTGCTAATTCAAATACAAATATATTTAAAAAATAATACCTTGCGCAGTAATATAATAATGATAGGCATATCGTAAAAGACATGGTGGACTTGCCATTGTAGTCTGCTTTCATTGACAACAAACAAACAGGTCGGCGTGTTTTTTTACGCGGCTATGTATGTAAATAATATAACATTCATATAAATCAAGAATTATCTCAGCTGACCCCAAAAAGTCGCTTAAATATTGGGGATTAAATAATCTTACTTGTATGATTTCATTCGAAGTTTTACTTTATGCCTATCCCGCCAAAACGGTCATGTGATATACACACTACATGTATATGTAAATTATTTATAAACAGCCAATCGCAACGCGATTTAGTACGTTCTATTTATATGTACAATCGGTCAGGCATTGATCAATTTTATGTTTTCGACAACGCTTAGAAAGTTGAAAATGTAAGAACAAATCTAAGTTTTCCTATTTAATTCAACAAAGGAAACGATGATTAATTGTAAAAGAATAAATAACAGCTCAGACCCAGTAATATAACAGGCTGTTCTCGTTCATTGTTGTCTATCGATGACGGATGTAGGTCACCAGTTCCCCCATGATTAATAAGTATTGGCTTTTACTAAAGGAAGTGTGTATCAGTAAGCTAGGAGTACAGTAGCATAATCATTATTCGGGTTGCTATATTGACATCAAGGGACGTTTACAAACAGTTTGCAATGTTCCATTATTGCCAGAAAATATATAATTGCATTGATTAGGTAGGCTACTGCGTTTGTGTTACATGTTAGGCAATTTTCGACACAAAATGGGCCTCAACGCGACAATAACCTGTCTTTGGGCTTCTGAAAAAAGCGAGTCTAAAAGCAGTCTCCTCATCTACAGAGGCTAGCTAGAAAATTGAAATTTCACTTGTAGCAATTCTAGAAATGATACTTCCCAAAAAGCAAATGAAAAAGGCGCTGATCAGTCTACGCTAATGCGCAGGCTAGTCTGCGCATTTGTTTTTCGCACCCCCCAAGACAGGCTTTCACGTTCCGAGGCCCAAATATTTTTTTTTTTATCTCAATGTCAGTTTATAGGGTGTCGTGTGTGCGAAAAACATAAGCATAGAGCATTATGTTTCATACGACGAAAACAATAAATTGAAATTATCCTATTGTTTTTGATCCCTATTACCTGCTACCTGCCGCAAACAGATCAAAAAGGTCTTTTAACTATCGGTCTTTATAATAGATAAATCAAACCAAAAGTAATTACTGATCATTACTCTTTCATTCTACAATTTGACTCAGTTTCACAAAAGTTTCAGTTTATATTGTCAGAATGGTTCATATTTGTCACATTGGACCGTACATTTGAACACTTAAGTGCATTTGAAAATGCCATTGAGCGCTACCAAAACTATGCCCGGTTGTCCACTGTCGACCCGCCAACCAAATGCCATAATGGAGTTTTGGTGACGGGCCGATGGTGGCCCACTTTTATATGTTTTCTGAGAATGTAGATTACGTACTGTTGTATAGAGATCATAGAACAGTAGCCAAAGCTCCTACGCATAATGAAAAGAAAGCTAGACAAACTGTTAACGTACTACGACATCTCTTTCAGCTGTACACATGACAGCAAATAGGCACCGTGTTTAGAGAACAGATCTACCTACTCAAGAGGTGCAACTCATGTCTTTAGATCAGTCTGCACATCGCCATAATAACATCCAGACCACCAGATACTTTCAGGGGTGTTTAATAATAATAATAAAAACCTTTCTTCTAAATCCAGAAATACATAGTAGGCATTCAAAAAGAATCACCTCAATGCCATTGAGACGGTTCTCTTGAGCACCAACCCTCAACCCTAGCTGCTGCACTTGAATTACATATTGCACCATCCTCATGTATCAGTCCATTAAAAAGATATCTACTGCTCTATCATAAACTCGGTAAAACCATTAATGCGCCACATAAACTGCCCCAGTATAACATGATATTTCATGCTATAGTTTTTCTTGTTAATATGGTTTTTAGCAGCGGCTACTGTTTTTTGTTGTTGATTTTTTTTCAATTTTAAATAGTCTGATTTTTTCTTGCTCGCTCCGCTCGCAAACGTACATATAGAGATCTAAATTCAAAGGTGCCAGATCGGCGGCGCCCTGCTAAAATCTTGTCATTTTATTGTAGCCTACCATATCTTTCGGTTCCTTTTTCTGAATGACGTCTACTGGAGTCATCTGAGCACTATGTGTTAATGCTCACAACAATTGCCAATTTTATCATACGGTCAAGCATTGTGGCACCGGATCAGAGCAGTCTGAAGCCTGATACACACGATGAAACTTTTGTCTGCAACTTATGAATGCAACTTTGCAACGATGCAACTTCACGTTACCTGTTGCTCTTTCCCGCTAAAATTGTGCATACTTTTTCAACATGGTGCTTACTGAGCATGCTGAGGAGGACGAAATTTCTGTCCCATTGTGTCTGATGATCATTGCACTTGCAACGCAACATTTAAATGGACCGCGAATAATACGAAGTTTGGATTCAACGAAGAAATGTATATAGGGCTCACCATATTGTACCTAGCTAAAAGACCCCTTTCTTAATTGTGTATGCACATTTGTAGAAATTACAGGTAAACTGACGTTCAGAAATAGCCGAGCTGTGATTGGCTAATTGTCTGGAAAAATATGAGACAAGTTTCAGAAAATATAGCAATGTCCTATTCGATGAAACTGTTTCATGAAACTCCAAAAATCTCTTGAAACATGTTTCTCGGACGTACACACGATGAAACTTTTGTCTGCAAATAATTATGTTCTTTGCATTTTCACAAAACAGTTTTTTTTCCAATCGCGCATGATATAGTCTACAAGTTCGTTTAGAAAACCATTTGAAAGTTGAAGAAATGACATCGAAGTTCATTTTACCCATTCATTTAAAAATTTTATGACTTTGCCTTTTGAAAAAATGAAGCTTTCTGATAAAGAATTAAACTGCATGAAAATGTGCCAGATCGCACCAAAGTGCGCGGATTTTTCAATAAATCCTGGGGAAGCATGCCCCAGACCCCCTTACCCGCGCTTGGCACCTACAGAACTCGCATTCATGCATTCTGTGAATCAAAACACTAACATTAACTCTCAAACTCGTTGCTACGACCCTGAGTATAGGTTGGAATTATTTTCGGTGTGTGAAAGTGTGCCAAGTTCATAACGACCCCCCCACGCCCTAGCATGGCTTCGCGTCTTCTGCGCTCGCATGAAAATATTTCTTGTTTTAAATATTGCCCCCCCCCCCCCAACATGGATTCCTGGATGCGCCCCTGCGGTTCTATCGCTACAGTGTCAAACATTTGGGATCCAGATCAGGCTCGACGTTTTGTTTGGTCTGATCTGGGTCCAACCTGTTAGCAAAGATTATTATTGTGCGGGCTTCACCACTGGTATCATACCGAATTCTTGGCCGCGGATCGGGTTCGACTAGTCTTTTCGCGGAGAATAAATAAACTGAAATTGAAGGTAGGGGCTCTCATTTGAAATAATTAAAACTTATTTACGAACACGTGTCAGGTGCGATTAAAGGCATTTACATATTTTTGAATAGTCACTCTAACATCACTTCATGGCTAAGGCATTACAGTACTTAACCCTTAAAGCGCCAAGAAAAAATGCATCTGAAAATGTCGTCTGCTGAAGTCGTCTGCTTCATATAATTGCCTAACATACTGACGAATCAAGTATAATAGAAGTAAACAGCGTTGACCCAGATCAGACTGCTCCTATAGGAGCAGTCTGGTCTGGGTCCACACTTTCTGCCATAGATGCTTCTTAAACATTTCGGCAGACGAGATAAGCAGACGACTTTTGTTGCGATTGGTGCTTTAAGGGTTAAATATGCGAGAAAAAAATGCAAATAGATCATGAACGAGTCCTTGAAATCGGGACACTTTGGGATTGATTGACAATTACACATTTTTACAGAAATGGTTTCTATATTTTTGCGTTTTTGGTGAAACGACATTTACTTGTTTTTACCTGTATTTTAATGATTTGGCTTAAATAAGCGTCGATTGTTTATGAGAACGGGATTTCTGCCCCTACCCCTTCAACGGTTGCAAGTCTAAACCATGGAGGTGCGTGGAAAAATACTATAGCGTCCGCGGTGTTTTGTTATCTGGCCGTGGGGCAGGGCTTTTTAGAACCGTTTTCCACATATTAATTAAAGTGGCAAGAACTAATAATGGGCTCAAAGGCACTTACATTTTGAAAGCCTGTAGTTTCTACCAGTAGGGACAGCTGATACTGGTTCTATTGCGAGTTTGATGCAAATCTGAACCACGGGTTGAGAGCATGCTCCTAATCTTATCGCGGATGTGACCATTGTTGGCGTTGTTCATGGCCGCGGGGTTCTGCAATATGCTTTCTTGTCCAAGGAAATCCTAAAAATCAAAACGTCAGAATCATCTATGACAAAAGATAGGTAGCTGGTGTGCTGAAACGACTGGATCAAAACCCTGTTAGATCAGAATGTAGCCATTGGGTTTTCGCTTTTTTTTATTTTTCTGTATGCTGATTTAGCACAATTATCTAGTTTCTACGGTAGTAGGATCGCCTGACCAAAGTGCTGAAGGTTGTGAGCAGCAAAATCTAGCTGTTTGTCTGCCTGTCCGTTAATCCGTCTGTCCGTCTGTCGGTCTGCATTGGTTCTTCCTTCTTTTACTTATATGCCTGTTTAGCCTGCTTACATGTTTCTCAGGTGGTTGGAGCGCCTGTCCAATGTTCTGTAGGCTGTGAGCAGCATAATCTAGCCATTTCTCTGTCTGTCCACTTTCCAATGGCTGTCTGTCTCGCTTTTTCTGTCTGTTTTGTTCTTTGCTCTATTGTCTTTTTTGTATGCCTGTTTTGCTAGATTATCTAGTATCTCAGGTGGTAAGTGTGCCTGACCATATTTTGGATACTTTCAAGTTTTCTAAATACCTAGGCTTGGCATTTGACCCAGCATCTACTCTTTACCCCCAAAATATAAGGAATATCAGGCATACCCAAAACATATTCGAACTTTAGCGACCCCAAAAACATTTTCCAAATCTGAACATTGACCTTAAAAAGCCCCAAATTGATAGAAATGACCCCCAAAACGTAAAAAAAAATAAATCATAATTTCATCATATCCCCAAACATATTTATTTTTCTGATCTCCTGCCCCCCCCCCCCCCAACCCCCAACAAAAAATGTAATTCAAAATTTTGAATCTCCAAAAATGGACAGAACCTACTAATACAGTGAGCCACTTAAGTTACGCACCACTTTTTCAGGTCCAATATTATTTTGACAAAAATGCTGGAATCAAACATTCTCTATGATAATTTACTTATTGACATTTTATCTGTTTGTTGACATCAAAAATATATTCAGAATCACTCATGCGAAACATTCTGCTGCGTCAAAGGCAATTTTACTTGCTTCGACAAAAATACACGTGCAACCTGAACGACTATATTTTCTATTTGCGTTTTGTGCTAGGCATTATCCATGGTGATCGTTGTTACAGAAAACACCAAAAATAATTATTTTATTCAAGTAAAACCCATTATTTTGGTCGTTGAATTGAGTAACACCGCTACTTTTTGAAGAAATGCTCGTTTTGACGTCATGTTAACGTCAGTTACAATAATCAAACAGGGTTTCCTTCGCAAATTGTTTTGTTATGGGTCACTTGTTGACATAGAAGTATCAAAACACTAAAACGTCTTATCAATGATACGTCTTATAGCCTTTGTAGTAGTGACGTCAACACTAACGTCAACACCATGACGCCAATAAATCCGTTATTTTTTTTACGAAAATATACGGCGGATACATGGTTGTTTAAAATGAAATTATAAAATAAATGTTTTGATATCTAGTTTACTCAGAATCATACAAAATTTTAACTAACTTAATTTTTTTTATTAAAACCAACATTTTTCAAACCTTGGCCAGCTGGGAACCAAAATAGTAAAACGTTTAAAAATATGATGAAGTTAACAAACACATTCCAGTCTTAGATGTTGCCAAGAATAAATCGGCTCTTATCTCTGGCATAGCAGAAATACGACCCTGAAAAAAGTGCAATGTGAACTGAGTTTCATTCGAAATAATGCAATGTGAAATGGTGTTTTGAGGGTAGTGCCCTTCAAGATCTATTTTCTCATTTGTTTCTGATCTGATCACAATAAAATTGCAATGGGTAATGCAAATATAGATGCGCTTTACGCTAGTAGCCTCAGAATAAAAATATCATATTTCTTTTCTAAGTTATTTTACATTTTATAAGTGGTGCGTAACTAAAGGGGCTCACTGTATATGATAATATTAGTGTGCCACACCCCCCCCCTCCCCCCAAAAAGCTGACCAGTGTTTTAGAGCAGTATGCAGCAAAATATAACTTTCTGTCTGCTTGCTTTCTCATTCAATCAATCAATCAGTCAGTCAGCCAGCCTGCCCAATCAACCGCTTCAATTTCTTAGTGTAGACAGAGCCTCTTTGTAAAAGTGTATTCTTGTCACAGAAGAGTATTTGCGTGTCCCAGGGGGCTTGGGAGGGGTGGGTAACTCTTTTTTTCTTCATACGAAGGGTCTGGCCCAGCATCTACCATTCACCCCCAAGAAATATCAGGAATTTCAAGGACCTCAAAAATATTTGAAATTTTAGCAACCCCCAAAAAATCCTTGACGTAAAGAAAAGACCCTAAAATGCATAGAAATTACACCTAATTATAGTCCAATTTCGTGATGAACCCCCCCCCCCCCTCCAAAACAAAATATCCATATATCTTCATATCCCCAAAAATATTCAGTTCTCTGAGGCTAGAGGTCAAAATCTAGGACATCTTATTTCCTTTTTAGAATCATTTGGGTTTGAACAACAGTGGCGAGTTCAACAATGTGAGCGTTTGCGGGCACACTTTAATGATGGTACCTACGAGGGATGTTAGAAATGAATTGCTTATTGTCCTATATCTCAATATCCACGTGGGACACGATAAAAAACCAATATATACCTATATAGGTTTATTTAAGGTCTACACAACGGTGTATAAATGTACACGTTAGACTTAATGTAAGACACAAAATTTGCCATATTAATACACGCAGTCATAGACCACTGTAATAAAAATAGTTGGTACATGTAGAAGAGTCAACCAGAAAGATGAAATAAGAGGTTACATCAAAGCTTGCTCAAAACTTGTCTGTTCTTTGAAGCAGCTGATGATTGAACTTTCTACTACTTATGGACCTTCTTGTGTGTCTTATGACACAGTTAGGCGCTGGAAAAATAAAATTTAATCTGGCTTAGAGTCCATCAAAAATGCACCAAAATCAGGAAGGCGAAAATTCGCAGCTTGTAAAGTAATCGTTTCAAATATGAAGGAAATCATTGAAGGAGATGCCAGATTTACAGTTTGTGATATTGCATGAAAAGTAGGCATGTCACTATCAACGGTTCACTTTATTTTGAAGAAACATTTAAAAGTCCGAAATATTTTTGCTAGATGGGTGCCACATCTGTTGACTGATGAGCAAAACATACAACGAGTTTTAGTGGCCAAAAAGCTGCTTAAAATGTTTCAAACTTATGACAAAAAGCAATTTGCCAATGTCGTCCCAGGTGATGAAAATCGGGTCTATTAATTTGAGCTGGTCAGAAAGGTTAGCAATAAAATCTTGGTCACTAAACATAGCAGACGCCCAATAATTGTCAAACGGTCTTCAAGTGCAAGGAAGGTTTGGTATGCAATTTTCTTCTCTGGTGAAGGAGTCGCAATAAAAGTGCTGGTGGAAAAGGGCAAAAACATCACTGGAAAGGACTACAAAGACATATAGTACTGGAGAAGCCTAAACCATATCAGAAACGACACCCTGTCACTGATTTTAAACATATCTGTCTTCTACATGGCAATGGCCTTGCTCATGCCTCTGAAATAGTTATAGTGTTTTTGAAGAAAGAAAAAGTAACTATTTTGCCTCACCTCCTGCATTCCCTAGATCTTGCCCCATGTGATTTCTTTATGTTTCGGAAATTGAAATAATTCCTTGCTGGGCGGAAATACCAGTTATTTTATAGAACCACTTGTATTTGAAGAACATGGACTATTTCATTTTCTTACTTTCTGTGACTTTAGGCCTTCAGGTTCGTGACCAGATGTTCCACTCTTTTGAACAAAATGACTGTCAGAGCTCTAGCTAAGAAACTTCTTTTAACATAATTTCCTCCTGAACAACTGGCCCAAAAGCAAGTTAATTTCACAGAACTGTCCCCTATGGTGTCTTCTACCAATTTTGCACAAATGGTTCCACTCCACTGAACAATGGATCAGCAAAAGCTCCAGATAAGAAATGCCTTTGAATGATTTCTCCTCCTGAACCAATGATCCAAAATGTACAATAATTTCACAAACTTGGCCCTAATGATGCACTCTACCAAAATTATACAATTGGTTTGGCTCTGCCATTAAGAGACTTCATTCAAGCTTGCACATAATGTCTATGGTGGCGATTAAGTAAAAGTAGGAAAAACATATATAAAAGTGAACAGAACTTTATCAAATCAGTTCTTGATTATCATTGATTTCTTTGAATAAGTGGGTAGATTTGTATTAGGTAAGATACTAGGAAACACTTTCCCTCATCCTCATAAGATCTTTAACCAACAGAAACCAAATGGAAATCTGAAGGAGAAAAAACATGCCACGGTATTAGGAAACAAATTACAACTGTTTAGTTTTGATTGTGCCAAACAAAGTTAAGAGAAAATTGTTTACCGCTTACCTGCCTGAAGAGCTTTCACAAACATTTATTGAGGGATCATTTTAACACTCTATAATAAAAGTGTTTGAAAATAAAGTTTGATTATTCACTTCTTAAGTTAGCAATTATCATCTGGTTTCTTGCATTGTTCAATAATGGATTACATTTGATAAACTCTCCCCAAAAAATGCTGTTTTTGTCCAATGAACAAATGCCAATGTCGTCAGAAAGATTGCTTTCCTATTTCACTTTGTGGCAATATGTTTGACCCTACATCAGAGACGGGACTTCCAGTTTCCATTTGCAGGTTATAGAAAAGATATTTAACAACCTCCCTATTTGAGCGCTTCAATGCAGCCGTCCCCACCAGTACTCTCAGTGCTTTGATTTTTCAATAAAATATCGCTATAGCGATATTATTAAAAAAATAAACTTCATTCAACCGTTTGGTTTGCAGCTATCACACTTGTTTTTGTGTTAACATGGTTTCTGTGACGTCAGCGTCACGTTATATAACGTCAGCGTCACTTTATCACCCGCGTTATCAAAGTAGATCCTCGATGTACATCCGTGGTCTGATTCCACGGAATTTCGCGGAATTGGCCAAGTCATACAACTAAACCATGTGTTATTTTTCAGAAATGTTCAGTGATACCATACAGACCAACAGAGAAAGCGAGTGAATTTCTGCTAGGATTTGAACTAGTTGAACCAAAATGTCATGGTTGTTTTACATTTCGTCTTAGCCAACCGTGACAGGGGAAATTGATCATCTATGGCCTATGGTTGTTGTTTTTTTATTTAAATCATTAAATCAGGCCTCATGGATGGATTTAAATTAAATGGAGAATATAAGGAGCACCTTTCACTAATTGCTGAATTTGAATGATTTAGCTGCTGGTAGTGTTTGTCATCATGCTATGTAACAGAAAAGAGGAGTCTGATTGAAACGAATCATTTGAAGTGTGTTCGTCTTTAATCATAGTATTCAGAAACATTCTCATACAAACAAAATTAAAAATGGATGGCATCCCTGTGAAATATTTCATATTGTAGGAAAAATGTGACTTTTTTGAAATGTGGGTACTTTTACTCTAGCGTCGAGTGTGGAAGACGTACCAGTCATTTTTAAATGAAATGGCATGCAGAGTTTAGGCAAGACATTGGTTGATTTATATAAGCATGAAATTTGTATCACCGAATCTTACTTTCAAAACTAAAATGTAGGGTGACCAATGAGAAATTTTGCTCAGTGTATTCTTGCATGGGAATTCGTTACGCGAAGCTGTTTGAAGCCGCAAAGTCCATATTCAAATCATGCGATTCACGTGCTGTTTGAACATGGCTTTTACTTGAAAAGGCCTAAACTGGGCCCTATTTGTATGCATGACGTTACACTGATCATTTCGTCGATGCTTTCGTTCGCGAAAAAACATTGCACGCGTATATATGACGTTGTGGCGATGTTATGGCGTTCGAAAGTTTGACGCTGACGCTATTTTGTTTTGAGAAATCAAGTGAAAGAAAATGGATATTAAATGTTTAAGAGACGTTTTCAGCACGGTTTATGCTGAAATCAGGTAAAATATGCAAGAATAACGATCACACATGTTTGTGTCATTGCGTTAACTCTTGCCAGGTCCCTCAGGCGATGTTTGAACACTCGGCCTAATGGCCTCGTGTTCAAACAGCTTCCTGGGGATCGGGCAATGTTAATGCATGAAAAAACATATGTGATCCCTACATTTATTTAAAGATATATTTACTTCTCTACTATGAAAACTTTCAAAGACGGTTCTTTTCTGGATCTTTTATGTTTTTTCTGCCTTGTGTTTGCTATGCATTTGTATGCGTCTGTTTATATGTGCCTTGTGGTCACGTGCTTAGAAAGGGCTGACCTCTTGGCTCTCGTTTGTGGTGTCTAATAATTATTACAGGACTCCAGATAAGAGTGCGTATTGGAAAACTATTTTCTTTATTTCTCATCCAAAACATATGTTGTGGGTACTCAAAAGAACTGTTCCATTGAGACGGTTCTTTTGAGCACACAAAACACATGTTTCAACTGATGGGTAACAAAATAATTACAATTTTACGCTCATAAAACTTCTTTATTTGGATCTATGCTGGTACACAAGGCTTCCGTACTTTTCGCATCAGGGAGATGCGCATATTCCTATATGTAAATTATAATCACACACTCTATAAGCAAACAGTAAAGACCCTAATAAGACACTACATTCTGTATCGCTAAGCACTATTTGCATTTATCTCATGACGCTGCATGTGGGAGTGGTATAACACAAGTGCAATAAAATCGATAAGCCATTAGTGGTTTACAGAATTGTAGCGTGGCGTAATGACGGTCATTATAACGTTGCGTACAAATGGCAAACTATTGACGTTTTCACACCAAGAATGTGATTTTTAAATTATTTTAATGTCATGTGATAAAATGAATCTAAAATTTGTGCTCCTGTATTATTGAATTTATTTAACTCGTTGCGAAAAAGAAATAAAATGCTCGGCAGGCCTCGAATTTTATCTCCTTTCCTCAACTCGTTAAATAAATTCAATAAAACATGAGCACTCATGAAAGATCATCTATATGCTCCATAAAAAGGACACTATGCAAGCTTATATGGGCCACGACGCGAGAAACCTGTCTTCGGGGGTTTGCGAACAACACAGGCGCAGACCAGCCTGCGCATCCGTGCAGTCTGATCAGCGCCTTTGTTATTCATTTTTAGCAAAGTACCATATGTAGATTTGCTACTGATGAAATTTCAATTCTTCAGCTAGTCTCTGTAGCTGAGGAGACTGTTTCGAAACTCGATTTTTCGGAAACCCCGAAGATGGGTTTTCTCACGACGAGGCCCATATCGGCTAAACTTCTGTCACATCATATTCCTCTCTATAGTTTAAAACTAGCTCGTATTCCGGTGGAGGCGGCTGATACTCTCGTAATGCATCCACATTAGGTGAACTGTTTCTGCTATCTACATTGAAAACATTTGCATGAGGAGCATTATTGGCAGAAGAAGGATCAATATTATCCAAACTAATAGAGATAGGATGTATATGAGAGTCATCAAAGTTTAAATCCTGAATTTCAGCTTGTGCGAAGACAGGGAAATGTCGACCTGTATTTGATTCTGGTTCTTCTGAATGATCATTTTGATAAACATGCGGAAGCTCTGTAGGAATGTCGTTAATGACTCTTTGATCTTCAGCTGCATTGTTCCAAACAATGCGTCTTATAGGGTGACGAACTTGTGCTAAATCAGTTTGTCTTTCAGTTCTTCTCTCAGAGTCATGAACATTAATATTGCCTTCCCTAACATCCGAATTTGCCACATAAGACTCTTCTGTATAGTTTACAGCCACCTCATATGATGGTGGCGGCGGTTCATAATCATGTAAGTCAGCCAAACGACCTAGAGAATCACCACTGGGATCATGTGTGACATTATTATCTTGCGGAGTCTCATTGAGTATAAAGTTATTAACATTAATGTCTAAGCTTTCATAGTTTGGAGGTGCATCTGAATAGTCAAAATCTGGTATGAGAACATGCTGAGAAATCAACAGAGGATCTGTTGAAATGTGAAGAATATCATTTGTTCCTTCCGTCGAGGAGTTCTGAATATTGCGTCTTGCGGAAATGGTACGTTCTGCTGGACCATGTAGTTTTTCGTTTCCTCTCCTACTGTTTTGAGCATAACATTCGTTTTCTTGCAATTCTGGCATTTCCTGATTCATTCTTTGTGGAGAACTTGGCTGTTCTGTTGGATTGCTTCTGTCAGAGGCAAGGTTGTTAGAATTATCGTCTAGGTCTGTTTCATCAGACTGATCCTGAAAAGATACAAGTACATATGAGCCGTGAAATGTCATTTCCGCCAGAGTGGTATTTTGACAAGTGTAGACTCAGACGAGCCTGTGCAGCCTCCTTTTAAGCTTAGAAACTCCAAATCCTTTTTGGTCAGTAGCTTATCAGTCATAGAATATTCAAGCGACTAACAAAGGCTCTGATCAGCCTGCGCGTATGCGCAGGCTGATCTGAGGCTTTGCTGGTCGCACATACCACATTGTTGGAAATCTCATGTCGCGGCTCATATATAAGCCCGTCTCATTGGGCTGGATTAGAAAACAAATGTGTAAAAGTGTTACTATTTCCTTATCCTTCAGTTTGAACATAAGTTTTGGGTGCCCAAAAGAACAGTTTCAATGTGACGGTTCTTTTGAGCAACCACAACATATGCTTTGGTTGAGAATTAAGAAAATTAAATTTTGATTACACACTCCACAAGGCCTACATGGTCTGTGAGATAATGGCGCTTATTGTATAGACGTAAATTCATGCTTTAAATGTACAGTTGAGTCAGAACTATTACTAGCATACATTGTATTAGCAAGATTCGGAATGTCCCATTAAAAAATTGTGCGTAAAATTGTGACTATTTCCTTATCCTTCAGTTTAGACATACGTTTTGGATGTTCAAAAGAACCGTCTCAATGAGACGGTACTTTTGAGCACCCACAACATATGTTTTGCTTGAGAACTAAGAAAATTATATTTTGATTACGCACTCCTGAAGGACTAACCCCCATTGTTATCTTTTATTTACCAAACGTGAATTTTTGGCGCATAAAAGAAACATCTCAAGAAGACGTTTCTTTTTAAACACTCAAAACATAATTATGTTATTATAGCAAGTTATTTAAATAGATCATGAATAGAATCTAGTGTTTCCAAATCTATTTCGAATAAGCAAGTATTTCGAAAAATCAAAGTTGGATTAATCAAGGTTTTACTTTAATCACTCTTAAATGACAAACTTCCCAGAAAGCATACAAGATCAGGCCACTATCCACCTACCCATTTTAATGGAGTTTCGCTAGTGGCAAACTTTTATATGCATACTAGGAAACATCAATAGCTTGTTTAATTTATGTGATCGAGCTATAGTTTTACTTACTTAAAGCACATTCGAAAAAAATTCTTTTCTTTTTAAATCATTTGTAAAAATAGAATTAAGATATGTTTTCACAATAAATATGTTCAGTACAGCTGAAAACTGCATGGAAAAGTGAATAATCTTATAAAACAGGTGTTTTTTTCTCTTGTAAGTAATTATTTGCGTCCCTCCAATAATTCTAGACAGTTGATTTTTAACATAAATACTCTTGTTTTGATCGTGATAATTTGTTAAGATTTACGAAAATGGTAAAATCTTTACGTGAATTTGAGTATTTTTACTGTATTCTTGAAAAATAGAAACTTTACTTCAAAAATTAAAAGATCAAAAGTTACAGACTATGCAGCTTTAAACATATTTATTTTTAAAAATACAACTACAAATAATAACAAAAAACTACAAAAAGGTTTTGAACAAAAGCTATAACTTAATTAGTTCATTGTCCGTCCCCTAGACTATTTACTCAGTGTGATAAAATTACCTGATTTTTGCATTTTGAGTCATTTAGGCAAGTCATCAGGCATTTGTAGATTATCCCTAACACGGCAACTCCACCAGACCCCAACATAACAACAAGCACAACTGAATCTGTAAAAAATATTAATAATTTCAAACCGAAAGACAATCAATTAATGAGCCCATCGCACATATCCACTAATTCATTTAGGAAATAACTGTATTCAAAATTTTCATGTGGGGAGGTATATAGTCCGATATACGGTTGGGAATTTAGTCTTACGGCGACGCACGTCATCCCCATTCAAATGCACTTCTACAGATTCCTCTCAAATTGGAGCATTGCATGCCGCATAAAGCCGCACAAAGGCCTACGTCATCCAACGAGATATGACGCAATTAATTACGTCAAACTATTTCCGACAGTATATTGAAGCGGATATACTGTAGCAATTTTTACGTTATCCATGTTAAATGAGATATTTTATATGATGTGTATGTAGGGGGGTTCGTGCGTGCGTGTCCGTACGTAAATGCCTGCGTGGTCAAACAATGACTGGCTGACATGCTGAAAGAAAAAGGATTGATTTTACATATGCTTTAAGCGATGTACTCCATTCTGCAGGCTGTATTAAAAGAAAGACCGGCAAACGGCGTAGTATATACTTTCGCCAAGATCTGCGTAAAATCGATTTTTTCAGAGTTTTCTCACAACATAAGTTTCATTTTCCAACTGTTACAACTTTCCGATGCTATAAGACCAGGCGGTTAAAATGTACCCCAGATCTTTACAAAAAAAACAACAAAATGCCATATCCTCCAGATCGGGACTCGGATTTATTTCTAAATGCTAAATGGATGAGCGGAGAGAGGATCTAAATACCACTATAAGCGGGCCATCATCGGTCCGCCAGCGAAACACCACTTTTAAAAGGCGTTTCCCTGGCGGGCCGATGGTGGCTCAATATACATACCGGGACTTGGTGTGATCTTGCAATCTGAGCCATCACCACAAGAATTATGACCTTGACATATCAATGAGCTATTTATGCATCTTTCACCGTCACATTTGTACTGGTTTTCTGAACAAGGAGCTGGAAAGACAAATGTAAACTGAAATGTAAACAAAAAAAAAATAGATACTCTACTATCCTGCCAACCAAGAGTGACAGTAACGTCATGTTTTGTTCACATATACATAGTTACTTTATAATCGACTGATCACTTGTGTATTAATCCTATCCACAGGATAGGATTAATACACACGTGATCTATCGATTCGTGTGAGCGCAAGTGGAGTGTACAAGTCAATGTTTACTTTACAATTGTAAACAAATATTACGTCACTGTCACTATTGGTTGGCACGACAGTAGCGCTCGCTCTAGTGTGATTGATAGAAGACAAACATCCAGCAATATTGTTTCACGACTGGCTTCACACAAATCCTATGCGACTAACTATCCATGGGGTGTGTTCTCAACTTTTCTTGATACGTAGACTTGGACCCAGCATCAACTCAGTGTTTACTCCCAAAAATATCAGGAATACCCAAAATATACTTGAAAGTTTAGAACCCCCAAAATATTCCCATTGTTGTGCCTTGACCATAAGAAAAGACCCTAAAATGAAATGACCCCCAAAACTCGTTCATTTTTCTGATGACCTCTAAAATATCTAACCAATCTTCATACTCCGAAAAATATCCATTTTCTCAAACAAAAAAAAATCCAAAATATTTAAATCAAACAAGTAAAAACTTTTCAAAAAAGCTTGTCACCTCTCAGCACTTAACTAAAGTGGGTTGTCGTAAAAGTAATGAAGCAATTTGAAAGCTGCTCCAAACCAAAGTGATGATCAATTAAATGACACACCCACCGCATCGCAATCTCCGCAAGCGGATGAGCTAGATGTGTCATTTTAACGTTGTGTCACCATGAGACAATACATACAATTTTCACAGAAAGGGCTATCTCATGCTACATCACTTAACCGGTGCTACCTTACAGGTTGCAAACTTAGTCAATTACAACTGCCATCCTTCAAGAGGATCACAATAAACTTATAATAACAATAATGTGATTATTAATTAGAATATTGACGGTACAAAAATCTGTTTGAAGACGAAAAAAATCAGTTATAAGTCATCTTGCAATAACTCTCAACCAGTGTTGGTTTATAAGTTATTATCATATGACGTCGCATCTGGGAGTGAAATAACGCCATGCAATAAAATCTGTAAACCACTAGTGGTTTATCGATTTACGGGAAACGTTATGACATCCATAACAACGTTGAGTACATAATGACTAAATTATAACGTTTAACGCCAGAAATGAGGTTTCAAAGTATTTGTCATATGATAAATAGAATCTAACATTCGTGCTCTTGTATTATTGAATTTATTTAACTCGTTGAGAAAAAGAGATAAATGCTCGGCAAGCCTCACATTTTATCTCTTTTCCCCAACTCGTTTAATAAATTCAATAAAACATGAGCACTCATGTAAGATCCTCTATGTAACCTCCTGTAAACACAGCCAGCATGGAGGGCTGCCACTGTTGGGAAGTTTTCTTTGTCGACTTTGAAAAGATATCTAAAGCCAAAGGTGTTAATGTTTTCGTTTTCACAAAAACTTCCAAAGAGTGTCCTGTTTATCAAAACCTGGAATCTTAACCCCTATAACAGGTGAATGTTGTGTCTATGAATACGGGCGCAATTATGCTGATATTTAAAGACATAAAAAATGAGCAATAATACTGGTACCACTCATTATGACTCTCTCCAGGGGTCATACTCGGCAGATCAAAAGGACAGTCATAATGAGGTGAAAATGACTTCCTTACAGGGGCAATAAAGTGGTCCCGTGAAGGGATTAGGTAATTTATGATAAAATATTGAACTGTATATTAGTGAAATGTGTTGTATACAGGTAAGTCCCCTCGTGAGATACTGAAACTGTTCCTTATCAGTTAATCCTTAAATGATCTTTATTGGACAGGAATACATGTCTTTGGATCAGATATGATATTAAAATTATTATAGTATATTTATTCCTCAGATAAAAAAACATTTTGGCTCTTTTTGGTAGATAATAATTTCAGCTTTGCGTACACAGCCAAAATAAATCAGACTGCACTTTGGTATAACTATCAAAATGGACATTGGTTCTATAAAGATCTTTAGTCTACTCACGGTCTCTGAAATGGTTAAACACGATGTTAAAGCCAGATCCAACTGTTGGCTCATTGGCTTGGTATTTTATCGACAGGTGACGCCACTGTGTCGTAAATTGTTTGGACATAGAGTTGAAGGTCCTTCCACACATCCTATCTGGGAGCTCTGGAAAGCAAAATTGTATTGCTTCAAAACACACGTAAAATACCTTTTTCAATTTTTCCTATGGAAGGTAGCGCAGTGACTCAGTGGTAGAGTACTTGACTCGAGACCGAGGGGCCGCGGGCTCGAGCCTCAAAAGCGTCACTGTGTTGTGTCCTTGCACAAGAACATTAATCCTAGCTTAGTACTGTCAACCTAGCAAGACCCGTCCCTTTATAACTGAAAGATTGTTGAGGGGACGTTAAGAATCAAAACAAGCAAAATTTTCCTAGGGATAAAATGTGTTTCTAAGAAATATTAAATCAGGACCATAGGTTTGTACTTCCCTGCAATCCTTGATATAGTTTAATTAACAGAATATTGATACTCTTGTATACGGGTACGAACCTAGTCGGGCACATGCGCGGATCCAGAGGGGGGGGGGGCAGGGGGTCTGGACCTCCTCTGAAAAATCACAAAAATAATGGGTTTCTAAGAAACACTGGTCCGGATTCCCTGGAAAATCACAAAGCTACAAAGGCAGCATTTAATGATTGGTCATCATCGGCCCGCCAGCCAAACTTAGAATTTTTGGTTGGATTTATGTAAAAAAAACCTTATGAAACTGACAAATTGCATTGTCATCTTGTAGTAGGGATATGAATATATAACACACTTCTACTGCCTTGCTTTTACAGCGACGTGGTAGAGTGTTTGCCTTTAGATCCTGCGGCCGCGGTTCGAATCCCACCTCGGGCTATTGGGATTTTTCTGCACCCTGTGACAATCTTTTCTGAGCAAAACAAATGCATCAACCAACATTTGTTTGCATTTTAATATAAATGTCATGCTCAAGTATGTTCAAAGTAATACGTTATATCTCAGATCCTCCACATATAACAACGCTTCACGATGCCCCCAATTATCTCACATGTCAAGTCTAGAAAAAATGAAGGGAGATACCTTTCTTCCTGATGAGGACCAGCTTCCCATAAATATCTCTAATGTCCATCGACGATAGCCACGTTTGACCAGGTCCGCAGTTATCTCCCATATCAAATCTGGTGAAAGTGAAAGCTAGGTGATCTTTATCGAGACCATTCGGTGCTGAAATGCGAGTTAAAGATAGTCCTTTTTAATGAAGTAAGAAATGGCAGTCTGTCAACAGGGATCTCATAAATTATTACAACCACGCAACTAGCAGGTTAGCAAAGAGGTAGTTCATAAACTTGAATTTGGAGATATAGCTGTCATGCAAATACAAACAATTTGCAGTAGAGTGACAGGAATTTTAATACTTATTGGCAGTTTGGGATGTTTAAAAGAGGTAAAGACAATGGACATGATACTTGGAAAATGTAAATTTCAAAATAGTTTTCTTCCTTAATTTCAGTAACATATGTTGTTGGTACACATTGGAATTGCCTTATAGAGGCAATTCTAATGTGCACCTACAAAATATGTCCATTCCATAAATGAGTGTTTTCATCATAAAACAGGTTTTTCATAAACTTCTCAACTACTTTTTATGTTTCAGTGTAATGAGCATGTAGAAATGAACAAGTTTTTATGAAGTTTAGCGGGCACTTGGATGACAATAATAGATAGCAATTAATTTTATATTATTGACAGCTTATCTTTAGATGTTTCATTGGAATGAAATGCTAACTTGGTGGCTGCCTGGTTGTATTTTCTTTTTGATTTCCTTAATCTTTTTTCACAAATTGAAAAAGTTTGATTCATTCAGTCAGGATGGTTCATTGTATAAATTGAGGGGTCACAATATATAATTTCCAAATACATATTGTATTTCTTTCTCTGAAGGTTGATTTTTTTTCAGCTAACAGTGCAGGCCTTGGTGAATTTGATTTTGTAGCCATAGTTTTTAGATTTTGATCAAACTTGCAAGGCCACTAGATTCATTTTAATCTGGTGTTATAAGGCTATTGGGTAAATGCAAAGGTGGCACCTCTTGAATGCGTAATAAGGACTGATCTACCTTAGACATAGATAAAAGCTGAAAATGAGGCGTGGTTTATTCGAAAGTAACTGTATAATCTTGCGCCATAACTCCTCAGTAAAGACACAAAACATATGACTTAACCCTTAAAACGCCAACAAAATAACTACATCCGAAAATGTCTGTTTATTGGTTAACATATGTATAGAGGCAAACAATGTGGACCTAGATCAGACTGCTCCTAAGGAGCAGTCTGATCTGAATCTACACTGTTTGTCAAAGATGCTTCAAATATTTCAGCAAACGACAAAAGCATACAACTTTTTTGTGATATGCGTTTTAGGGTTAAAAATGTGAGTCAGGATTTTCATGAAATGCACGCACATTAAAGTGCGTGCCTCAAAAATCTTATTAAGACTTACCAATTATAAAAAGAACCTGATATCCCCTATTGAGCAGATGAAATAGCCGAACCACGCCCAGATGTGAATATTAAAGTTGCCGCCTTTACAGTCACCCAAAAGCTTTATAATATTTTGGAACCAAGAGAGATGGCAACTATTTAGATCAACATGATAGTGTGGTATGGGACTTGAGCACAAAGGCATATCTGACTAAACTTAGGTTACCTACCCATTATCATAACAGTACAGGAAAAGTTCCCCGGCATGCTGGCAGCATAAGTAAAAGTCAACTCCCCGGCATAAATGTCCTCGGATGTCATGCTCAGGACATTTTGGCCGTCCTCTTGGCAATAATCCTCCAACCTAACTGTAACATGCAAGTAAAATTTAAGTGAGCTATATCATGAGCCACCATTAAACTCCATAAACTAAATCACATGTGATAGGCGGCAATCGAAAACGCTCTTAACAATCGACGAACGCGGATCAAAAATCGCTAGAAACAGTGTTTTCGATTGCCATTTGTCGCCACTCGGGCGACAAATGGCATTCCGAAAACTATGCTCCTAACGATTTTTGATCTACGTTCGTTGATAGTATTAACGTTTTTATTGCCGCCTATCCGGTTTGTAAATGATTCGTCCAGTTCTTTCTTTAAAAAAAACACACTTGGAATGGTGCATTGTACATATTAATGATCAAGGGAACACAGTTAAATCTTTCTAAATACACGTAGCAGTGATTCATTTACAATTTTGGGCTTATCGGTCCTAGGACTCGCTATTTCCCATATCAATGAGACCAACTGCAAACTTATGAGTCCAGAATACTATTTTTAATGACAAGTCTGCACTATTGCATCCTTGGACTCGCTGAAATAAAAACTTTGCATCTCAGAGACAAAATTATGCGCAAAAGATGCAGGATGCGCAGGTGAATGTTTTTCGATTGTAATATACCGTGCAGATCCTGATAAAATACAACGCTTCATGCTATTTTACCTGGTTCTCAGCTACTGCTTTCCAAAGTATACATTTACAGGCTTCTTGTGGGAGCGCGGTGGCTCAGTGGTAGAGTGCTTGACTCGAGACCGAGGGGCCGTGGGTTCGAGTCTCACCGGCGTCACTGCGTTGTGGTCCTTGAGGGAGACACATTTATCCTAGCTTAGAACTGGCTCAACCCAGGAAGACCCGTCCCTGTTTAACTGAAAATTTGTTGATGGTACGTGAAGAATCAAATCAAACAAAACAAAAAACAATCTTCTTGTGAAGATATGCTTATGTCCAATAGAACTGCCAAATTCTAGATTTATTACTTTGACCACAGTGATTTATTACCCAAAAATCCAGTGGTAATGCCTATGAGTTTATTAAACTGCGATTAATTACTCAAAATTCCATTGCTAATGTTGGTCCGATTCTTAAACTCAAAATTTCACTGTTTATGTATAATTGTTTCTAAATTTCTGATCTGTTTATTTGGCTGTGATTTATCACTAAACACATGTGTAACCAATGAATCAGTTTCGTTAGCTGTGATTTATTACTCAACAACCCACTGCTAATGCTGATCAGTTTCTAAAACATTGATTTTAGTGAACAATTCGACAATTTTTAGACCATGATTTATAAAACACACACACTGCTCCATCAGGCTAATACGTTTCTAAGATTGCAATGTATTACTCATCAACTTGAGCTAATCAATTTCTGAATCCCAGCTATCCACTACACTGTGAAAAATGAGTGTAACTAAACATCGAGTTTGGTGGCAGCTGAACTGCCACATAGTTTGATGTAACCTTTCACTTGTTATGTTGTGTTTGGATTCTAATGATCCAGAGAATAACAGCATCAATAACAGGTAGTAATGTTTAACTTTTATCACTTTGGTAAAGTTTTGTTCTCAATTTGTTTCAGTAAATTCAGTAAAACAATAAGTGTAAGGTTACACTAAAAGGGATTACATCTCTGCTGCTGCCACCTCTTTTGGTGTTAACTTATACTTTTCATTTACAGTGTACGCTCGTATGGATTATCTGTTTCTTTTTTGCTATAAAATAGGTTGCCGCCAGGTAGTACTAAGCATATCCGCATGTACTAAGCTACGGAGACAAGCTAAAATATTGAATAATTGAATATAGTAAGTAATTTACATACATTTACACGTACCACTGTAATTGAATAAACAAAAAGGAAAATCAACAACATAATCATACTTGTATAATAATTTTCTAACGATCGAATAACAATATCGCTGATCAGACTGACTGGTTTGAATCTTAGTTGTACGCAAACAACAGCAGCAGCAGTAGAAGCAGCAACGACCACAACAACATCAATGGTTATCATGGCGCAGTGTACATTAATTAAAAAGAAGGTGGGCTCATAGAGGGATATTTATCAGTTACCTCTCATATCAACTGCATTGTTGCGCGTTGCCTGATAAACGTTGTCTATCTCACGGCATGTTGCCTTTATCAGGTCATGATGATGTTGCACTTTTTGAACGACGTCGTTATGACGCTAAATCAACATAAAAAGCGAAAATTACGCCATAATCGCCAGTTTGAAGAGTGAAACAATGGGTAAACTGATAAATAGAATACCAGGTTCGCGTCTTTTGATATCAAGTTTACCATGCTCGGCTTTGAGAACGCTTGTTGAGTCGCTCGGCAAGCCTCGCGATGTCAACAAGCGTTCTCAAAGCCTTGCCTGGTAAACTTGATATCAAAAGACACTCACCTAGTATTCTCTATGTATACACTTACACGTTGGTAGACCATAGGATCCTATGCTATATCCAAATATGTTTATTACTAAAAATTCGATGACTCTCATCAATGTAAAGGTAGAAGAGACTGATCAATCAAACTTTGTCATAGCCTTTCTTTGATTAATAAATACATCACTTGAAAACCATTCCTAATCTCACCAGAAAATAAGCGAATGAATATGTGCCTATAAATATCTCTGAATAAATCTCTAAATTAAGGGAAAACATGCATTAAGGCTAAAACAGTTTATATATGATTTCTAAATACACAGAATCATCTTTTTATCGACCATTTCTTTATAATATGTTCTATTTATACACGGGTACATACAGCTCTGTACCTCGAGCAAAAAGCCCTATCATGTGGACCATGCCCTGAAAAACCCTTTTCTTGCTGTATGCGAACATCAATGGAGCAAACCACTACTTCTTTTAGAATAAAATAATCGATTAAATTGGAATTTTTAATACATGTATAATGGACGTATATATGACGCCTTTTATATGAGCCAGTGCATGAGATTTCCAACAATGTGGTATGTGGGACCAGCAAAGCCTCAGATCAGCCTGCGCATACGCACAGTCTGATCAGAGCCTTTGCTAGTCGCTTGAGTATTCTATGATTGTTCGGCTACTGACTGAACATCATATGGAGTGTCTAAGCTTAAGAAAAGGCTGCAGAGGCTCGTCGGAGTCTACACATGTCGAAATGCCACATTGTTGGAAATCTCATGCCGCGGCTCATTTTATGATACAAAGTGCTTCATATCACGAAGAAGCATCGTTTCGCCGCATTTCGCAAGCACTTATATTGGCCAATTTCTTTATGATCAAATTACATTTCATTCATTTTCTTTTTCTATTCAAGGTAAAATGGCAGTTTAGAGAGAAAAGGCCGTGTATGAATTAACCAGATAAGTGAATATCAATTAAAGCTATCGTACACTGACTGCTCTCACTTTCTGCATATTTTAAGTAATCGAAGTCCTTGTCGAGAGAAAATCCTATTTTTTAGTAGGCCTTGTAGGCCTATTAGGCCTTGTCGAGAGAAAATCTCAGCAATGGCATGACAAGACCAACAAAATGGGTGTGCATCGAGCGAAGACTCTGATCAGCCTGGGCATTCACCCAGCCTGATCAGAGTCTTCGCTATGCGCTCGGTAGGTAACTATGGACCCATCCTTTCTACATGTCGCGGATGACTAGGCTGGTGACGAACTGCTAAAGTCTATTCTTTACTCTAACAAAGAAAACAAACACAGTTTGCATGTTGGCGCGCTTTAATGTGAGCAAATGAGCAGCGTGACATGGAAGGACGTTGTAGACCTTGATGAGATCTATTTAAGAAGTGCTTGTAAAAGCCCTGCCAGTAACACAGCTTACTTAACCCTTAGATCTTCTCATTGCCGAAGTACCTGCCGTCCAGCCCACAAGACACCAAACTTTCTATTTTTTGTTTGGCGAAAACTTGCTGTGATTTTAAACAGTGCAGTATACCACATAGCAATGACGACGTGCAAATCAACACGGCAAGATCTCTTGCTCGAATCTATACAAAATTTTGTGTGTTGCTCACGTCTGTGAAGCCGCCTTAGAACTGATTTTTCACGACACTTCGTTCATTCTCAGTCCGTGCATGACGACTGAGTAATAATATACTGCACAACCTTTGTTAATGCTAGTACCGACTAGACAAATATTCTGCTTTATTCGATGAAACGAGCAGAATGTTAATGTACAGTATTGGTTCAGTCCTGTCTTCGGGCTTGCAGCCTCGCCGCGAGGTAATAAAACCTTTTCACACTCAACTCAATTGAGCGTTAAATTTATCCTGCTCATCAATGTTAAAATGCCAACAATTGTTGTTGGCATTTTAACATTTATGAGCATGATAAATACAACAATTGTTGGTATTTTTTATTAGCAGGATAAAACTTTAAAGCAAGAATAGTTCAGTTGAGCTTGCAGATGTTCCGCAACAGCCCGCGCACGATGTGGTGTGGCGTTGTCATCCATGACCATGTGTGGACCATGAGTTCCTGGTACTTTTGGAAATTCAAAGTTCCTGGAAAATTTATCAAGTCTATGAAACCCACCGGCCAAATCTCCATCACCAGGAACAGCTGTCAGGGTGTCTAGCATACTTAGTGTTTGGGCACCTCCAAATACGAACACGGCCGTTAAAAACTATTATGAGACAAGAACCGACTTTCCTCTGACCAGTGAATTCGCCTCCATGGCTAGTACTGCATATTTCATCTTACGTGCCTTCTACCCAAATGTCAACCGTTCCTGTATACATGTATGCTTAGAAGTGAGAAACGGTCAGACCTCAGACTCAATGGCGGTCCTGGGGTAAAACTTTCATCGGTGGTGCCTGATGCTTAGCTCGGACCATTTGTGAGTCATGAGTCCTTTGCTTTGTTTCATCACAGTGGGCTAATTAATTAGATTAGATTGTTTCTCTGTGATGTTAGGAAGCCTCCATGCGAGCTAAACAATGATTGTGTTTTAACAACAGCATAATCGAAGATGAAGATTTGGCGCCAGCAAAGTGCATTTAAGCTCCCCCCGGTGTCTACGGCTCGGCTGTCCGGTTTTTAAAAGGCGGTGGTTCTATTGTCGTTAGATAATTGTCGCTGCTTCCATTGAGTACCAACTAGTGTTTCAGTCTTAGTTTTGAGGTGTGGTTATGTTCAAGCATCTTTTGTCTTGCCATCATCTTATTAACCCATATAAGCCTAGCGTCCTTTTTGTGGGACATAGGCAAACAGTGGATACCCAGACCTGACGCCGCAGAACGCGGCGTCTGATCAGGATCTCTACCGTTTGCTCACAGAGTGTTTTATTAGAATTTGAATAAATATGAAAACAACCACCCCACACCCCTAAAAATTGAAATAGACTCGTCCTACCGATAGAGATAGGAAAGTTCATCCTGCTTAAATGGGTTACTGTGAGGAGACTTTTGCTGTACTTTGAATGTGTTCTTGTTGGGTGAGTCTATTTTTGTAAGCTGGTGTCGTGATTTAACACCATAAAATCCAGGGTGAAGGTTTTGTGCCGGTAAAAAGCATCTAAACCCCCGCCCACGCCCAGTGGCTTAAGCTGATGTCCGTTCTAAGTCGGCGGTTCTGTTGTTGTTGATTCATTTAGTAACTCTCATGGTTATTGTGGGTACTGTGTTTGATCCTTGATTTGTTATGCAGTACAAAGTGTCCTTTCTAGTTTTCAATCCAATTGATGAGGAACATAGAGTTGGTTGCTTTACATGTACTATAATTGTCTGCATCATGTCTTGTGTTCATGTTAGTGTTCAGTGACTCTTTTTTGCGTTACCGTAGGTTGGTATGCAGTGCGTGATTTTGTTAATTCTTGATCATACTCACTTACTTCTCTAATCGGTCGACGCGAACGTACCCCGATGGCTTTAAGCCTCATTCGCTATCCTTACACCAGCGTTCCAATGTAGGCACAAAAACGTGATCTGGCCATGTGATTTTATTGTACAAATGAGCACAAATGTTCTATAATAACGTGTACTTGTCTTTCATGGGCGTCCCGACCGTGGCCTGTCTTTGACTTGGCCAGTGAGTCTATGTTTAAGCTCAAGTTGACTTACCAAAAACCAAACATAACAAACACAAGACAGAAATAACATGAACGATCCACAAAAGAATCACCGCTTTGGAAGGGTCAGTAAAAATATTTTACTGGAGAGCTTTAACCGGTTTCACGGCACCAACCTCACCCTTGGTTCAGATGTGGATAAAGACACATAGATGTTTGGTAACATGGAAGACCCCTAAAATATCAATGTATCATCTCCTAGAACATATAAATCAAGATATAAAAATGATTTAAAGCAAAGATAAGAACAGAACAGTAAATAAAACTGAATACCAGGGCAAAAGAAATCCAACAGGTTAACCACGGTGGGCTTGACAACAGCCAAAGTATCAGGCACCTACCATCTCATCAATAGATAGGTCGGCACCATCATGGAGTCTGAAGTCCGACCCACCAGCGTGCAATTAAAAAGGAAATCAAATTTGCCAACCCTGATCGGGTTGACCACCAAGCATGTAGTCTGTTGCAATACATTAATGTTATAGCTAATCGTTTTATACTGGGAAATTATTTTAATGAACTGCGCTGAAAAATATTAGAGCCAACAATTTTCTTCAACTTATACACCAAGTCGCCATAGAATTCAGGTTCCGAAAGTCCTTGGCCCAAGAGAGATTTAAGTCCAACTTGGAATTTAGATATCAAATCATAGTGTCGTCTATAAAATTTAAAAAAGGTTTTGCGATACCGATAACCTTGTTTAAGAAGTTTCTGAGTTAACAATTTATTGCGAGTGTTGAGGTCAGCAACATGGATAAATGCTCTAGCAAAACGAATAAGTTCAGAGATAAAGACTCCATGGGATGTAGAGCGAGGAACATCACCATCTTAAAATGGGACATTGACAATTTCAAAATCAAAGTCATCACGTTTATCATAAATTTTGGTAGAAACAATATCATTAGAAATTGATAAATGCTAGTCTAAAAACGTGGCTTCTGAATCAGATGTATTGCCTTTATTACGTTGGAGCTCTTACGGGTATATTTGACTTACCTTATTGTCAAAATAAATACAATTAATGTTTAAAATATCGTCCAAATGTCTGGATGTAGTGTTAAAAGCATCAATAATATCAGCCTGCTTATCATCAGAAAGAGACATTATAAAGTCGCTCTTATAACAAAACAGGAATAAATTGGCAACCATGGGAGCACAATTAGTGCCCATAGGAATCCTAACTGTGCAGTGGCGAGATACTTTTGAGTCACGAAAACCCATGATTTAAGTGGTCTCCAACACATTCGGATTATCAAGTGTTTATTAATGATTTCATTGTTATTCTCATGCATTGTTTCACAAAAGATATCAAACTTGTATGTCCCATTAAAATGATTCACATTTGGCCCAGGGTCCTTTGGTATACACTTATTGTTTTGCTTTTCCGGGCCTTTGGTTGTTGTTGAGAGAACATGCCATTTTGATGCCAGCTTACTAGGAGCCAACGTGGTGAAGTGGATAAATCACTCGCATTGAACTAACAGTTGACCAATACACTGGTTTATATCATTTCCTGGAAAACTATACAACTTATTTTAGAATGTTTACAGCGCACTTTTAGTACTCCATCTGCGTGCGAAAATCACATTACAGAGGTCTAATACACTGTCCAATACAATGTATCAAGATAAACCTAAATAAAATCTTGGATCTCGTGCACTTCCAGTTAACCCTTTTCATTCTGATGGATTGTTCCATGCATATTGATACAATAAGTACGGAATTGTCCATTTTTTATTATAAGGGGTTGCTGGTCAAAATTCTATAAAATGTTGCATTAAATTTCCGTCCCTGAAGATTGTTTTTATCTTAGCAAACAGGACAGACACTGCTATAAATCACTCGCATTGAACTAACAGTTGACCAATACACTGGTTTATATCATTTCCTGGAAACTAAACAACTTATTTTAGAATGTTTACAGCGCACTTGAAGTACTCCATCTGCGTGCGAAAATCACATTACAGAGGTCCAAAACAATTGCCAATACAATGTATCAAGATAAACCTAAATAAAATCTTGGATCTCGTGCACTTCCAGTTAACCCTTTTCATTCTGATGGATTGTTTCATACATATTGATAAATAAGTACGGAATTGTCCATTTTTTATTATAAGGGGTTGCTGGTCAAATTTCTATAAAATGTTGCATTAAATTTCCGTCCCTGAAGATTGTTTTTATCTTAGCAAACAGGACAGACCCTGCAATTTGCAAAAGACCCTGCAGTTTACTGTACAAATTAATTTTAAAATGTTTACAGCGCACTATAAGTACGTCATCTGTGTGCGAAAATTACATTACAGAGGTCCAATACAATGTCCAATACAATGTATCAAGATAAACCTAAATGAAATATTGGATCTCGTGCACTTCCAGTTAACCCTTTTCATTCTGATGGATTGTTTCATACATATTGATAAATAAGTACGGAATTGTCAATTTTGTATTATAAGGGGTTGCTGGTCAAATTTCTATAAAATGTTGCATTAAATTTCCGTCCCTGAAGATTGTTTTTATCTTAGCAAACAGGGCAGAACCTGATATTTGCCAAAGACTCTGCAGTTTACTGCTACCAAGAATGAAAATGATTACCCATATATATGTAACCACTGCAGTCATTCCACTACGGCAATTTGGGTCTCGTCACCCACTCCGGTGTTATAGTAAAATTACCTTCAAATAAAGGCTGACAAAAATGAGAAATTTCGAATGTGTTTGCTTTGAGATTGTATCGTCTAGTTAACAACCTCTGTGTTGTTTTGCCAAAACGGAGATACAATCAGATTTTAAACGTGTTTTTGTACAGTTATATTTAAAAAATGTCAACTACGGTTTAGTCATAATATACGGTTTCGTCATTGATTAATTGTCCACGATGACGAATACGTAATTAGTTAGTTCATGCCTAGACATCAAACATTAAAGTTTTCATATAATTTTAAAGCTAAAATATTGAATGTGATTTTGATGAACAAAAATTAATTGGAACCCAAGTATTTTCGGGCGTTTATCTGTGATTAAATGAAGAAATTGAACATGATGAGAAAGTTACCTTAACATCAGAATAAGCGACAAGACCCAAATTGCCGTAGTGGTATGACTACAGGGGTAACTATTTAACCAAGAAAAGAACAAAGTTTTGATATATCAGTATTTATTTCATATATAAAATGACTGTTTATAAAATATGTATAAAACTAAAATCACTAACACCATAAAGTTTAAAAACGCTTTGCATGCTGGGTAATTTTACATACTGTAAACAGTTTGGATTTAGATCAAGATTGCCATTATTGCTGGACCTGATCATACTCAAAACTGTTTGCAGACGTTATCGGCATACAACAAAAGTTACCACTAGCATGGAAAGAGTTAAATGTAGATAAAGGAAAAATAAATGACATTTATGATGCTGCTTTTTTCTTCAATGAAAGATAAACTACATAAACGTGATAATGTTTTAGAGGAAATCTGTCATTTGGAATGTATTTGATTATGTATAATAGTTACCCGTATATCGTACTAATGTTTTTCTTTGGTTTAGACTTAATCAGAGTCTTCTCTGAGTAGTAAACATCACGGGTCTAGCTCAAGGACACAACAACCCAGGGGTGTCTCTCACCGTGAGGTGGGGTGGGGGAGGTTTGTGCTCTGATATTTTGTATATACATAGGCTTGGCAGATTTCTGGGGGTTCAACATTTTTATTTCAATATAATTATTTGTGTGTGTGTTTTTTCTATAAAGATGAATATTTTAGGGATATGAAATTTTTAGCGGATATTTGTTTTGTTGGCCACTACTAAGTGGGAATAATTTTTGGGGATATGCTAAAATTTCAATATTTTTGTATGCCTCACATATTTTCAGGTTAAAGAGTAGATGTTTCGGCCGACCCTATGTAGCAATAGAAATTGAGAGTACCCCCTGGTGGGGACAACACTGTGTCAGTGGTGTTATTAGCGAAACACTTGAATAAGAGAGGTCTGAGAAATTCATTTTGGTTTAAACAGAAAACTTTCTTTGACTAGAAAAATAGTAAGTTAGTATGATCAGGAACCCTGATAGCGTGATATGCGCATAAGTCGAAGTAAAAATGTTACCCATAGACTCTGATCAGAGACCCCCTTTCTATATGTATTAAAAAGTATGTCTTGCAGGGAATGTAATGGGGAAAACGCTAGTGGCCTCGGTGGAACCCAAACTGTTGGTCATGCTGCTATTTTTTCTTGTTTTTACAAGTAATTAGACAATCGTTATAAATTCATTATAGAAAAATCGATATTTTTTTTTTGGGGGGGGAACGCAATCTGCTGTCCGAATTCTTTTCAGATTTTTTAAAAAAGATTTATTGTGGACAGGTCTCTATATTGGTACCAACTTTTAAATAGAGGATCTTACATGAGCGCTCATGTTTTATTGAATTTATTAAATGAGTTGTGGAAAAAATTAATAAAATGCGAGGCTTGCCGAGCATTTTTTCAATGTTTATGCAATGAGTTTAACAAATTCAATAAAACAAGAGCACCAATGTTAGATTCTATTTATCATATGACATTAAGATTACTTTGAAATCTCATTTCTGGCGTAAAAACATTATAATTTTGTCATTATGTAAGCAACGTTGTTATGGACGTCTTAACGTTTTCCGGAAATCTGTAATCCACTAGTGGTTTATCGATTTTATTGCATGGCGATATTTCACTCCCAGGCGCGACGTCATATGATAATTTGATTTATTTAATACTAAGCAGTGAAATCAATGCATATCAAAAACAAGTAAAAGTGATATCAATCACATGTGAAATGATATGATATCAAACACTATTGATTGATATCAGCCTATATTTTCACTGTAGCGGTATTTGGATTACCTCTGACTTTTCCATTCACTTAATGCATTTCATTTCAGAACTTTAAACGCCAATAACCGTCTTAATTGTGAACGAAAACATCAAGTGTGGGTATGCATTTTCCAAGTTAGAACGTGACAAATATTTTGGTACCAAAATTATTTGGGTTTGTTAAAAATTTTCGTTTCAGCACATCCTTTTTCAGTGGATGAGACATTGCATGTAGCCTATCAAAGGTATAAAATAAAAAGAAAAATTAACTTTTTTTCGGCAAATTCCAAAAATATTTCATCTTTTGAATTGAAAACATCAGAATTTTCATTTGCGCTGCGCACTCGTGAAAATTCTGATGTTTTCAACAAACTTGATGAAATATATTTGGTATTCACCTTAAAAAAGTAAATATCCTCTTTTTATTCCCTTTTAATTACCATTTTCAATGCTTTACTGTGATATATTGAATTTTCTAAAAATAAAATGGATACAACAAGCATGTTCAGTAAAATCATGTCTCCTACCACTTAATGTTTGTCTTTTAATATATGAGTTATCATAAAACGAGTACGAGTGATGTTCCAGAAGTTCAGATCTTTAGTTTGTAGCTTTGTCCAGAGACATATATTTGAGAGTCATACTATGCACCATTTAAAACAAGAAATGTCACAAACACGTGACGAATGCCCCCAAAGGAATTGGTCTAGCATAAGATACATTTGAGGAAAGTTAGCTGTAATATAGCACGAAAAACCTAGAAATGAGGCCAGACGTCAATGTCAAGGTCAAAGTGACTCAAAATGGTATGCACCACTCCGCCATCCCAATAGGAATCATCACCCCAAATTTGGAATTCCTACAAATAATATAGGAGATATGCTCTGGACACAATAATTCTTGAGAGGTCAAGGTCAGTGACCCAAAAATGGTTTGTGACACTCCGGCATCCAAAGATGCATTTACATACCAAATTTGGAATTCCTATTTCAAAGAATATAGGAGATATGCACCAGTTTCTAGAAACTAGGTCAGAGGTTAAGATCAAGGTCACAGTGACTTAATTATGGTACGCAACACTTCGTCATCCAAAGATGCATCCACACACCAAATTTGAGATTTCTACCTCAAATAATATAAGAGATAAGCTCTGGACATGATTATTCTAAAAACTAGGTCAGATGTCAAGGTCACAGTGACCCGAAAATAGTACATGACACTCCGCTATCCCAAGATGCATCCACACAGCAAATTTGGAAATCCTAACTCAAAGAATGTAAGAGATATGCTCCGAACACAATAATTCTTAAAACTAGGTCAGAGGTCAAGGTCACAGTGACCCAAAAATGGCATGTGACACCCCGTCATCCCAAGATGCATTTACACACCAAAATTGGACTTCCTACCTCAAAGAATATAGGAGATATGCATCAGACTCAATGCAGTTTCTAGAAACTAGGTCAGAGGTCAAGTTCAAGGTCACAGTGACCCAATTTTGGTACGCGACACTTCGTTATCCCAAGATGCATCCATACACCAAATTTAAGATTCCTACCTCAAATAATATAAGAGATATGCTCCGGACATGATTATTCTAAAAACAAGGTCAGAGGTCAAGGTCAAGGTCACAGTGACCCGAAAATGGTACGCGACACTCCGTCATCTCAAGATGTATCCACACAACCAATTTGGAATTCCTACCTCAAAGAATATAGGAGATATGGACCGGACACGAAAGCGGGACGGACGGACGGACGGACTGACGGACAGTGCGATTACTATATGCCTCCCAAAGTTCCTTTGGGGGCATAAAAACTATATTTTACCTTTATAATGATGCTTATAATCTTCTCGCTGTACTGTTTCGTTTCATAATTACAACATATTATTTGAACCTGAATCTTTCAAGCCCTGCATCTTTAAAACCACAGAATAAAACTGCATTGTAATTTTATTTTTGCTGCTTATTGTCTAGAAAATCCAGATCATATAGGAAGTTCGCCTTATATAAAGGAACTATTGGCTTAGGTGTGATCATTTAGCAGCAATGAAAACAAATTGCTGAAAATCTGCTCCTGTCTGAATTTTTGTGACGTCTCTAATATGCACAGTCAGCTTGATAGATCAGTGCATTGAGGATAAGGCTGTTTCGCGGTAGATTTCTCACCGCTCCTTCAAGTTACGTTAAACTCGTCAGAGCTGTGTATAGCAAAATAATGTATTTTATTGACACAATTTTCAGACTTGTTGCATTGCTGGTTACTGAGATATCACGGAATGATAAGAACTTTCAGAACACCCCTTGTAAGTTAAAACTCTGATAGTTTTATCCTAGACACATTCATATCTTCTGACAATGGCATTTGCACATGCAAAATTTCAAAAAGAATGGTATATTTCTGCACATTGTGACATCATTGTGGCTGGAAAATGTCTGGGTTCACATCCTTGAAAAAGCAATAAGAATTGATCTGAGGAAATTTTAAAACCTGTATGCACATCTTCAGACCATGACCAAAACATCTACAGAGTTCCAAGAGAATAGGCATAAAACTGTAGAAGGCGTTGCGCACACAATATACCCACTATCTATATACTTTGACAGTAATAAATATCTGAAAACGACTAAGCTCAACAAAACGACAACATCACCTTTAGAGTTTCAAAAGAATCGGCATAAAATTGTAGGAGAGGTTGCATACATAAGGTACCCACTATACATCATTTTGAATGCATGAACTACCTGAAAAAAGACTGAAAAAGACTACTTGGAACTTGTGAAAATGTAACAAAAACAATCTGAGGATTATATACAGACACATGTACATCCTCAGACCATGACCAAACATCTGTAAAGTTTTAAAAGAAGAGGCTTAAAACTGTTGGAGGATTTGTGCACAGCAGAAACCTAATATACATTAACTTTGACAGAAATAAATATCTAAAAATGACCAAGTTCAACTTGTAAAAAAATAACAATAAATTATCTGAGGATTATATCCAAACCACATGCATATATTCAGATCATGACCATAATATCTATAAAGTTTCAAAAGAATTGGCATAAAGCTGCAGGAAAGTTGTGCACACAAGGTACTCACTATCTACCCATTATCTATTCACGTTGAATGTAATGAAAAAATAGTAAGTAAGTATGATCAGGAAATACCACAATCACAAACTGCAGACAAACCTGTGGCATCGAAAGGAAGAGCCACACAACAATTACGAGACTCCATGAAGACAAACAAAGCAAAACAACCAGCTCTCTCTTCCCCATCGAGAGGATTGCAAAACTAGAATGGACGCAAAGAAATGCACAACAAAGCATAGAACAATTGAAGAATCTCACCATGGGAGTAACAATCAACAAAGAATCAAGAACAATAGAACCACAGCCTTAGAACAGACAGCAGCCAAAGCCACTGGGAGGCTTTAATATATTTTACTGGAACCAAATCTTTGCCCTAGATTCTGCTGTTGTTGAAGCACAAAAAATGTTAAGCTCGCATGGCGGATTCCTAACTATTGGAAAATGATTAAATTCAATTCGTAAAAAAGTGACAAAAACTATCTGAGGATTATATCCAAACCACATGCATATTTTAGACCATTAGCATAACATCTGTAAAGTTTCAAAGAATTGGCATACAACTGCAGGAGGAATTGCTCACACAAGGCACCTACTACTTTATGGAAAAGAAAGGACCGAAGACAGAAGTTAAATAGAGGATCTTACATGAGTGCTCATGTTTTATTGAATTTATTAAACGAGTTGGGGAAAATAAATAAAATGCGAGGCTTGCCGAGCATTTTATCTCTTTTTCGCAACGAGTTTAATAAATTTAATAAAACAAGAGCACGAATGTTAGATTCTATTTATCATATGACATTAAGATTACTTTGAAATCTAATTTCTGCCGTTAAAACGTTATAATTTTGTCATTATATACGCATCGTTGTTATGGACGTCATAACGTTTCCCGTAAATCGATAAACCACTAGTGGTTTACAGATTTTATTGCATGGCTTTATTTCACTCCCAGACGCGACGTCATATGATAAAAGAAAATAAAGGTTTCTAGCGACAATGTGTGCCATTTCCCTCAATGAGACGTTCATTAATCTTGTTGAAATAATGACTGGAGGCGTTGTACATATTCAAAAATGAACATTCATATTTGAAACGAAAAGGCGTTTCCCTTTACCCCTTAAAATTAACACAGCTTCGTTTTGAATGAGAATTAATTTTGACCTCAAACTTTTAGAATTGAACATCACTTCTATCTTTAATATTTTAGCACTTGAACCCTTTTGAAAAATAGCAATACATTCACTTATATTTTGTTCGAAACAGTACCCAGTAACAAGACGCAAAATGAGGTGTATGAGTACAAAACGCCAGTTTTTATGTTCTTATATTTACATTTCATAGCAATCCTTAATGAATCTTTAGATTTTTTGCA
The DNA here is from genome assembly GCA_964019695.1 of Loripinus fragilis. Taxonomy (NCBI): domain Eukaryota; kingdom Metazoa; phylum Mollusca; class Bivalvia; order Lucinida; family Lucinidae; genus Loripinus; species Loripinus fragilis. The sequence continues at coordinate 68,154 of CAXHUL010000057.1, forward strand.
ACCGTCCATAGCTTCATGAATTACACAAATTGGTTGACAGCAGCCATGCTCACTTGCCCATCCAATACGCTTTAAACTTCAAACTCATTCGCTTGAAGTGACACTGATGCGGTGATTCACATCGAGCCACACCGGAGTCGCACATGCAAAACAAGCTTCTTGTTTGCTCCATTGGCTGTCCTTGTTCAAGCTGGTTTTTGAACTTTTCCTTCTCCAATATAATCGTTTATAAGACTATATTTTGAATACAGAACTGTTTTAATTTCTAAATTAAAAGTATTTTTTTATTTTAGATATTTATAATAAAATGTAAATATAAGGAATGAATTAAATTTTTGATCTGTTCATGGACTCATGAATACTTCCCGTCTTTTGCAAAGTTAACGTGAGGCTTTTCGGGCTTCATTTTCTTTGCAAGAGACCTGAAGTATTCATGATTCGATGAACATTCCAAAAATTGAATAAATTTATTTCTTAAATAAATGATGAATTGCTTTGAAATGTATTTTGGTGCTTATTATGAATATTGTACAGCCGAACCATGTCAATTTTATAAACATTAGCCTAAGGGGGATTTGAAAGTTTGGTGCTTGCAATAAAGTCAACTCGGGAAAATATACTAAATATCGCCAGAACTTTTTAGAAATACGTCTTATTATCTGAATCTAATGTTACCCAATTTTATTTCTATTCAAAGCAATACTTTGAGGTATCAGAGTTTGAGCTATGGAAATTTTACAAACAGATCACTCAGCTGGCCTTTAGTTAAGAGTGGTGTAACTGAAAAATATAGTTTTCTTATTTCTCAACCAAAACATATGTTGTGGGTACTCAAAAGAACCGTCTCAATGAGACGGTTCTTTTGAGCACCTACAACATATGCTAAAATTGATGGATATGAAAACATTTACAATTTTACGCTGATTTTTTTTGTTTATCTAAACATGTGGACCAGTATCACACAGAAGTAGGCTGAGACTCGGTGACACTATATTCATCTCTGAAGTTAACAGCCATTTCATAAGAGGGTGGGGGTGGTCTATAATCATCACTTTCTTCTGAAGTCCCTCGCTCCACTGCTACCCTATCAGAAGCACCACTAATATAGGAGGTAACGCCATTTCTGTTTGGACTAGAGTTAGGAACTTTAGCTGATATGTCTTCTAAACTTGCATAACTTGGTGGTTCTTCTGGGTCATGAAAATCTGATTCTTGTCTTTCGGTTTGTCTGACTGAATAGGGGGCACTGGGTGTGACTTGTGTAGTATCTGGTCTCTCAATCTGTAAGATATGGGCAAGTGCGAGAAAGTTTAGACAAAAATCTGCAATTCACGACCATTCTGATGTAATCAGTGGGGCTACACGGGTAAAAGTTTGGTCTAAGTCTACATCTATATCAATACTTTGTGTATGCGAGCAGCAGGGCTCTGACAAGTCTGCATAGTGCACATGCTTCCCAAAGCCTACATTGCTCAACAAGTATTAAAATCTTACACAATGAACTCAAATTCAGGAACAATAATGTTGTTGTTCATCGGTATTATGTTTCATTAAGGACATTTACAACCTTTTGGATAATTAATCTTGTAAATACCGGGCCGCGTAGCGCAGTCGGTAACGTGTCTGGCTACAGATGCGTGTCTGACTGCATCTGCAGGGGTTGCGAGTTCGATCCTGGTCCGGTCCCATACTTTCGTGGAGACTGATCATGAAATAATTTCTACGGTCATTCTCCTCCCTTCCGCTGATTTATTCAAGAAGGGTTGTTGTTGTCAGTTACAAGCGAAAGTATGTGCACGAATTACTGGTTAACCGCTTGTTCAAGCCTGCCCAGGAAAAAGTGTGGTTAGGTGAACTGACCGTCCCGCAATGACCATAGCTGTTGACTTAGGACGTAAAGCAACAAAACAAAAAAAAAATCTTGTAAATTTTCTCCCATAAGTTACCTGTGAGCTATTGCTTGACTGAGATTGACAGAGGTTGTATTCAATGAGGTCTAATTCAAAGAACAATAAAACTAATGTTTTGTTAAGAACGTCAGATTTAAGTTTACACAAGATTTCATCACCATAACCCTGAATAGAGATAACCTTGAAAATTTTCTCCCACAAATAACCTACGAGCAACTGGCACGACTTATTTCATTCAATGACCCCAGATTCAGGAAAAATATAACTGATGTTCGTGGGTCCACTTTTGACATCTGAAGGATAAAATATTAGATGAGACACACGCATAGCACGTGAAATAGAATTCAGGATAAATACCCCCGATATCCTATTGGTTACCCATTGCACTTCTATAGCATGTACATAAGGTATTTCATATTCTAGGCATAGCAATAACCATTCACGTGCTATTAATATGACTCACCTAGTCTCTTATCCTTCAGAGTTCAAACCCCAATTATAGTATTTTTAATTAAGGATTTGGGACTAATTTTACACAACAAGTCAATTGCATATTCCTGAATGAGATATAACCTCGAAAACTTCTACTTTTAAATTACACATTAGCTATTGCTTCACTGAACATAACGGGTTGCATTAAAGGACTCTACTTCTAAAACAATAAAAACAATATATATTGTGTAGCATGCCTAATTCAGAATGTTGGCACTTTCGGTAGAAAGTCAGCCCCAAAAAGTCTGTTAAACGCCTACTCCTCAAAACTTTTACTGATGCTACCTGCAAACATGTACTTTGGCAAATAATGAAGACCAGATGAAATGCCACATAATGAGGCATTTCATCAGGGTCTGCATTGTTTGCTTATAAAAACACAATCTTCAGGGAAAGAAAAAATGCATATTCGGATGAATTACCTGTGGGTGACTGTTTGCCCGAGATGGACTGGGTGAATCTGATTTGAAGCACGTCGGTAGGTATTTCCACAGGAAGACCAGTATCCCAACACCAGCAGATCCTCCAATAATAATACCAGTTATCGCTCCTAAAAATAGCCATGATGTCATCTGAGCAAAAATAACCATGATGATATTTGAGCAAAAATAGCCATGACGACATCTGAGTTTTCTCATATGGGCTAGTACATGAGATTTTGGTAGTGTACATAATTTTTGCAATCGCTTTATATAATCATTTGCATGCTGGGTAATTGTTCATGCTCGGATGTAGTCTGTGACATAGATTTACATAGTGACTAATCATTTTCTATGATGCCCTTACAAATGCTGTACTATTGAACAAGAATACTATCTTACTGAACTATAAAAATGAACAAAATTTTCTTATCATTACAAGTTTGTACAGCATATTAATCATTGTAGCAATAGTCTAGAATATGGTACCTAGCATGTTATTCAACCAAGGGCAGACAATTCATAGACCCAAAGCAGCGAGATTTGTCTAACACAAAATGTACTCATAAAAAGATTTTTTTAAACTGATTCAAGATGAGAAACAATGACAATAATGCCCCCACTCAGCTTAAATAATAATATTATCAATAATAATAATAATAATAATAATAATAATAATAATCATACAAATAAAAATGATAATAGATTATTAATAAAACACCTGTGCCATCTGGGATTCCAAAACAGTTAGTGAGTATAATCATTAAATACCACAATCACACACTGCAGACCAACACACAGCACTGTGAGGAACCGCCACATAGCACTAACACTAAAAATCACCAGACCTCTGGAAGACACAGTAGTATATCCCTTCAAATGGAACACTTTTTTCAGCAATAACATTCAATCTAAAATGAGATTTTTATATTTAATTGGAAATATATACATATTTAAACCAAAAAACCCTAATCAAAAATATTTTTGGAAGTTTGCATGCATTTTCATAAATGATGTGATTTTAACATTCTTAATGTTTCGGCCAAATAGTATTCCCCTTAGTACATTGAAGGAAACTGATCAATGACTATCAGTTGAACATAAAACCATGTATATACTGATATAAGACAATTAACAAGACTGCTTCAGTGGTTTTAAATGTAGCTACATATTGGCTTGCGTTGCCGTTTATCAGCCTAGTCAATAATGTTTCAGTTATTATGTCCAACCTTGTCACAAAAATGGTGACCCAAAAGAAAGGCAATTATTTGTAGACCTATAAAAGCAGTTAGGATTGCATCGTAAGCCGCATACTTTGATGCCTTCAACAAGATAATCGTCTGCTGTAATCTCTAAGGTACATTTTATAGATGAGCAAATACTGGTATATCTACACTACAAATTTCGCCACACGTAAAAATCATATAATAATCATATGATTCTTATGTAAAAACTTTTATATAATACTTGTTAAAAAAGGCAGCCGCGTGTGGATCATATAAAACAGCTTATATAATTTTCATATGAAAATGATATGATTTTTACGTAAACTGAAATACATATAATAATCATATGATATTGATAAGCATTTTTACGTAATAATCATATCATAATTATATGAAAATCATATGATTGCCCTTTTATATAAATATCATATGAGTGCCTTTATATAAAATTTATATAAAAAGGCAGTATATAAAATTTATATAAAGAGGCAGTCACATGAGGATGATGTGTAATGCACTGTATTTGAAAATTATAAAAATGTTACAAAACTTAATTCAACACACATCATTATCACATATATTAATTTACATATAAAACTTATATGATCTTATTTTTTTCATCAATTCATATAAATTAATTTATGTCACAATTATATGAAATAGTACACATATAATGATCATATAAAACTTACATGGGTTTCATATGATATTAATTACATAAAAAAGTTATATGATTTTGTGAACATGTAAATATCATATAAATCGTATTATATAAAATTCATATGAAACTGCACATATGAAAATCATATATTCAGGTTTACATATGAGAATTATATAAGACTCATATGAGAATCGTATATGAAGGCAATTATATAAGAATGACGTGTGGCGAAATTGGCTTAGTACCCCAGGTGTGTTGCACCAACAGTACAAAAATAGGTACTGAAAGGGTATTTCATGCTAACAAAAACTAAGTTATTTATTTTTACAAGATATACGAGCCGTAAAATAAATATCAGTCTCCGCAAAATTTAAATCTAGTTAGGGTTTTACTATTTCTATGCGCATGCAAACTTGCAGAGGGAAGTAACTTTTATGTAAAAATTTAAAAACGAAAAACGGTGATCTATTTGAGGTGCAATATACCAGTAAAACAAAGCAACCAGTTCTCTCTTCCTAGTCAAACTATAAAGGTATAAGTACTGTACAACAAAACAAGGACCAAAAGCAGGACCACACAAACAAAAAGAGCAACAATAAACAATGAATCAACAACAACAAAACCACTACCTTAGAACGGAGGGCAGCCTAAGCCACAGGGTGTGTATGTTGTTTTTTTTTTTGGGGGGGGGGGGGGGGGGGTTAATACATTTTACTCGTATTTTTGGAAAACCACGTGCTAATTCAAAATTCAAAATGGCACAACCTTTTTCATTGGAATTTTAATGTGGTTTTCAGCGTTTTGTGGCATGAAATTAGATGTTTCAATTAAATTCTAAAACTGTATCCTGTCACATCCAGGATTCAAACATGGGTCCTTTCTATCTTGAGTCTAAGATGCTAACCACTGTGCCACAACATGTGTACCTGTTTACATATTTTGCCTCGCCTTCCTTAGACAAAGTAAACGAATAAACAGAAAAACAAAACAAAAAACAACAACAACAACAACAACAACAACAACAACAACAACAACAACAACAACGGGGATATGACCCTGCCTCAAAATGAAAATGAAAATACTATTTATTAATAATAATAAAAAGTCTTGTCCTCGATTTTAACCTAGGTCATTTTGATATTAAGTGTAAGGCGATAAGAACTGCAACACCAATAATATTTTGCATCAGCTTAGCCATTGACAAAGAAAATTAAGAGTTTGTAAGCACATTGTCAAGATGTAATCAGTGTTCACCTGTTTGGGAAAATATAAAATTATCAAAGTAGTTTCTGAGTTATAGAATTTTTTGCTAACAGCTACTAGACAGACGAACATACATACTGAACATTGTGCATACCCAAAATTCATTTGAGTAGTGCAATTATGAAAATACACACCATCAGTTAGTCCTATAAGCTGAGTTAATCATCAGTATAGTAGGAGACTACGAAAATACAGACCTGCAGTAATTCCTGTCTTACAATCTGAGTTATCTCCACATGGGTTATAGCCCTTGCATTTCTGTGAGTTATGTATGCATCTGTCATTTTCACACTTGTACTCATAGCTTGCACAAGGAGCTGAAAGATAAATAGTAGGCCATAGGTCTTCATATGCTAAAACATCAGAGCAAAATTGTAAAAATATTTTATGCATTCATTTTAACATCTGTTTTGGGTTATTTTGGATAGCCACAATATATGTTTTCATACGCGGATCCAGGGGGAGGGGGCAGTGGGTCTGGATCCCCCCTGGAATATATAAAAATATAGTTTTTTAAGCAATACTGGTCCGGATTCCTTGGAAACACAAAGCTACCAAGCCAGCATTCATTGTGTGGCTATCATCGGCTTGCTAGGGAAACGCCATTCAAATGGCGTTTCGCTGGTGGGCGGATGATGGCCCGCTTTTAGTGATATATGGATCCTCTGACCTCCCCTCATCAACTAAAAAAACGTTGTCAGAGTTGTACCCCCTCTGAAAAAACTTTCTGGATCTGTTATGTGTTTTTGGTGAAAAACAAGAAAAAAAACAATTTCGAATTGCATTTAGGGGCCTTTCTAGTTTTACAAACATCATGCTGAGAAAGAGAGAGCTGGTCGCTTTACTCTGTAACTATCTTGTTACTGTAAGTGTTCTGTGGCTTTTCCTCACGGTGCAGTGGGTTGGTGTGCAGTGTGTGATTGTGGTAGTTTCTGGTCATACTCACTTACTTTTTGATGGCTACAGGACACCGCTGGTAATGATCTGGATAGTATGTCATTAAAGTTCAATTGTACATTTCAAAGGTAGCAAAACGCCTTCAAGACTTGGTAACCTCAGACCAATCTGGTCATTTTAGATCAGAGTTTGGTGTATACCAAATGGGTAGCTATGAACTTTTGGTTGGTTTACATGAAAGCAGCATTTACCCAAGATTTCATTGGTAGTGCATTAGTTGCTAAGTGGCATGGCATAACTGTTTCAATCAGTAAAATTACTCAACATCAATTTGTGCTTGGTTGTTACTGTTAATTCACGATATCTTGGCTCAAAGAAACCGTTAGCTTATTTTCCCATACGTCTATGTAGGGTAGCTATTTCTTCATGTTCTTACTAGATAGATATGCAAGTAATCAATACGTGGTGGTGGTGTAGGTGATAGCGTGGAGGGCTCAAATTCACATTTGATTTCATGTTGGGCGGGTATAGTGTTTGAGCCATCGTATGGATTTGTCTGTTGTGTTTGTCTGTTTTGTGTTTTTTCGTTATGGCGATGGTATCTCGAACTCCCCCATGATTTTCATGCTAAAATATGCTTTTACTCACATTTTTTCATGAAGCCGTTTAAAATTCACATGTGATATAAACTGTTGTGTTATAATTATGCATCAAACCCCACATTCCCTTATTTGCAATAGTTCAGTCCACAGTTAACGGTATCATTGAGACAATATATCATGAATGAACACAGTTAAATATCAACAATCAATGCAATTTGTTTCAATTCCAAGTATTGTAGCCCATAGATAAGTTAAAAGTGACGTGAAAGAGCGTACCAACACTTGAAGGTAATACAGGTTATACCGTTATTAACGGTAAAAAATTACATTAGTACCTGACAAAGGTTTTCAAAATACGGTATTATTATACCAAGCCGTCATAGCTCAGTCGGTTGAGCCGAGGCAAATATATTAATGAGAGATTTAGAACGGGGGAGGGTTCGAATCCCACACGATTTGATTTTTTTTCATGAAGGAGATATTTTCAAATATCATTATTGCTTAAACAAGGCTTTTTATCATATTTTTGTTATATTTCAAATGTTTTTACTTTAGTGTTCTTTGAGTGTTTTTGTGTGTGTGTCCCAAAACACGAGCTAGCAAATATAAATTACTCTCCTTATAGCATATTTGAGAAGCAGACTTTGGGTATATCGCATTTTTCGTAACACCCATTTTAGACAACTGACCTTTTCGTAGGTAAAATGATTATCAATGTTTCTATGATTAATAGAAAACCAACTGCTGCAAAGCTCAAATTTGTAAGTGGGTGGTAAACGCCAAGCCTTTTTGTAAAACAGCTGTTTCTAAAAAATGTGTAAGGAGAGTAGACTTACATGTATTACAAAACATGTCATCAGGTCATCGCCTTCTTTCCACTTTTCGTTTTCTGTCATATCCGATAAAAATAATAAAGGTCATCATTCACAAACATAAAATATCAAAAAGTAAAGATAAAAAAAATATGCCGTAATTGGGGTTCGAGCCTTCAATTGCAAAACCTCGGGACAGAGGTCTACGATCCTACCACCGCGCCAGCCCAACTGTGACAAATATTAATGATAAAAGAATATAATGTACAAAATTAGCGAAACCGTTTTACCTGTTTACATCAATGGACAATGTCCAATTATCAAAACATGCTCTGACGTCACTTTGAACTTATCTAGTAAGGACAGTAACTTAAGGACAATAACTACCGATTATTTCTATTATTAGAACTGACATGTAAACATCGGGGGTTCAACACAGATTTTGCTGTTTGTATTCATCCTTTGCATCTCAGTCAACAATTGTTCAATCATATCAGGACGTTTTTATGCCTTCTTGGGTTGAAGCTTTAACCAATACTAAGCAGTGGATAAAATGTTTGGCTCAAGGACATAACTGCACATAGCTGGAATGCTGCTAGTTAACAGTATAAAAATAGGGCAGGAGTGTTGTGCATAAAGTATTCGGCGTGACAAGGGTTAAGAGAACTGATAGGTCAATCTTCGCAGGTAGCTGATGTAGGTCTGGCATGTGCGTGGGTAAAAGTTCATGATTTAAAAAATCCTGAACATTAGAAATTAAAATCTTAAAACTTGAATTATTTAAAAAGTTTCAAGTTTTAATGGTCAATTGTATTTCGAAAAAATAAAACAAAGCAGAGAAGATGTGAAAACATTTACCTAGACATTCACACAAACAAAAGAAAGTCAGAGAAGATACAACAGTAATAATGGGTGGCACTACTTATAACTATATTACATATTATTGACCTTATTCAGCATTTTGATGCACACTTTCTGTAAAAAGTAAGCCTCAAAATCCTGAATTCAGGAATAATCCTAAAAACATTCGCTCAATCATCATTACTTACGATTACTAAAGTGTTTGAAGACAATACTAAACCCAGATCCTACTGACGGCTCGTTGGCATGGTATCTCACCAACAGATGGCGCCACTCTGTCGTGTATTCTGTCGAAAATGATCCAGGGAATGTCCGCCCACAAAGTCTGTCTGAAAGCCCTGTGGAAAGATTTGGCTCTGGGCATTAAGAAAATATCACCCATTATCAGTAATGGCATATTTTCACAATTATGATGTCTATCAGGAACTATAGTCATCTTGCTGAAGTAATCAAAGGACCTCGGACAGTCTCCTATTCAATATGCCAACATTTTGTTAGCCTGTGGCTAGAATAATGCATAATTGCCAACTATATTTTTGTGCTTAAATCAAACCCTTATAATTAGTGCACCTAGCACAATAAAAAATATTTTGAAAATATTGCTTAATTTTGCCAGGACCTTAGGGTTAAGGGGGTGTGGGTATTTTTGTGACCAAATTGTATTTCACAGAATGTCAAAGTTTCGCCACGTATTCACCTAAATACATGTACATGAAAATATTATGTTTGCGGAATAAAACAGTAGAGGAAAGTGATGCGTTTGCATAAAATTCTGGTTGAGAAGATTTCATCGTTTCTTCTAAATAAACATTCTGTCCAAAAATTCCGACTATTACCTGTAATGTTTCAAGTTCAACCAGTTCGACATGTTCACTCAAGTGTATCATCTTGATCAGACTCTCTTGAACAGACTGTTAGCATTTCCCGCAACTCTTGTTTGGGCTGAAACGCGTATTTATGCGTACGTTTTGAACATCCAATAGTTGTAAAAACGGCGTTACGCCGTCTATTGTCAACGTTAAAAGGCTGTATGTGATAGATGATGTCATGAAGATCAAACTGGCAACCGAATCACGTTACGCCAGTCTGTGCAGTGATTTATCGACCAATAAGTGTGTTAGAATTATTATTAAATGTCTAATTTCATATCTCTATCTGTTCAAAATTAGAGGACAATATACCTTCAGTTTTAGTGAATAATGAGCTTACCAACACTTTTTGTAAATTAAAAAAAAACACTTCTTATTTTTAGCACATAGTTTTCCCCAAATACAGGATCATTATGATATTAAGTGTCAGATATAAAATAACCCTGTAACGCCCAGTTGCTAGTGCAGCGTGACATTCCATTTCATTGCAACCTTACCGTTGATAGGTTTGGGGTCTATGGTCAGATCGCCTTCCATCACAGATAACCATGTTTCTCCGGGTCCACAGTTGTCTCCCATATCAAAACTGGTTATATGGAAGGCCAGTCTATCCTCATCGAAGCCCTTGGATCCTGAAATATAAGGTGTTTACAATGTTTAATAATAATAATAATAATAATAATAATAATAATAATAATAATAATAATAATAATAACAACAATAAATATATCATTATAATTATTATTATTATTATTATTATTATTATTATTATTATTATTATTATTATTATTATTATTATTATTATTATTATTATTAATAATAATAATAATAACAATAATGTATCAACCCAAAATTACGATAAAACAGTTAAATAAAGCAAAATATTATGCTACCTAAATTAGCTGTTTGGGATTAGGACTTTAGATCTTGAAATTTCTAATTTCAGTTTCCCTCATTTTATCACCTATAGGTAAATGTAACAGAACTTGTTTGTTTTGCGAGAGAATGTACTTAAGTAAGTGACTTCAACAATATGAATTTTTGCCTGACTAGTTCTTTAAACATGTGTATAAATATAATATGCTTACGTTAGCATATTCTTAATTCGAAAATAGAAAGTACTTGATACCTACCCACTATAAAAGTACAGGCATACCAGTGATGCAACTGAAATATCATACACGGAATGAAACTACTCTATTCCTAGCCACTATAACAATAAACTCCTCTATATCATACATGGGATGAAACTATTCGATACCTACCCACTATAACAGTACAGGCATATCAGTGATGCACCCCATTGGAACTACTAGATACATGTACCTACCCACTATAACAGTACAGGTAAAGTCCTCCTCCATGCCGGCCCTGAATGTAAAGTTTAACTCCCCAACATAGATATCCTCTGATATCATACTCAGCGAATATATTCCATCTTCTTTGCAATAATCCTCCAACCAAACTACAATGATGTGAAGATACATTAGACAAGTTTTGTAAAACATAAAATTCATGGAGTATCATTGCTTTATATCACTCAACCGTTTTATCGAGCCATAGTAGCCACCCGGGAGTAGCAACTAGCGAGAACATTGTTACTGAGCCATTCCTGACACTTAGGGCTGTTTCACATATACACCGAATCCGAACCGAAACCGAACCGAAACCGTAACGGCCACCGAATTGCATCGTTTCGTTTTCGGCAGACCTTTCACATATGAACCGAATCCGTGGACGAAATCTAAGAAAATGCCTGCATAATTTGGACTAATTTTCCTCTCAGATAGCAGAAATACATTTAAAATACAAACTGTTCCATGCCACTGCATTAAGTTCGTGGTCTTTACAGTCGGTCTGGGTATTGTCCCACAAAATTCTGTAGTCCATCGAATTGTTCTTGTAAAATAATCGCACAATGGTCTCGCTGGACAATCCATTAATGGCTTTCATGATAACTAAGTTTATACAACGCACGTGGTTTGTGTATGTGCAGATTTTATTAAAATTACCTGTCGTGTTTGCTGAAATTCGGCCACCGAAACCGAAAAAAATAAAATCAAAATCGTGCACGTTTTCGGTTCGGCGTTCGGTTTCGGTTCGGTTTCGGTTTCGGCGCATATGTGAAAGCTCTCATTGGGTTTAGGGCATTTTATTTTTTCGGTTCGGTTTCGGTTCGGTTTCGGTGTGTATGTGAAATGGCCTTTACTGAAAAAATTACGGCGTCGGATTTTTAAAAAAAAAGCTACAGCTTGTTAAAAATCGTGTATTGACAGGGGACCTCCAAACCCGCGAGGATGAAAGCGAGTATACATTCAAGAATGTGCAACCAAAAAGGGATGACCAGACTGTGACGATGCAGAATGCAGTGGCGGATCGAGATGCGGTTCGGGGGCTCGCATGAACCCCTCCCCCCTCCATTTTTAAATATCCTATGAAAATGAAATAATTTGGTCTCAATGAGACCAAATTATTTCATTTTCATGGGATATTAAATATTATTTTAGATGAAATCAGCAAAACTACCCCCATACACACATTTATACATATGCACGCCCTTTCGAGAAATCCTGGATCCACCCCTGGACTGATCAACGCCTCTTTTGTTCGCATACTGTAACAAAATAGTTTTTTTCTAATCATGATGGAGCTCCAATATTAATCCTTACTGAGGCCAAATAAAAAAATACCTGTGTTTAGGGCTACCCGATCCTACCTAAATATTCACTGATGAAACCTAGATTTTTTTCAGGTTTTCTGCATTTTGAAAGGCGTTTCAAAATGCCTTATTTTGTTTTCAGAAAAAAAAAATAAGAAAAAAATATGTGTGCCTACCCTACCTAAAATTTTCAGACCCGTTATCTGAAACGCGTTTTTTTGTTATTTGGCCTTATTAGTGGCTCAGGCTCGAGGTCCACGGGCTGTGCGAGAAGGGGGGGGGGGTGGGGGGCAGGGGGGCACTATCCTGTGTCCTTGAACAACACTTCTCATCCTCGGTTTAGTACTCAGTCTGCTTTAACACAGTAAAACCAGCCACGACATGACTTGAAAAGTGTTGACTGGGACTCAAAGAATCAAAACAAACAAACATTAAGTATTGAACTTAAAGGAGTTGCTGTCAAAATTTCTATAAAATAATGAATTTCTGGTTCTTTAGATTGTTTTTATCTAGGCAAACAGTACAGACCCTGATGAAATGCCGCATTATGCCACATTTCATCTGGGCCATCAGTGTTTACCAAAGTACCCTGATGAGAGTTGCATAAGGCGAGCGCTATTGTTTGACGTATTGTAGAGCTTTCTTAACACTTTCTGCGAGACTGCTCAATATTAGTTATGTAACGCTACGAAGCGCTTTTTTGTAACATACCGTTGCATAGCAAAGCGCCACAAAGCGCTTCGTAGCGCTCGCGTTATGCAACGCACCTCTGAATAGACTACATACAATTTTGCTTTTTTAAAGCTCATACTTGTTATAATATACTGTAGTCCAATCGAATGCAACCCTGTTATGATTCAAATTCTACCCGTTCAAAACTTTAAGGGATTTTAAATTTGTGTAGATCTACTTACATGTGCGGAGGCTAAAAACTCCTACGAAACATCCATAAATTATTAACAATGAAATTATAGTCGATTTCATCAACAAAACTGACTATTAACTATTTAAATAAAAAGAGTCCTTATATGCCTTTCGCCTAAATTGATAATCTCAACAATGTCCACAATTGTCACAAGTGAACAGATCCAGCACACTTATTTTTATATAAATATAACTGAATGTGACTACGAGATCTTTTATTTAAAAGCATAAACAAAATAGATCAAAATCCGGGATAAAGAATGTCGAAATACTGTTGACAGCCGTATACGGAAATACAACTAGGTCGAGCTGAGTTCGGTTAAGTTACCCATGCAGATAGGAAGTGTCATTGTGTAAATAATCTAACCCTTCGTCTACTGGATAGTTTTGCGTTTATTTTTGTCGTCTGCTGACTTAATTTTCAAAATCACCTTTTTATAAAAATATTTAAGGAATAGCTTTAGAGTGTCTAAGAGTTTGGAACCAGACTTTACGGTCTAAACTGTTTGCAAAGGTTATCAGCAGACGAGACTACTGTTCTTCCAGGTTTTAAGTGGCCCCCGTTTTTTTGCCGATTATTCGTTAATGATGATTTTAATTGAAAAAGAAATTACAGAAATGAATTAAGATATAGACCACGTAATTGATTTTTTCATTTAAATATGATTTATATTATAGGCTGGGATAAGATGGAATTTTGGCCTGTTTTTTCTATTCCTTTTGAATTAGTCCCCAAGTGAACCTAATGATATAAATAAGCTATGACTTATACAGGTCTGTGGTGGTAATTTATGCATTAAGCTACAATGTATGGTTCACCGCTTTTACTAATTTATAAATTTTATTGTTTGCTTGTTTGTTTGATTTGCTTCTTTACGTCCCATCAATAATCTTTCGGTTATAAAGGGACGGGTCTTCCTGTGTTGAACCAGTACTAAGCTAGGATTAATGTTCTTGCTCAAGGACACAACGCAGTGACGCCGGTGAGGCTCGAACCCGCGGCCCCTCGGTCTCGAGTCAAGCACTCTACCAATGAGCCACTGCATCTCAAATTTTATTGTATATCTAAAATTGATGCATTGAAATTGCCTGTATTCAACAGCGATTCAAGTTACAGTATTGGCGGAACGTTATATGCTGAGTTATTTTATGTCGCTGTTGTCATCTACTAATTTTTTTTTTGAGATAGTTGTTTTCAAAAATATCTTTCAGGAATGCGGACAGAGTGTCAAACAGTATGGATTCAGCTAATGCCAGACATTTTAGCCTGATCTGGGTTCAAAGAGCTTTAGCAGACAACTAGTTGCAGTATTTGGAAAGTAAATTGAAACCACAATATGGTGCCTTTTTGCATCAACTCATATAAGCCTAGCGTCCTTTTTGTGGGACATAGGCAAACAGCGCAGACACAGATCAGACGCCGCAGAACGCGGCGTCTGAGACAGGTCCTCCACTGTTTGCTTACAGAAGGTTCTAATTAAATTTGAATAAAAATGTAAAATACCACCCAACAACCTTTAGAACGGAAATGGACTGATCCAATTGATAACAGTGGGAAATTCCATTCAGCTTAAATGGGTTAAAGAAGAATAAGCCAACACCCAACTTAAGGGGACGCTGCTTTCATCTTGTATATTCATGTATATATTCAAAATGTTGTATCAGTTTCTTCATGCTTCTTACATGTTTATTATTCTAAGGCTTCACGGGGAAACATATATTGTATTATGATTTTGAACTAGTTCTTGTGGCGAATATGGTACACCTTTTTCGATAACCAAGAAGATTGTACACTGTATCATCGATAGTATCACTTAATGGGAGCTGAAATTTGTATCCATAGGTTACCAATAGGTCTACACTATCATCGCCATTCAAAAGTTAAAGGCTTAGGTTTTGGTCATGTTTTGAACTCTTAATTGTTATGTCCATAATATTATTGAAATGTGGTGTGACATTGAGTTAAAAACACTGGGCCGCTCTCTGAATCATCTTGTATCTCTGATCACACATTGATGGATACATTTGCAGTGGTCCATTATAATGTTCAAAGTCTGCCTAATTAAACATACCCTATACAGTCAGAACCTTTAAGTTGGTTGAACAACGGTATATCTGACGATGACGTCAACTCTACTATGTATAATATACTAGAGGACTTTAAAAACGCATCACCATATTTTTGCACTTTTCTTGCAAACCGTAAATGCGATTGAAAAGTTACTTGCAGGTTTTAATGTGCAACCCAGAATTGGTATGAATCAGTCATTAATTTGACTGCACTATCACGCGACGCTGCTGATGACGTCACATGGGTACAAACAGCATCCAGCACCTTTCTGCACAAATAAATGAAGCTTTTTGATTATTTTTATGTTTAAACTGTGGCGTATTTGATGCCATGTTACCAAATGAGCTTATAGACTTTTTCTAATTAAAAGTAATTGATAACTTCAAAATTTCGAAAATAAACGTCAAATTTGAACATCAATTTATAGCTTCTTTTTAGAAACAACTCCATTAGTTAACTTTATGCACGCTTTCATTACTGATATTGATGACATACACTGACAAGCATGTTGGGGAGACGTTTTGATATAAATCGTTGCAGGAGATCTGCTGTCATGTGATCGAGAGCGTCGTAAATATTTACGTTAACGTCACTTGCACAATACAAAAGACACGTGATACAAGCGTATTTTATGAACAATCTGTCATTTGTGTATGCCCTTAGCCCCTCCCAATAAAACCGGATGAAAGAAATCGAAACTTTGAAAGGCCCAAGGCGTTGAATTTTATTACTAGACTATAGTAATCAGGGTGGGTGGGGTATGTCGATAATTTTAAAGGGGTGTAATTTTGAGCATACCAAACTGTCAATTCATTTCTTATCCTTCAATGATGAATGTACAATCGTGAAAGAAGCAAAGGACGGAAATTCGTTGAGTCAGGAATCAAAACTAACGTGTGTTAAATTGCACCTAAATTTGTGTCCTTCAAAATCGACCACCCCTGTCTTAAAACGGATACTTTTTCAATACCTTAAAGTAAATTTACAACCATGAAATTTTTAGGACACACTACCAGATAATCAGACTATGATATGCAATAATAATTATCTCGCTGACATTCTCAGGGTTTGTGAAATAAAGGATTAAATCTGGGTGATGCGTTATCAAAGTCCTTTAGTATATGTACAGACGAGACCGAACTGGTGACCTTTACGGTGGTGTCTTCGTTTATGTCAATAAAGATTTGTACTGTAGACGTACCGTCGTGCCAACCAAGAGTGACAGTGGCGTAATATTTTGTTTACAATTGTTAGGTAAAACATTAAAATATATACACCACTTGAGCTAACGCGAATCGATATATCTTTTGTGTATTAATCCTATTCTGCGTATAGGTTTAATACACATTGTCAAGTGATCTATCGATTTTAAGTCCCTGATAACTTTGTAAACAAAACTTGACGTCACTGTCACTCTTGCCTGGCAGGACAGTAGACTTGATCTATAAATACAAAATATGGAAGGTATTTGGATTAAAGTGTCTACCCAACACAAAAAGGTACTATTAGGTAAGTTTTTGAAGTCCAATACTTTAGTAACAATTGAAAATTCAAATGTACATGAGTTTGTAATGCGACGTCTGATTGGATAACGTTAAAAATTTGCGACAGTATATCCTGCGGTATACTGTCGCAAATAGTTTGACGTCATTAATTACGTCACATTTGGTTGGATGACGTGCGGCTTTATGCGGCTTGCAACGCTCCAATTTGAGCTCAAGCTGCAGAAGCGCATTAGAATGGGGATAACCATATTCAAAATTTTCATTTAGGGAGGCATATCGTCGGATATACGTTCGGAAATCACGTTTTACGGCTCCGCTCGCGCGTCGCCATAAAACTAAATTTCCGACCGTATATCCGACGATATACCTCCTGAAATGAAAATTTTGAATACATTCATCCCCTTATTCTATAGGACTGGCGTTTGATACAAACATTGAAGACATACTCATAAGCGGTGATTTTAATCTAGATGTCCTAAAGCCAAATACCCTCAGCAAAATTCGCAAGTTATGTCAGTACTATGGTCTCAAAAAACTTATTCACGAACCCACTCACTATACAGAATTTTCTTCATCTGCAATCGACCATTTTTAAACACCTAATAACAATAGCACATTTTTCAGTGTTGTAGGAGAGCCATTCTTGGATCAAATTATAAGATACCACTGTCCAATATACTCCATATTCAAATCAACAAAAATGCTTCATCAACCTTCTCTCGTCACATCTGTTTTTTTTTTTTATAGCGGTGACTATCAATCGCTAAAACACGAGGCCCGAAATACTGGAACGACCTGAAACACAACAACATTACACATATGCTGCAAACATCACAAAGTAAGAAAGAGGGCAAAGATCAGGAATCGATACAATCAAGCACCACACCTGACCAAGGATACCAATGGGAAAATGACAACGTCACAATTAGACATCACAAACGAGAGCCAAGAGGTCAGCCCTTTCCCATCAGTTGACTACAAGACATCAACAAACAGACGTGCATGAAAGCATAACAAAACACAAGACAGAAATAACATAAATGATCCACAAAAGAAGCACCGCATTGGAACGGTCAGTAAAATATTTAACTGGAGGGCTTAAATCGGTTTAACGGTGCACCAACCTCACCCTTAGTTCAGATGTGGATCAAGACACATAGATGTTTTGTTTGCATGAAAGACCCCTAACTTATCAATGCATTATCTCCTAGAATATATAAATCAAGATATAAAAAGGAGATTAAGCAAAGACAATGACACAACAGTAAATAAAACAACCCATATTACAGAAATGGCCAATATGCACATGCCAAATAAAACTGTTAAAGTTACACCATCTGATACCTCTTGGCTAACCACAGCTATAAAAGAGTATTAGGAAAGAAAACGCCTTTTTGATCAATCTAAAAGAACAAAGCGTGTCAATTACATCAATCATTAAAATCATATAGAAATTAAATTATATATGAAATCAGAAAGTCCAAAAAGCTTCAAATTAACAAATTATCAGATAAATTGCGAAACAACACAAACGTTCCAAAAGATTGGTGGAAACACGCAAAACATTCATAAAATCTATACAAACATCATCCATACCCCCACGTATTGTAGATGGCCACATCCCAGTCAGCATTCCAACAGCGGGCCGCAGGTGGCCCTCTTTTCTATAGATAGCCGCCAGCCAGCATAATTCTTCCGCTGCACGCTGTCAGATGTGAAATGTGGCAACTTAGCGGCCCACCAACAAAACAAATATGTCTGGCCGTCAGCATGCTGATATTATACAATTATTGACTTCATTGAGGTAGACATCAGGATTTATCTACCCGAAAAAGTGATAATTCACCGAGGCTGCCAGGCCGAGGTGAATATCACTTTTAAGGGTAGATAAAGCCTTATGTCTACCGAAATTGAAGTCAATAAATGTTTTGTTATATGACTTTTCAACTAAGAATGAAAATTTTCTACTTTCACTTTTGTTGTTAAAGACATCTAAGACATCTAAGGACTTTCTCACAAGTTTTAGCAACTTTTATTAAAATATTATAATTTAGTATTTTGCATTTTCTAATGTACATTAATTCTCTTAATGGGGAATATAAAATGTTATCATAAAACTGTTTTTACAGATTGTTTATTCAAACAAAGATAAATAAGCAAACAAAACAAAACAAAACTGTTGTAAAAATTCATGAAAGTCTTTAATTTACCTGTTGGGAGTTGAAACAGCAAATCATGTCAATTTCATGCAGCACATGCTAGTTTTACACTCATCATGCTATTTTTAGCTGTCTAGAGGGTAATATTGCAGAAGTGTCAAAAATATTAACTTCTGGAAACTAGTTCGAGCTGGTTTTAACGCAATATTAACTTGTGGACCGGTTTAGACCGGTTTCTAGGTAGACATAGAGATTTATGAAGACAAATTGGGCCAATCAGGAGACAGGATTCTCTCCAGTCATATAACAAAAAGATTTTGGTATCACTGTAAGCCCATTAGTATTTCTTCCATGTTAATCATTTTCTTCTTTTTTAAGTCCCTTTCAGTGTAGGACTGGCGCTGCGTGCCAAAATATGGCATGGAACACTAGCACTTGTAAATTTGTGCGGCGATACAAACAGTATCAGTTAACAAAACAATATGGGTAATAATATGATATATATATATATATATATATATATATATGAGCCGCGACGCGCAGAAAGGGTCCTTAACGTAATTAATGACGTTACGAGATATTAACGTCAGAAGCGCCGACAAGTTTACGGGATGTTTTAGTTGCCGATTATTGACCTCAGCGCTTTCTTTGTTTTTAAAGTTCAACGTTTTTGGTTTAGTTGTTG
Source organism: Loripinus fragilis (assembly GCA_964019695.1). NCBI lineage: Eukaryota > Metazoa > Mollusca > Bivalvia > Lucinida > Lucinidae > Loripinus > Loripinus fragilis. The sequence goes on from CAXHUL010000057.1 coordinate 88,169, forward strand.
CCTTCTATTTTTTACACAGTGACCATAGTGGCATCACCAGCAGTTCAAACAAAACTATGTACAGAATATTATAATACAAATGGCTTTAATTACCGGTTAAGTCAAAGCACTGAAAGCCGATGATTCGACTTTCGGTTTACCGAGGCCTCCGCATCTATAGAGCGCACACGTTGCAACCAGTTTTATGCACCAACTTAAAGTTGAAGAAAGAGTCTTGGCTGTTTCCCGCCGTTATCCACGCATGGTCGTGTTTGAGAAAGGTGTGGGGCAGTTAGAATTTTGAGAAATGCCATCAACCACGCAGGGATCGACGACACAAGAAGCCGTAACAAATTGAGAAATTTTATACAGAAGAAAGATTAAAATGTTTACACCTTCAAACAACGCATAATTATTTAGTCTTCACTTTTATTTTACAAATCAAACAATATAAACAATAACAATCATTTCAATAAAGTTGATAAACATTTAGGTATGTTGTCTTTCAGACTGATTAATCTTACAATTACATGTAATGAGCTTCTTTGGTCAAATTCAACAGCTTTTGTTTTCTTTTTATTTTATTTTCTTACAAGGGAACCAACTCAATCGAAGAGTAAGTATTACTTTTTTAAAAAAAAAATCCGTATCTGACGGCCGTGTATTTGTTTGTTTCTATAGGCGCGTTCCTTTATGTTTGTTTGTTAAGTGCTGTTGTTGTTGCAAAAATGTATGTATGTATTGTTTATGAATGTTGCCTAAATATCAAGTTAAGGCACGGGCCCTATATTACAAACTTTCATATAGATGTAACGTTGACTTATTTGCAATGAAATCTTTTTAAACGTTCATTTGAATCTTTGCTAGGCTTAAGGTTTTGCGCCTTTTATGGTGTTTTAAGCTAGTTTTAATCATAAAAAGGTACACAGTTTGGTGATAAAATGAAGAATAAACAAACTCTTTTCGGACCCGAAGAAAAGCGAAAAAATGACGCCTCAATGTATGTGACGGTATTCCGGGTTGGAAAACGCGGGGAAACCGTACCCCAACCCTCTTGGTGCACGGAAATGCCAATGTTGCCTATTTGAACAAATCCTATTTCACATCTTTTATGCAAAACATCGGGCCTGAGGGAAAGAATTAGCGCCCAGGGGTACTCTCATATTTTCTTCGTACGTAGGCTCTGTCCCAGCATCTACCATTCACCCCAAAAATATCTGGAATTCAAAGCACCCCAAAATAATACTTGAAATTTTAGCAACCCAAAAAATTATCCCCCATTCTGTGCCTTGACCTAAAGAAGAAACCCTAAAATGCATAGAAATTACCACTTAATATAGCCCAATTTTGTGATGACCCCCCAAAAATATCCACAAAATCATCATACCCAAAAAAATATTCATTTTCTGAAAACCCCAAAAATATTGAAATTCAAAATTTTGAACCCCCCAAAAATGACGCGAGCCTACGTATGTACTCGGACCCAATAAATACTGGGTCCGGGGTATGTATGAAAACATCAGAATATCCCCCGCCCCCTGGGGGTTAGCGCTCCTCATCCCTGGGTCCCTCAACCGTCTCTAAATCTCGCATGGCCGTTTCTTTGTTGGGGTGGTGGTGATGTGTTATATGTCCCAGTCAACAGATATGGTCACATCGAGACGGTCAGTTCACCTTACTAGCGACCCCGGGATCTGAAGGGACTCGCTACCGACTGCGCTTCGGGAACCGGTTTATATGGCCGTTTCTCTTTTAAAGTTTCATATTAACATGAATAAAACGCAAAGTTTCAGTTTGTGACAAACTGAAAAAACGTGTTCGCAAGCATACGATCTTCACTGAAATCCAAATATTTGGATTTTCTTTCACTTGACTAAGATACTCTCCCCCCCCCCCACACACACACTCAAATCATAAAAAATATCGTTTTTTTTTTTTTAATAAATGTTGGAAAGAACCGCCTCAATGAATCAAGCCCTACAAAAATGCAAGTTGGCTATCTTAATTTGACAAACATGTATACATTTGTAGTATGTGAGTACCACGTGTTGAAGGCATATATTTATAATTCATTTAAAGTTGTTCAAAGTCGGCAGAGTGGGTTTTGCATTTTTATTTAAGTATATTAATGTGATGAACGACGGCGTAGTGTAGTCCACCATCTATATATGACATAGGTCAATAGAGTGCGCATGCACGCATCCACGAACGCTTTGAGTAATCCAAGTATGGCCGTGCTAAAATAAAATAAGTAGTAATAATTCAGGTTGAAAGACGGCGTAGTGTGGCCTACCATCTGTGGCATAGGCCTATTGAACGCGCATGCTAGACCCAGTTTTCACGCACCCACATATGGTTTGAGTAATCCATGTATGGCCGTGTTAAAACACAGATCCTCCATACCCCCTCGAGAGTGCGTACTCTATCAAAATGCCCCAGGAACGCGCCTGAAAATCATATGAATATGGAAATGCAGACGTCGATCTCCATCTTCTTTATACCATTGAGTGAAAAGAGCTGAGGTTCTTTTTAGCGAGAGTGCGTGATTGTGCTAGCTCGTGTCAGACAGAGATCGCTGATCGCATTTCGCAACTTTCCAGTTATTTCTATTCTAGTTGAGACCATACGCCAGAGCCTTCGTTGCTAAGTACCATTTCCTCAGGAGATACGGAAAATAACGCAGATATGTAAATGCATAGATGCGTGTCAGGGGCTGTCTGGTGTTTCATGCTGAAAGTGCCTGAAAGTTGCATAATGCTTTGGTCCGCTATACCCCGCGCAAACCTTGCCATATGCTCAATAAGGCCGACATTTTGTGCAACCCTGAATTCCTAGATACCTAAATCAGGATAAATTGTAATGGATTAAAAAACAAAAAAAAAAAAACCGGCTGTCAAAGACCTCCGTGTTTCTTGTCAAGCCCAAAGGCCAATTACGTCCACAAAATAACATATCAAATTATTGACGTCGTCAAGTGACGTCATAAGTTTGTACCAATGTCTATCAGGGTATATAACTTTGAAGAGCTCTAGAAATGGTTATAATAGGGGTACGGCCACCATATTTTCACAATTTGTTAAGAATAAATAGTTCTTTTGAAATTGGATTAAAACTAAATTTCGAAAAAAAAATACGTTAAGGACCCTTTCTGCGTGTCGCGGCATATATATATATATATATATATATATATATATATATATATATATACAAACATCATTTTTAAAATGTAGAGGTTTTGAGTTACAAACTAGTAAATATGAAACAAAATGATAAAGGCCACATCCCAGTCAGCATTCCAACAGTGGGCCGCAGGTGGCCCTCTTTTCTATAGATAGCCGCCCGCCAGCATAATTCTTCGGCTGCACCCTGTTAGATGTGAATTTCGGCAACTTAGCGGCCCGCCAACAAAACAAATATGTCTGGCCGTCAGCATGCCGATATAAAGTTTTTGGTTTCACTGTAAGCCCATTAGGATTTCTTCTATATTAACCATTTTCTTCTTTTTTAAGTCCCTTTCAGTGTAGGACTGGCGCTGCGTGCCAAAATATGGCATGGAATACTAGCACATGTTAGTATGTGCGACGATACAAACAGTATCAGTTAACATAACAATATGGGTAATAATATGATATATATATACCGACATCATTTGTAAAAAGTGGAGGTTTTCAGTTACAAACTAAGTAAGTATGAAACAAAATGCAAATCCTTAATTATATTCTGGAATATTTCCGATGAAAAATATGCCTTCACATAAATATTAATTCGCTGTTTTGTTTTTGATATGAAAAAAAAAGTTTCATATGCACATTGTTTAATATAGTTTAATTGATACAGTTGCCTCCCTTATTTCAAATTTGGAGCTACTTTTACGTTAACGGGCTAAACAAACTTTTAGCAATCAAAGAATGTAATAGAAAGAAAATAATAATTATAATCACATTTTTAAAAAAAAAATTGATTGACAGAGGACCGATGGCAGGCCACTAGAGGTAAGTATTGCTGAAAAGCCGCCAGGGGGCAAATATACCAATGCTGACTGGGATCTACTCTGACAATACAGACAAAGCAAATATTTTCAATGATTACTTTACTGAGCAATAATCACTTGACGATACGTATGCATCTCTGGCTACAGAACTTCACCTACCAGACTATATTCTTGACTCAATTACTGTAACTCCTAATGTTGTTGAATCTATTCTTTCATCTTTGCAATTAAGATAAATTTTCCTTTTTAAAGGAGGGCTTGCCTAGTTGAAAAACAGCATGTGCACCTTGTTGGGAACACCTTTAAATTTGGTTATTGTTTACACTGCACTAAAACCACGTCATAGACAAACATTTACAATAGTTATTGAGTCGGTGGGTAAGATACTCTTTTGGAAAAAGAAAAACTCAAACAGTTATCTAAAGCGACACCTAGTAACGTACACTGAAGGACTTTAAAAACGCAAAAAAATGAAATTAATAAAATTTTACTTATTTTCAATGTATCAACTTTTTTGGTTTTGGCGACAATGAACATTAACACGTCAGCAAAACATGTTTTTAATTTCATGCCAAAATATAAATAATGTTGGGACAACAGTCTATCAAATAGCAATACCCTTAGATTCAAAAGTTGCAAATTGAAATTTGTCTAGGAATCAGACGTGATTTAAAGTAGTTGTTTCAAATTTTTTTTATTAAAAACCTGGATACAAATTACCCTCGAAGCCCTATTATTTGTCTGGAACTGATGTTAGCCAGCCAGAACGGATATCTTCGATGCAAATATCGTTGATACACTTGACGTAAGTTGCCGTCTGAACGTCAGGTCGTCATTTTTGGTTAACCAGACCTGCCTCAATATTTAACTGTCCCTGTAGCCTGATAACGATCTCTGAGGGCTGTTTACTTGATCGCCTTTCCCAAAGGCCTAGAACTTTTCAAATAGTCATTTCATGTTTCCCATATAAACATATTCCTAATTTGTTGCTAGTCTATATGCTGATGCTAAGTTCTGATAATCATACAACTCTACTGCAGACAATTACATTTATAGAGTAATGAACATAACCATTTTGAAAAGAGAGAAATATTATTACAATATTTTACGTGTATTAATGACCACTTTTATTATCAGACTGGTAGCAATTCTATATGGATTACTGATGGCAATTATAATGGCCCACTTCGCATCGAAGTTTAGTTCCTACTATAGTAACTAATTTCCAATTCGAACATCGAAAGTTGCTATTATAGTGACGTCATGAACCTACTAAAGATCAATGGTGGGTCAGAGCACCGTTACTCTAGTAGCTTACCTGGTTCCCTCCTCTAGACCTATCTAGCAAGATGGTGTAACACTTTAGTGTATAGGTACTTTTATTCATGTAATGGCATGTATGTGCCCAATTTCAGCAGTTATGAAATACTCAAGTGGACAGCTCGTTAAACTGAAGATAACAAGGGTCAACCTATCAGAAATATCACGATTTCTTTTGATCTCATTTTTAGTGTCTTCCGATAAACACTTATATAGCTAGCTGGAAGGTTGTTAATGAATGACTGTAAAGTTCAAGCAAGGGTTGTATATTTGACCTTGCTGCGCCATACAATATTTCAATACACTGCAGACTCAGAACAGTTGGCTTCTGGTGAAGCTGTCTGATCAGGTCTGCACTGTTTGTGTTTCGAATGGAAACGTTTGCCATAGTTTGGCGTCATTAGAATGACAATTGATAAAAACATAAATTGGTTCAGGTTCTTCGGCGTAGCAAGGGTTTAATTTGACCATGATATTTGTGAATTTCATTTCGACCAATCGAAATGGCTCTACTATCCTAACCTTTACCGATAACCAATAGAAAATACGCTTCTATGAACAGATGGGATTGGAGATACCTCAAAACCGGGGTGCATCCTTTTCCATATCAGTTTTTTGGCTTGACTCAAGAGAGTGAAATTGGGAAAGGTTTTGGACAGTCGGGTTTCTAAAAATTATTATTTAAATTATAAAAATAAATCACTCCACTTTGGACTTGTAAAATAAATTGACAAAATTCAGGGTTGTTAATCATTGACTTAAAAATAAAACACAACGCGGAGGAACAGTATAGACATTGATCAGTAATCACACTTGTTGATTGGTACCGTGCTCACAGATATTGACAGTATTACACTTGTTATTTTGGATGCCGTTCTCAGGATAGAACTGTATCAGTGACTGCGGTACATTTGTTATTTTGGTTGCCGTGCCAGAGGATCGAACTTTGGAACCATACAGACGTCGCTGGAAGTTGCATTGGTAAGTCTTTTGATCTACTTATCTGGGCTCTCTTGTTACATTGAATAAAATTAAGATATTGGACAGTCATATCAATTGTCATATAGGTTTAATCTGCTACTTGATAAATAGTACCTTAGCAAATTATTATTTTTTTTCTGTTATTTACAAGGTGTTAAGAAATAGATTGGTGTTAATTTTTGTTTTTGTTTTTTTTTATTTTAAAAATAATAATTCATAATTAAAAGTATTTTTTTAATTAATTACACTTATCAATATGGCCGAATTTCAAGAGTTAGCTAAGGCAATCAATGACAATTCTCAATGCTTGGTGCAGACTGCGCAAGGCATGAGTGAGCACAATCGAACAATGATTGAGTGTACTAAACAAATTGTAGCGGAGGTTGGTAGTTTAGACTTAGGAGAAGCTAGTGATGAAAAATCGCAAATTTTTCTAAGTATCATCCTAACACAGGCTGGAAATAAAGATAAACCAGAAAGGGCTAAACATAAAACGATCTTTGAGGGAAATTTGGATAAAGATTTGGTTAAGGAAATTGAAGGAATAGCATTTTCGAGTAAAAAGGTAGTAAAAGCCAGTGATGAGAAAAAGGGCAAAGACTTTAGTGACAAATATAGACCGAACGACAGAGGCAGACATACGGACAGACACTAGGGCTAAAAAAAATAAAGATATTTTATACCGAAGCTGTTTTGAGGGCCTATAAATAAGTAACTAAATTGACAGGGTTGATCTTAATTATAAAGTGAGGAATTAATTATCTAATATGGATTTTTTTTTTGACATAATTAGTTGGAAATTTTATTTTAAGGAAAATAAAGCATGTAAACTATGAAAGGCTTCAGTCAGTTTTGATTTCGAATATTGATCGAGTATGTTTAGGACATAGACTGGGTAGATCATGATCAGTTTGATATTAAAGGAATTATTTGCCTTCTTATGATATTTGTAGATAGCAGTATGTAATCGATATTCTGTGAGAGGTAGAATGGTTGTTTACTTTTTGTCAAAAGTAATTTGAAGGTGTTGTATACCTTGTTAACCTTGTGAATCTGTGATGCTGATTTTGTGCAAGCTTGTGTTTTGACTTAAGTGGTCAGTTATTATATCTGGTACAACTGTTTTGTATTGATCAAGCATGATCAGCCATTTTGAAAGGTCAATGTTTATTTTGAGATTGTAAGTTGCTATATAGCAAGCATGATGCCATATTTCGTGTAAAGCGGTAGTTGACGCTTTCTTACTGGAGTCTCTGAGTAAGGATTAGGGTTTGTTTATACATGAGAAGTTGCAAGTTAGCGACGACCCTTGGAGTCCTTGTTATTTTATCACAGGTTAAACGAGTATGAATGGTGTGTTAGAAGCATGTAGTTTTTTTTTTCTTGTATATAGAAGTTTTAATTGATAAGCTTTGTGGAAAGCAGTGGTATATTTTAGCACTCAGTAGTGCGTTGTTGCAACGGGCGTATTTATTGACCTTGTAGTCGGATATTTTTCCGGTGCTAATGTTTTAGCATTTTGGCAATTTTTATGGTCAAGCTACTTGAATAGGTCAATGGGGTTATTGAGAAAGAGACTTGTAAGTTGTTAAAGAACAAGCATAATGACATATTTTGTGTTAGACGGTAGTTGACGTCTACTTACTGTAAGGTCTCGCTTAAGGACATGGGTTTTGCATAAAGTAAAGGTTGGTGTTAACGACCGCCCAATTGGGTCCTAATGAGTTATATTATATACTATATTGCAGGTTGAGCAGGATGTTAAGGACTAACATTTTGATGCTCTTCTTATTGACAAGTGCAGGCGCATTAATGCACGAAAATGTATTCTTTCATAAGATTGGGGGTTTCTCAATGTCAAGATCAAAATGGCTTATTTCCTTTGTAATAGACCTTAGTACATATGAGCGTTTCCTGGAGCGTCTAACCGGTGACATAAATAAGGTAGCCATTATGACTGATAAGGTGTTGAATGCTGCAGATACACCTGAGCATTCAAGGCTGAGAAATGAATATAAGGCCGTCCTTGATGGTATGCGGGGGGAGATTTCTGTCATTAAAGGAGTTCACGCTGACATTGTAGAAAGTTTCAATGACTATAGACTATTAAAAGAGACGGACGGACAGGGCAGACATAAGCGTAAGGTGTTTGGCTTTATCGGAGATCTAATGAGTGACATATTTGACGTTGCCACGAATGCTGAAATTTCTAGCATTCAAAGAAATGTGTATAAATTGGCCGCTAATCAAGACACTTTGATGCATGTTGTGGAAGAGTCGCTATCTATACTTAATGTATCCAGAATGGAAATTAAGGAAAACAGGCAAAGAATTAATGACTTGTTAATGCTAATTGGGTCAGTTGAGGATAAGGTTATTAATATGTCTAATCATTTAGAGCAAGAAATAAGAGAAGCCAGGACAATAGTGGTATTGTTTTCAAGGCTTAATACGTTAATAGGGGAACTAAAACTTGCCTTGTCAAGATTAATGTACTTCTATGTACATTTCCAAATACAAATACAAGCAGTAGCTATGCAGAAACTGTCACCAACGACAATTCCTGCAGAGCGATTACGCAATATGTTACTCGAAATTAAGGACAAGTTGCCACAGACTGTAGGTTTACCACGTGATCCACGTGCGCATTTATTTGATTACTATAAACTTTTATCGTGTATACCTATTTTCGATGGTAAACACATTATTATTTCAATAAGGGTTCCCTTGGTGGAATATTCACAACAATTTGATATATTCCGTGCTTATTCCTTACCTGTGCCATTGCTAGGCAGGACAAGGGTTGATAAGGATGATAAAAAACTTTTAGCATATTATAAGCTAGAATCCAATTATTTGGCGATCAATTCAGATAGATCTCAATATATTTTATTAACGGAAACTCAGGTTAAAGATTGTGTTCAATCAGGCTTGCAAATCTGTAACGTAAAAAGTCCTATAAGAAATGCTAATGTTGGGCTTAATTGTCTTTTAAGTAACTTCAATCAGGATAAGGTTCACGTCAAGAAATTTTGCAATGTATGGATACATCAAACCACTTTACCAACTGCATTTTATCTGTCTAATGATGTTTACTTGGTTATTTTGGATAAACCAACAGTATTTCATTTGTCATGTAAGAAAGAAGAAAGTGGAAGACAGCAAGTTGATCCACCATTTGGTTTTTTGACATTACATAAGTCGTGTCAGGCTACGTCGAATCATTTTTCATTGTTAGGGTATTTTGAGGGTCGTTCAACAGAAAACATCGAAAACTTTGCAAGTAATATGTTGAAGGACTATAATATTTCAGACTTGAGGGTTTGGGATGACATAAATCGAATTGTTCCTTTCAGCAATGATACTATTAAAATTCCAACTAAATTAGCTAACTTAGAAGATTTTCCATTGGGTAATTTGATTGAAGACTTGCATAATAAATGGCAGATTGAACCTATAGCAGCAGAACATTTCCCACTCTGGGGTTACTTAATAATTGTTATGTCTGTTATCATTATTCTTTGTGTTTTGGCCACATACTTACTGAAATGTAAGTTCAAAATTCTCAAAAACATGCCCTGCCTTGTCATGAGAAAGCCCAAAATAAGGGAAGGTCTTAAGACGAAACCGAGCGTGACAGAAGGTGACGACAACATGGTAGAAGTTGCCACATCTTTACTGACGGACATAGAGTGACCGACGACATCTAACAGAATCATAAAGGAGAAGTTTGTAGTGTTGGACACTAAATAATTGAAATTACTAAACCAGATGCTTTACCTCCACTTGGTTTCAGGTCATGGAACTCGACGCTAGATACATAAATTGCTGGGACACCTTTAACATGCTGATTGACCTGAATTAAGGGAGAGAAGAGCTGAAACAATGGATAAACTTAAACATCTCTAACTTTCGAGAGAATGAGCATTGTCCGATTATGAGCAAGCCTGAGCAGGTGTTCACAGACATTGTGGTTGACAAAATTACTTCAAACTTTCCGAGGGAAGCTGACGACGTACAGACATTGATTGGCATGTGTATGCATGCCAAGGAATTAATAGAGAAGGCGTTGCCATTGCTTGAGATTCAAGGGGTTTCACCGAGATACCTGTACTGGCTATTATGTTTCCATTTATGTAGTCAGATGTTTTCTGAGACAGAGTATGAGTTTAAGTCATATATAGACCCCTACTTCATAGAGACAAGGGTTATGTGGTCCATGGCATTTCAAGCTATGCATGAGCATCAATGAGTACCAGTGTATGATACCATCAATCTCACTGGTATGAGAAGACTGCCATAAAAACAACAACCTATGATGTTGAACAATGACTATTATTCTTTCAGAAAGCCATGTCTCAAGGAATAGCCAGCCCAAGTACGCCTACTGATCCAGCACGTGCTAAAGAATTATTGGAAGAACTGTACCAGCTTTATAATATTGATTTACTACAGCCACTCAGATCGTGTATTCTGGGAATTCATCTGGTGACAGAATTCATAGAACATAAATTAAACCAGGGAGTGGAGGAATCCACACTATTAGAATCGCTGATCGCATGGAAAACCAGGAATGACGTTGACAGAGCCACAAAAGCTACATCTACCGAGGACCTCCAGGACAGTGAAACGACAAATGAAGAGACCCCAATGTGAACTTATGTGTATATGTGACTTACATGTTACATGCCTTCCTGAATATTATTTTTTGTAGAAAATCGCGCGAGGCGTAAATCTTATGCCTCATGCGATTGTCTTGTAGGTTCGGGATGGATGTAACACTTTAGTGTATAGGTACTTTTATTCATGTAATGGCATGTATGTGCCCAATTTCAGCAGTTATGAAATACTCAAGTGGACAGCTCATTAAACTGAAGATAACAAGGGTCAACCTATCAGAAATATCACAATTTCTTTTGATCTCATTTTTAGTGTCTTCCGATAAACACTTATATAGCTAGCTGGAAGGTTGTTAATGAATGACTGTAAAGTTCAAGCAAGGGTTGTATATTTGACCTTGCTGCGCCATACAATATTTCAATACACTGCAGACTCAGAACAGTTGGCTTCTGGTGAAGCTGTCTGATCAGGTCTGCACTGTTTGTGTTTCGAATGGAAACGTTTGCCATAGTTTGGCGTCATTAGAATGACAATTGATAAAAACATAAATTGGTTCAGGTTCTTCGGCGTAGCAAGGGTTTAATTTGACCATGATATTTGTGAATTTCATTTCGACCAATCGAAATGGCTCTACTATCCTAACCTTTACCGATAACCAATAGAAAATACGCTTCTATGAACAGATGGGATTGGAGATACCTCAAAACCGGGGTGCATCCTTTTCCATATCAGTTTTTTGGCTTGACTCAAGAGAGTGAAATTGGGAAAGGTTTTGGACAGTCGGGTTTCTAAAAATTATTATTTAAATTATAAAAATAAATCACTCCACTTTGGACTTGTAAAATAAATTGACAAAATTCAGGGTTGTTAATCATTGACTTAAAAATAAAACACAACGCGGAGGAACAGTATAGACATTGATCAGTAATCACACTTGTTGATTGGTACCGTGCTCACAGATATTGACAGTATTACACTTGTTATTTTGGATGCCGTTCTCAGGATAGAACTGTATCAGTGACTGCGGTACAATGGGTTCAAGATCTATCAAAAGCGTCAAAATGTTTTTATTTTACAAAATAAATCCTTGATGTGTTCTATTTGCGGTCCCTCTTATTCGTAATTGTTAATTAGAGTAGTCTGTGCAGTTTATTCACACCCTTTTTGTCTATGATGAAGAATTGGGGTGGGGCATACAGGGCTATTCACTTTGTTTACTTGACAACTAATTAATAGGGAGCAACCGTAGCCATTTAGGTGTAAACGTACGCATACATCTATTGCCTAAGATCTTTAGTAGGAACTTTAGTTCGATTCGAAGTGGGCCAATATCATTCCAATTGTGCCAGATGGTTCATGTTTGGACAATCGTGGCATGATTAATAAAGTTATAAAACTAAATCTGCAGTGTTTTTATACATGCTTTTGTACAAGCTACATGTCAAATTGACCCAGAAGTGTATGCAACACGCCATGATTCCAAAATATATCCTCACACCAAAATTAGGATTCCTACCTCAAATTATATACAGATAAGCTCTGAGCTCAACCTTTCTAGAACAGAAACCAGAGGTCAAGGTCACAGTGACCTGGAAACATTTGGTGACTCTCCAGGGTCCAAGATGTATCTACATACCAAATATGGAATGCTACCATAAATAAAATAGGCGATCTGCTGTGGGGGCATTTTTTTCAAGATCTGACTCCTGAGATCAAGGTCACAGTGGATGAAAACAGTGAGCGACATTCCATGACCACAACATATATCCACAAATTGAATTTGGGGGTTAATATGGCATATAATATGAGACATGCTCTTACAGGCTCGCACAGACCTGGAAAAATTTGGCCTTGGTCCTGGAAAAAAGTGCCTTTTGTCCTGGAATTGTCCTGGAATTTTGTAAAATCATCCTTGAAAATATGAATTAGTCTTTGAAAAATATAAAAATACAACTTGTCCTCCAGATTTATGGGATGCGCTAAAAAGTGTGTGAAAATCGCAAAAAAACTGAATGAAAATCGCTAGATACACGTCAAAGAGCGAGGTGCAACTCGTATTCTATTCTATTCAATTTGTGCGGTAGTCCCGGTTTTTATCACCGTTGACAGAACCACGACCGTTATGCTAACAGTTTGTTTATATAAATAGACCAACCTGCTAGGAATCAGACCACAATTATGTCCCTTGATTGGTTGAATAGAATAAGGATGTTCTTTCGCGCAAATAGTTCCCCTTTTAGTGGGCTGTAAATCTACCAATTCATGTGAGCATCCTTGTTATTGGGTATGTCTGAACTGCCCAATGAATAAGCTTTCAGAAAATGTTGCTTCTGTCCCGCTAACTGGTAATTCTAGGAAAATTGAGGCCTCTGCACACTAGAGTAAAATGCTGTTAAGATAGCCAACATGACTGCTGTGTCACATAGGGTTTGTCTAAACTCCTGTGGTTCCAAAACGAGCCGAACTTGCCCTATCTAGTCAGTGATTAGAATGACTCCTAGGCCATGTTTGAGTGGGAAAAAGCTTCAGAAGAAAGCCAGCTTCATCATGTATAATAGGAGGTGCTGTAATGAATGATTAAATTATATAATAAAATTAATTGTGGTCTCGCGCCTGTTCTGAGCGATCTGGCAGTTGGAGCAAATTTCTATTTTTGGGTTTTTGAGATGCTTGGGTCCCTATTGACATGATGTTTTGCCTAGAGATATGAAATAAGCTCAAGCACAAGCTTTTGAAGAAAAAATGAGCCATATTTTTTAATATTTGGTTAAAACTGGGATTTCTAGGCTTTTGTAAGGTGTCGACAATTGGTACATGTCGAAATAAGGTGCAAAAGCTTTTGAAGAAAAAATGAGCCATATTTTTTAATATTTGGTTAAAACTGGGATTTCTAGGCTTTTGTAAGGTGTCGACAATTGGTACATGTCGAAATAAGGTGCAAAAATGTATTCCTAACCCATCTAGACTGTAGATTCAAGTCAAAATGGAGTTGTTTGTTTAAAATAACAAGCTGCCTCTGAGACAGGCAGGTCCCACCTCAACACTGGCCAGTTACTTTGTGGCCTCGGACAGGTCAAAAATGCCTATCGGGACAGTGAACAAGTCCGAACTTTATAGCCCTTGTCAAATGTTGAATCAATATCTACTGTTGCTCCCATTTTGTGTGTTTGTATGTGCCGAGTGGGGAGGGGGGTGGGGTAGCTAATTTACAAGGTAGTTTATAGTGTCCTTCCTTATTTTTTTAAAATTTGTCTTGCTGAGTAAGAGAGCTGCGGTCGGCTTTTATTGTGTTCTTGCTATTGTGTGGGTGTCTGTGTTAGAGTGTCTCTTCCTCGGGATGTGATGGCTGGTTGATCTGTGGCTTGTGATTGTGGCATTTACTGACCATGCTTACATGTTTTCTTGGCACTAGACTTAAATATGGTAATTACCGTATTCATACTAAATATTGGCACACCATAGCTTCTCTGCAAGCTTATCATGAACTCTTTTGACCCCCCCCCCCCATTTCACAAGTTGTGATATAGGCAAGTTATATAAGCCCTGATCAGACTGCTCCTATCCAAATTGTCTGATCTTGGTTGAAACTACTTGCTCATGCCTCCCAGGTGGAATATTTAGGGTAAATACAGCATAACCAGTGTGATCTCAATCGGTGTTTTTGTCCATAAATAGTTTGGACTCTGATCAAACTGCTGTTGCCCTTGGAGTCTCTGATTAACTGATTGAAACTAAAAAAGTAACTCTGTACCACTTATCAGACAGTGTTTCAAGGAGTAATTATTATTTTTTTTATTTATGTTAGGTTATGGAGTCTATGGGAAGACAATTGAACAAATCCACCAGTTATAAGTGACAACACCATGCTAGACTACACAGTGGTTCTTCCATTTTGAGCAGTCACCTTCATATAACAAGAAACCGTCGATTCTAAAACCTTCGGTAAGATTTTTGTACTAAAGTACTAAGTTCTAGGTGAATTAGACACCTCCTTGGAGTCTACACAAGCATCACTGGAGTCTGCATAATGAGTGGATATGCCCTGGAAGGACAAAATGCCCCACCTTGAATTGTGTCAGACGACACTGCTGATTATGAAAAGGATAAAAAGGGACTTTCCTGTCACATTTATACTCATTTTTGCATGGTGTCAGAATTGGGGGAATTCTAAGCAATAAAAGACATCATAGAATAAGTGACCCTGTCACTTTTTATGAAAAAGAGCTTCATATGCATATGTCGTCCAGGTGGTGTTGTGTATTCCTGTCGACAATTTGTTGACGCCTCACAGACGCATGCTGTGTTTGACTGCTTCACATTCTTCAGCATCACACACACATATAATGAACGGCCTCCTATTGTATTTGGCATTGTTATGTAAATAATCAAGACTAAAATTCAGCAGTTTTGATTGTCAATTTCCTCTTTAAATTTGAATTCAAAACTTGAAATTCATAGAATTTAATAAAGATTACTGAAATTTAAGTTTAAAATTGCCATACACCTACTGGGCTGATATTTTTCCATTACTTTTGGATTATGTTGAGAGGAGGAACTTCAGAGATTCTGGCATTTTTTAATTCATTCTAAAATTTCAAGAAATAAGAAAGGTATTGCAAAAATATTGAAGT
Organism: Loripinus fragilis; assembly: GCA_964019695.1. Classification (NCBI taxonomy): domain Eukaryota; kingdom Metazoa; phylum Mollusca; class Bivalvia; order Lucinida; family Lucinidae; genus Loripinus; species Loripinus fragilis. The sequence goes on from CAXHUL010000057.1 coordinate 103,691, forward strand.
CTCGGCCTGGAAAAAATGCCCCCTCTGAAGGCTGTTTTTTTCCGAAATATGTTATGTGTTTGATTGGCTGTCACATCTTGAATTCTCAATCTGTTGTTCTCATATTACTTTCACAAGTTCGGTGAATGTATAGTTGTTGGTATATAGATTTATTTTCTCAATAAGAATAAAATTAGGGTCTGCTAGGAATCAGACCACAATTATGTCCCTTGATTGGTTGAATAGAATAAGGATGTTCTTTCGCGCAAATAGTTCCCCTTTAAGTGGGCTGTAAATCTACCAATTCATGTGAGCATCCTTGTTATTGGGTATGTCTGAACTGCCCAATGAATAAGCTTTCAGAAAATGTTGCTTCTGTCCCGCTAACTGGTAATTCTAGGAAAATTGAGGCCTCTGCACACTAGAGTAAAATGCTGTTAAGATAGCCAACATGACTGCTGTGTCACATAGGGTTTGTCTAAACTCCTGTGGTTCCAAAACGAGCCGAACTTGCCCTATCTAGTCAGTGATTAGAATGACTCCCAGGCCATGTTTGAGTGGGAAAAAGCTTCAGAAGAAAGCCAGCTTCATCATGTATAATAGGAGGTGCTGTAATGAATGATTAAATTATATAGTAAAATTAATTGTGGTCTCGCGCCAGGTAGGGGGTATCACTATTCCGACAGAAATGCTTGCGGCGAGAGCGCCGCAAGCAAAAAGCAACAGGTCCCAATATAATCAATATTATAATTCTATTCCGATGGCAGGCCACTAGAGGTAAGTATTGCTGAAAAGCCGCCAGCGGGCAGATATCCCAATGCTGACTGGGATCTACTCTGACAGTACTCTTCGCCAATATGTTCCAAATTATAACTATTATATGAGTCAGTGCATGAGATTTCCAACAATGTGGTATGTGCAACCAGCAAAGCCTCAGATCAGCCTGCGCATACGCGCAGTCTGATCAGAGCCTTTGCTCGTCGCATGAATATTCTATGTCTGTTAAGCTACTAACTGAAGATAATTTCGAGTCTCTAAACTCAAAAGGAGGCTGCGCATGCTCGTATGAGTCTACGCTTGTCAAAATGCCACATTGTTGGAAATCACATGCCACGACTCAATTATTCAATTGTATTACGCTTGAGAAGTTGATAACTGATAATGTGGATGGGGCAAAATATATCAGTGTTTGTCAGGATGCGACCTTCGTTCATAAGGTGTTTTATCTTATACCCCTATTCCACACAGAGCACAAATCACCACGAATTGATTAAATTTAGGATTTGTAAATGAATCACAGGCAGTTCATGGAGTTCTTAACTGAATTGTATAGTCCATAGTCAGTTCTTGCAATTCTTAAGTCAATAAGGGATTCATGGACACAGTTTTGAACTGTTCAAACCTCTGGCAACGAACTCCCGATACCAAAGAGTTGTATTTCATTTGTAACAAAAATTGATTGCATTCTCAGGCATCGTACCTGGATTGTAATCGATTTGGGGGATTCAAGAGAGGCAAAACTAGCAATGAAATCAGGGAAGAGGGAGTAGAAGGCAGCCTTCAGAGTAACTACCCTGCCGTGAGCAAGTGAGCCAGTCCCAGAAGTGGAATTAGATTTGACAGATTCAAGAGCACTGTCCACGTCTGCTCGTTCACTGGCTTTAATAATGATAAATTAGCAACTTTTCCAAAGTAAGTAAGGGTGCAGAGATCAGGAATTGATACAATCAAGTACCACACCTGAGCCAAGATACCAATGGGAAAATGACAAATTCACAGCTAGACACCACAAACGAGAGCCAAGAGGTCAGCCCTTTCACAGCCGGTGACCACAAAGCACATATAAACAGATTCGCACAAAAACATAGCAAACAAAAGACAGAAAATAACATAAAAATCCACAAAAGAAGTACCGCCTTGGAACGGTCAGTAAAATATTTTACTCGAGGGCTTAAACCGGTTTAACTGCACCAACCTCACCCTTAATTCAGATGTGGATCAAGCCACATAGATATTTGGTTTGCATGAAAGACCCCTAACTTATCAATGCATCATCTCCTAAAATATATAAATCAAATTATAGCAAGGAGATAAAGCAAAGATAAATACTCAACAGTAAATAAAACATAATACCGGAGCTAAAGAAATCCAACCGGTAAACCCAGGTGGGCCAGATAAACAGCCAAAGCATCAGGCCCCTACCATCTCATCAACCGATGAAGCTTTAAGTCGGAACCATCAGAGTCTGAAGTCCGACCCACCGCCGTGCAATTAAAGAGGAAAGCAAAGTTGCCAACCGTGATTGGGTTGGCCACCAACCATGCAGTCTGTAGCAATACATCACTGTTATAGCCAATCTTTTTATAATGGGAAATTATTTTAATGAACTACGCTGATAAATTATTAGAGCCAACAATTTTCTTCAATTTATACACCAAGTCACCATAGAAATCAGGTTCCGAAAGTCCTTGGCGCAAGAGAGATTTAAGTCCAACTTTGAATTTAGAAATCAAATCATAGTATCGTCTATAAAATTTAGAAAAGGTTTTGTGAAGTTTATGATACCGATAGCCTTGTTTAAGAAGTTTCTGAGTTAACAATTTATTGCGAGTGTTGAAGTCAGCAACATAGCTAGAAGCTCTAGCAAAACGAATGAGTTGAGAGATATAGACTCATAGGATGTAAAGCGAGGAACATCACCATCTAAAAATGGAAAATTGACAATTTCAAAATCAAGGTCGTCACGTTAATATCATTATCAACAGATAAATGCAAGTCTAAAATGCGGCTTCGGTATCAGAGGTATTGGCTTTATTAAGTTGGAGCTCTGAAGGGTATATTTGACTTGCCATATTGTCAAAATAAACATTATTAATGTTTAAAATATCGTCCAAATATCTGGATGTAGTGTTAAATGCATCAATAACACCAGCCTGATTATCATCAGAAAGAGACATCATAAAGTCCCTCTCATAACAAAACAGGAATACATCTGCAACTAGGGGAGCACAATTAGTGCCCATAGGAATCCCAACTACTTGTCTATACAGCTTGTTGCCAAATCGAATAAAAATATTGTCCAACAAAAAGGTCAGCGCATCGCATACATTTTGACATGACCATGCATGACATTTTTTTAGGTTTTTCTGAAGTAAAATATGCATTTCTGTCATTACATTCAAGGTAAGGAGAGCCTTCTCTCTGGAAGATTCTTTCAATAAGATCAATAAGTTTATCTTTAATTAAATCATATGATAAAGTAGTGTAAAGAGTAGAAAAATCATAAGTAGACAAACTGGTCGCATTGAAATCTCTAGCTTTAAGTTTATCTAAAATTTCACCTGAATTTTTAATAGACCAAAATAAGTTTTTACCGGATCTCTCATATACCTTTTCACAGTACTTGATAACATGTTTTTTAACAGCTGTAAGACACCAGATTAACAATTTAGAAAGTTCTGTTGTCGTACAAAAACTAGCAATAAATTTTGCTTTGTAGGGTTTTATATGGAGGTTAGGTAACCAGTACAACGGAGGACCCTTGTCTTGATATTGTTTAGCTTTGACACCGAAATGTAGGGCTGTATGACAATCATGCCCATCGACAATCACCGTCTCACTTAAAGAAGGCTGCAGTTTACAGTCATTAGTGTAAAGTCAAAGAGTAAGAAGCTACTATTTTATTTCAAAGTAGTCTTCTTCAAGCTGTTTAATGCATAAATTGTAGGGCCAATGCGAGGGACTTTCATTTAGGAACCCTTGAAACATGAAAGGGGGCCTTTCTATACCTATCTTGAGAGAAAATCCCGTGGATTGTCAAGAATCGTCACTAATTTCTTTTTATTCCTACCTGATTCATACACACGTTTGGTGTTTCCTTAACTAATTCATAACTGATATCTTACTTTCTTGCAGCATTTTCAAATAAATTCTTGTATTCATCATAAAAAATTCTTAACAATAATCGTGTGATTCTAGCTGAATTCAACTGGACCCCAAGAATATTCGTAGCACTTCCTCACCTGTTTCGTTACTATATCCTAGAACATCACGTTTGGACTGAAATATTTACAATATTCTGTGAATCCTAAAATTTATCTATTCTTGGCAATTCGTTGGGAGGCGTGGTCTGTATGGAAAATGGGTACTAGCTAGTTTCTGCTATATATGCACACAATATCAAAGTATTATTACATACATTTATTTTTTTCTTGATATGCATTTTCGCAAATAAGAACATGACTACTTAGGGGGTTGGAGTGTTGATCAAGGAATACGAGACCTGTTTCATGTTTATTTGAACAGATTTGAATTTCACTTTTTGTGGTTGCATATAAATAAAGCAAACATATTTTGCCTTTTCATGCATAATGGACGTGTCACGGGTATTGCTTCATAGAAATGATGACAGTTTAAAGCATAGCCATAACATGGCGGCCTTAAATACATCCCCACCCCCTTTTAACTGATTTTAAGAGCTAAACCGGGCGTATCTTCTAAGAAAATGCGTATTTAAGTGTGAAATTTTCTTTTAAGTTTAGAGGAACACTCAGTCTATTATTAAAACGAGAAATAGCATATGTGTGCCTGTTTTTGTCTGGAAACTAGGCTTAATAAGTTCTTCTATACAAGTGCCCAAATGGGTATCTCATGTATAAAATGTGTCTTGGAAGAAGTTTGAAAAACAAATTCTCAAAACTCACAGCCGACTCAATTTCATCGAAATTTTAAGTATCTATTGCCGATAAAACTGATCACCAAATATTGCATTTGGGTATTTTGCATACAATTTAGTGTTGCTATGGAAACTGTAAACCCTAAAATCTTATGCTCAATTCGTTTCCAAAAGGTAAATATCCGACTGGAAGGCTATATTTTCTAACAGAACATACTTTAATTATCTATAAACAATATATAAAAGGTTCCAAATGAAAAACTTCATAGCTTTTAGAGAAATTGTTCGAGAAAGATTTAGTACATTTCGTTTCAGGCAGCGTTTTTAAACGCTTAAAATTTGACTACTCATCTTCAGAGACTGTTTCAAACCAGAAAATAAAAATTAAGAACTATTTTCTTGATGACTGCGTATTTCTGGAGATCAGACTAACCCATTGAAATCAATTATTACCCGATATAACGAGAAATAAATTAGTAACGACATTTTCAAATTTGTTCAAATAAACATGAAACACCTCTTGTAATTGAGCCGAGACATGAGATTTCCAACATTGTGGTATGTGCAACCAGCAAAGGCTCAGACCAGCCTGCGCATACGGGCAGTCTGATCAGAGCATTTGCTTGCCGCTTAAATATTCTATGACTGTTAAGCTACTGACAGAACATCATTTGGAGCGTCTAGGCCCAAAAAGAGGCTGCACAGGCTCGTTTTAGTCTACACTTGTCAAAATGCCACATTGTTGGAAATCACATGTCACGGCTAATAGATCTTTTCAGAATTGATATTTTATTTTTATATCACAATGACACAACATACGATTTACTAGTTTCTGTTACAAATTAAACACATAACGCAAGCAATACCGATAAGCCATCTTCAAAGATGTTGAAGTCATTATTTTAGGTGATACCATAAAGAATATTGTCCTAGTTAAATATGCAACTCATATCTGCTTTTAAGAATAAACAATGTAAATAACAAACAATAGCTATGAACACAACAATATCTTAATTTATCGAGAGAAAAAATATCATATAATAAAAATCAGAATCTCAGAGAAACTAAAATTCACGAAAACTCAAAGTGGCTGTCATTCATAAGGAGATATCATACTATCTTCTTAATGTAGGGGGATAATTACAAATTAAGTATATAAATATTTTTTCTTTTTTGTTTAACTAATGTTAAGCGTAAGTTATTTATGGTTTGTACGTATGTACGTGAGGATAATCCACGAGCTTTAGTGAGTGGATTGTCTCCCGTACATACGCACAACCATACAATAACTGGCTTATTGCACCAGCATGCATGTGCACTTTGTGCATTGTGAGATTCTAGATGTAACACATTGAAATATCACTCAAAGGTGCAATAATATGTTATGGCTAGGTAAACAAACCGTTTAAAAGGGACAGTACCTTTAAGCACGCAAATATTTAGTAATTATCGCATATGTGAGCAGCGAATGCTCAGAGGTACTTGCACATAAACGCAAACTCGTCAAGGTGTTTTCTACTCGCACACACAAAATGTTCGTCTCTAACTTAACTATATAGTTGATCTAGCATATCTAAAAATAGTTAATCGCTTGTAAACACGAAAAACATCTGACTAGACTGTGCAGATGTAACGGCAAGTCTGAGCCCTCGCTTGTGGCCTTACCGCTTGTAAACACCAAGATCATCTGACTAGACTGCACATATGTGTATGCTAGTCTAAGCCATCGCTTGTGGCCTATTAGACTAGTACAAAGATCTCACGAACTGGCCCAAACCATGAAACTAGATTAGCTGGAAATAATTTATCCAGCAATGCAACTGGGTAATGTTCTTAAAATTTAATGTGTTTTAGGGGAAAACAAACGGGTGTCCAACGTCATCCAAATCAGTGTAACAGGCCCCAAGATAGGAGTGCGTAACTGAAATTATTTTTCTTAATCTTGAACCAAAACATACGTTGTGGGTACTCAAAAGAACCGTCTCGATGAGACGGTTCTTTTGAGCAACCAAAACACATGTTTAAACTGACGGATAAGAAAATTATCGCAATTTTACGCAAATTATTTGCTTAACTGGCCCTATGCAGTCTATCATCATCAGAAGAACTTTCGGGGTACTGCCCAAACAAAAAAAAAGGCTGGCTTAATTAATTTGGCTGTTTATATCCAAAAGTGATATTATAGAATTTGATCTTTGTCACCAAAACAATATAGACCCTTCATCATGTCGCTATAGCCAGTGCAAGTTTGTTGAAAATCTGCCGACTGTCTTTTGAGATAATACGAACCAAGGACGTGTTTTCTCAAACAAAAGCCTCAGACAAAAGAATGTCTTTATATACTCAACTACAAAAGAAACCCATCAGTCACTTTTTAGGGCAATTATGGTAAAATAATTAAGAAATGAAAATATGTTTTATACCATATTCTTTAGCAATCAATTTTGCATCATAGTATTTAAAAATGTAACAGTTTTACTCAAACCCGTTCATGCTGTACATCAGTGTATAGACAAGGGGTCATTTCTAAAAATGACAAGTTTCAGACAATTGGTTTTCACTCGAGTTCTAGTCTTAATCAGTTCAATTCGTCCAATAACAGGTATGTCCCTCTCTGAGAAGGCAATCAAGTGTATGCAGAAGCCAATACAAACAGCGTTTGTTTAGATAGCCCGGATCTCAATACGATAGAGCAGTTATTGGATGAGCTCTGGCGTCACATCCAGGATCGTTCAGTGCAACCTCGGAATCTTGGAAAACTTCAGGTTGTTATCATTAAGAATGGGCGTGGATTCCCAAGAACGTCGTGCTGCGTCACATGCTTTTGGTTCGACCTCGTTATGATGCAGTTTTTGCTACAGGAGAGGGTCATGTCTGTTTTTGGACGAATTTAACTCAAGTGAACTGATTTAGACGAGAACGAGATATTCATTTTCAAGTGAAAAACTTGTCATTTTTGAAAATGACCCCTTGTCTAAACAATGGCGAACAGCATGAACAGAGTTAAGTAAAACTATTACATTATTCAATGAAATGATGCAGAACTGATTGCTACAGAATATGGTATAAATATATTTCATTTCTTAATTCTGATTTCCATAATTGTCCCGAGAAGTGACTGATGGGTTTCTTTTGTAGTTGAGTATAGTTAGCTGTCGCATTTCTCCAAGTAAACGTGATGCAAGTGACACTCAGAATCACCCAAAATTGCATATTTCCCTTTTGCAAATGTTTATAAATATTTCTTTAAATGTGGAATCAGGACGGGATTTCTGTCCATCAGGCCACGTCCTGGTTTTCGTCTTCTACCTTTATTGGTTCTCCACATATGTTGTCCGTTTGTACACCTGAAAGACAGAAAAACATGGTGATTTGGAGCGAGCAGAGAATCCAGTAGCTATACTGACCCACACCTCCACCGCAAAATCGGATTGAACATTGCATATTTCATTTGAGCCGTGACACGTGATTTCCAACAATGTGGTATTTTGACAAGTGTAGACTCAAACGAGCCTGTGCAGCCCCCTATTAAGCTTAGAAACTCCAAAATATGTTCAGTCAGTAGCTTAACACTCATAGAATATTCAAGCGACTAGCAAAGGCTCTGATCAGACTGCGCGTATGCGCAGGCTGACCTGAGGCTTTGCTGGTCGCACATGCTACATTGTTGGAAATCTCATGCCACGGCTCATTTATTATTACATCCATTGTAACAAAACTTGAACAAAACACAGAACGTTTTTTTAGAATTAAATCACTACTTTTTCAGTCAAACATTCACACCACTAGCGAGTTTATGTCCTAGCGCACCAGATGGGTATCTTCAAAAAAATAAACTAGTACTGTCCTGCCAGCCAAGAGTGACAGTGACGTCATGTTGTGTTGACAACGTTATCATGGACTTAGAATCGATAGATCACTTGTGTATTAATCCTATCCGCAGGGTAGGATTAATACCCATGTGATCTATCGATTCGCATTAACTCAAGTGGAGTGTAAAAGTTAATGTTATGCTAAACAATTGTAAACAAAACACGACGTCACTGTCACTCTTGGATGGCAGGACAGTAGTGCCATAGTGTCCAGAACAAGAAGTATACACAGATAATATGTGGGTCAGTATATTTTCACTCTTACTAAAATTGAGCCGTGGCATTAGATTTCCAACAATGTGGCATTTTGACATGTGTAGACTCAGACAAGCCTGTGCAGCCTGTGCAGCTTAAAAACTCAAAATTCTGTTCAGCCAGTAGCTGAACATTCATAGAATACTGAAGCGACTAGCAAAGGCTCTGATCAGACTGTGCGTATGCGCATGCTGATCTGAGGCTTTGATAAGTTAGGGGTCTTTCATGCAAACCAAATATCTATGTGTCTTGATCCACATCTGAATTAAGGGTGAGGTTGGCGCCGTTAAACCGGTTTAAGCCCTCCAGTAAAATATTTTACTGACCGTTCCAAGGCGGTACTTCTTTTGTGGATCTTTTATGTTTTTGTTCTGTCTTGTGTTTGCTATGTTTTGTGCGCGTCTGTTTATATGTGCTTCGTGGTCACCTGCTGGGAAAGGGCTGACCTCTTGGCTCTCGTTTGTGGTGTCTTCTGTGAGTTTGTCACTTTCCCATTGGTATCCTGGGTCAGGTGTGGTACTTGATTGTATCGATTCCTGATCTTTGCAACCTTACTTACTTTGCTGGTCGCACATACCACATTGTTGGAAATCTCATGCACTGGCTCATTATTATTATATTTACATTTTTAAAGCAAGCATTTAATGAATCTATAGAGTTTGCGCATAATAATAAATTCAATAATACATTAGCACGAATGCTAGATTCTATTTATCATATGACATTAAGATCACTCTAAAATCTCATTTCTGTCGTAAAACGTTTTAATTTGTCATTATGTACGCAACGTTGTTATAGACCTCATAACGTTTCCCGAAAATCTGTAAAACACTAGAGGCTTATCAATTTTATTGCATGCATTATTTCACCCCCAGAAGCGACGTCATATGATAAAAACATTAAACTGGGGACTGGGACTCAATTCCAAAAGCTGATTTTGTCACTGAATATTTAAATAGTAACATGCTTACCCTGTGCTGGCGTGCTGTTGTTTCTGGTCTAAACGTCTAGTTTCATCCGAAGCATAGCAACATGTCCAATAAACGCCATACACTGAAATAAACAACAGTTCACGTGAGCCTCGTTATGGAAACGTGTGACCTACTTACTACTGTCGTGCCAACCAAGAGTGACAGTGACGTAATATTTTGTTTAGAATTGCTAAGTATAACACTAACGTGTACACTTCACTTGAGCTCCTGTGGATAGGATTAACACACAAGTGATCTATCGATTATAAGTCCCTGATTACTTTGTAAATATAACATGACGTCACAGTCACTCTTGACTTACAGGACAGTTCTACTGTCGTGCCAACCAAAAGTGACAGTGACGTAATACTTCGTTTAGAATTGCTAAGTAAAACACTAACGTGCACACTTCACATGAGCTAACGCGAATTGATATATCACTTTGTATTAAGGACATATGCTACTAAATACTTCCCACATTGAAATATTTTAAATACTTTGCATACAGTTTGTTTTATGCATGGGCTATCCATTTATGAAATAAAAAGGATATGTCACCGTGCTTATTTTTTCAGAATCTCATATTGAAGTTTACAGCATTTGACCAATTTTCTAGAAATATAAAATAATAATACTAGTCCTAATTATCGAGCTAAAACGGTTGTAATCTTCACCCAGCTTCTTTCTTTTAACTTAAATTACTGCCCATGACCTCAAACTTTTAAGAAAATGTGCATGTTTACTTGTTACCCCATGCTGTGACAAGATACTGCATGATATATTTTGGCAATTCGTCGAAAAATGGAATTTGTTTTTAGAATAAATCATGTATTAAAAAATCTGACATTGAAAATCTTGAAAATTTATTTTTAATTCATGGACTATTATAATACCTTTCAGAAAAAAGAATAAAAATCTGGGGTCACCGAACTAATTCTCTTTCTAGAGGGCCAAATTTAACCCCACCCCCATAGGTTTCATGCGTAATTCAATATAAAAAGTTCGGGGATGACCATTTCGGTCGTTTTGATGATGCCATTTTACTAGTATATGAAGTAATTTAGCATTAAAATGTTAAAAAAGAAAGAAAAAACACGCTGAAAATATGTGCGCATCTGGGAATCGATCCTGGTTCTCTGGCTTTGTAGCCAGGCGCGCTAACCACTAGGCCACGAGGTCAGGTCGTGCGCCGCTCTAAATATCCATACAAATAGTATAGACTCGGCCACTATCGTATTCGTAACCAGGGTTATTGTGTACGTCGTTTGATTTCGACTGAGCTACATTTATCTGTCTTTAGTGCTGAGACGATCAGTTCTGAAAAGATGTCAATAGATATTTCGAACACACTTTAATTAGTTATTTTGTGAAGAAAATGTCGGAACACCGATATGACATAAGAATATCGGAAGCTGTATTGATCCGAATCCGTTAAGGGTCGAAAGACAGGACCCAGACAACTTTCCCCGTTTGCAGACGCGGAAAAGGTGCGCATTGGAAATAGCCGCATATGTCTTTAATCTTATTCTGCGGATAGGATTAATACACAAGTGATATATCGATTCTAAGTCCCTGGTATCTTTGTAAACCAGACATGAAGTCACTGTCACTCTTGACTGGCAGGACAGTGCTACGTAATACTTTGTTTAGAATTGCTAAGTAAAGCACTAACGTGTACACTTCACTTGAGCTAACGCGAATCGATAGATCACATGTGTATTAATCCTATCATGCGGATAGGATCGATAGATCACTTGTGTATTAATCCTATCATGCGGATAGGATTAATACACAAGTGACCTATCGATTATAAGTCCCCGTTAACTTTGTAAACCAAACATGAAGTCTCTGTCATGCTTGGCTGGCAGGACAGTAGCGATAAAGTCCATGTGGAGTTTCGAAAATACAAAAGTGGCAAGAATAACTACTATCCACCCAGTCTATTCAGGGTCTTTGCTGTCAATATGAAGTAACCATAACGCCTTAGCAACTACCAGAGTGCCAGGTGAATATTGTGCAGGCTGGGCTAAAGTTCATTGTACCCAAAAGTTTTGTATAATTAGGGGATAACAGTATTCAATTCATTTGGGGAGGTATATAGTCGGATAATAACGGTCGGAGATTGAGTTTCCGACCGTTTATCCGACAATTTACTTCCCAAAATGAACATTTTGAATATGGTTATATATCCTCACTCTAATGCACTTTGCAGTTTTGTTTTGAATTGAAGCGTTGCAAGGCGCACAAAGCCGCATAGCATCCATCGAAATGTGACTTAATTTATGGCATCAAACTATTACCATACTGTATGAGGATATACTGTGGCCAATTTCGACGTTATCCAACCAGACCTCGTGTTTCAAAAGCAAGTACATTAGAATTGTAAATAGTTTCCTACACGTATCCATCAGTTTCAACGTGTATTTTGGGTGCTCAAAAATACTTGTCTTACTTATTGAGACGAACCGTAAGAGATACCACAACATGTGTTTTGCTACGTCTCTGACGAGTCTGTGCATTCACCATTCTCGCGAGACCTGACGATATCCCTCTAGATCTCTCGCATTTCGCCCTTTGCATCATGGGTAACTAGCGATATTTGGCTAGTCCCGTTCAATTCTCGCACTCCTGTAGTGACAGAATTTATTGTTAAAATTAGAAGAAAGTTGAATTTTTGACAGATTATCATTTCTCTTTTAGTCAATATTTTCTGAATGTAAAGCCCTGAGTCATGCAAGCAGTGATCGCATAATATATTTTTAATAAAAATGGCGGTTCAATCCCAGTGTGCACCGAGCAAAAGGCGACAGGTTAGTACGTGCTAGCGTGCTTCCTGTTTGCGACAATGCGCATTCACATTTGCTGACTGGAGCCTTTTTGCTCCACAATGTGATAAGTACAAAAATTTGCATAATTATTATGCTGGCTCTAATGAAAAAATCTACAATTTCGAAAATACCAAGGGCGGATCCAGTATTTCTGGAAAGAGGGTTCATATGTACGAAGGTGTGGGGTTCGTTTAACTTATTTCATCTATTTTTATTAAATATCCCATGAAAAGGAAATAATTTGGTCTCGCTGAGACCAAATTATCAAATTTTCATACTAGGATATTTCAAAACGGGGTCGGGGAGTGGGTTCAAGCGAACCCCCGACCCCCTCTGGATCCACCACTGAATACTTATTTCAAGACTTTTTTCATGATTTATTTGCAAAAAGTCTATACCCAGAGCATGGCATTTCACCAGGGTATGCACTGTTTGCTAACTTAAAGACTAAAACGATATTCGGAGAAAGAAAGAAAATATATAAAGGAAATTATGACCTATGACCCCTCGATATATACAATGGACTATCCTAAGATGATTGTATCAAACCAGAAGTAAGAACCCATTAGTGCGTAAAGGGTTCATGCATTGACTTCGCCGTTCAAAGTGTGCAATATCAATCCTTCTTTGAAAGATTGGCGGTAAAGAAAATTCATTGGGGGCATTATTACTCACTTAAATAACCCGGATGGTATTTGCAGGTCTCGCCATCTTTTAAAGTACTAAACGGTTTCAGGCAGTTCAAACAATGACCTCCTTCGAGGACGGACTTCTTTTCTTGTTTTCTGAAAAATAAAAAGAAAATTATTATCTTGAAGCAGGCCACCATCGAGGCCCCCAAGAGGGGGGGGGGGGGTCTGTGCTCCCTTGCTCCCTAAAAATTGCATTAATCTCCCCAAATCCCTGAAAAAAATCCTCAGCTCCCTGAAAATATTTTGCCTTTGCTCCCCAAATCCCTAAAACAATTTAGCTTTTCCCCAAATCCCCAAAAATATAAGCCAATTCTCCCTAAAATGTATTTTTCTTTCAGTATGATTAAATTCACATTACTTACATTGTAAAAACTATGAAGCTATACACGAGCGCATTTCATGACTTCTTGTTCACTTAATATTTTTGCGTTATATATGTTAAGACAGGGCTTGGTCATGGAATACAATGACATATAATTATTTTAATGAAATAAATGATATAATAGCTCAAAGCATGATGACTTTCTTAAAATTAGTTTGTTGAATCTAGTAGAGTAGGTATGGAGGAATGCTCCCTAGACTTGATTTTTTTTTTAAATTAGGGACATATCATGTGGTTTTCTGGTGGGGACATACAGGTTTTTTTTTAAACTAGATTGGTTTTCGAGGCAAAATGAAAACATTTATTTTTATAACCATAAAGTTTTTACAAGGATGTTGGGAAAGTTCGTTCCGCAATAAAATTATGTTCCTAATTTTTAAGTTATATTGTGTCTAGTGACATGCATGTCACTGGAATTCTCTTGACAAGAAATAAACAACGGATGTTTAATCAGATATTTTGTCACGGAATAAATGATCTTCAAAAGTAAGTACCCCTCGGAATTTTTGAGCTCGAGGATCAAAATGGGGGTATATGACAAAAAGCCATTGTAATGCAATGGCCATAGTGATAAGAATATTTCTTAATTGGTTAAAAACCTAAATGGAGTTGCTTTTCATCTTATATGAATCTTTAGTATATTTACTAAACTACTATACAACCATACAAAATAAAATAAAAACGTCTCAATATTTTGAAAATATAAGATTTTTCTGACAGTATCCAAAGTAAATATTATTGTGCGATGACATTCGATGTCAGACACGATGACGAACGCAAAAGAGATAACAGGCTCATGACAAAATGCAATTGTTCAGCATCATTTACTTTTTAACTGATTCGAAAGCGGAACGAACTTTCTTAGCACCCTTTACAATTGCTGTTAGGCCCAATACGCATGTTTAACTTCAGTATATACCTGATCAGCATCTTTCAAAGTTGTAATAAAAATCAGTCAATTACTAGAGGGAGAATTACATACCAGGCGTGTAGGTAGCCCTGAAATGATGTGGACAAACACTCGTGCTAGGAAAAAATGATAAAACCGGTGCGATATGTTGTATTCTGAGCGTTCCAAAGTATGTTATTATCAACCTAAAAATCAACAATTTTGGAATAATAAATCAACACAACCAAAGTAATTCACCATATCTGATGTGTGTGTGTGTGTGTGTGTGTGTGTGTGTGTGTGTGTGTGTGTGTGTGTGTGTGTGTGTGTGTGTGTGTGTGTGTGTGTGTGTGTGTGTGTGTGTGAGTGAGGGGGATGGAGGGGGTTCCTTCGATTATGACCTATGATATCTAAACGTACATATCAACAAACGGGCAATGGCTGCTGTATTTTTTTCCTGTTTTATTTGAAATTTAGGAAATGACACAATAACATTGTTCTTAGCTGTACCCTAATAGTTTTATTTAGAAAAAATCATCAGTTTCCCCCTGCACAGGAGCTTGAAGTTCTGTCTTTATCTCACTTCTATCATTGTCTATAGCCGCAAAACTAAAAGCTCACAATGTCATTACGTAGTGACATTATGATATTTTCGGTTTTAGGGTTTAAAAGTGATATAAAGATCGAACTTCCAGCTCCTGTGGTCACTGATAGTATTCTTAACAGATTTTTCGAAAAAAATAATTTTGGAAAAAAGTCGGGAGACCACAGCAAAAATTTGAATTATTACCCCACATACAATGAGTTAAGAGAGATCTTGCACATACATGTAGGCGATAACAATCATTTTGTCACGTGTCCAGTCAGATGATTAAGGTACATACCTTTGGGTATCTTTTCTATGTTTTGATGCTTTCAACCGGAAGTCGCTTTCTAATCGATCTTTAAGTTCTGAAATGAACAACAAAGATTCCAGCAAATATACACATGTTAATAAATGTTTTATTTTTATTTTCATGATTTTTTTTTTAGATTTTGTTAACCCATATAAGCCTAGCGTTCTTTTTCTGGGACATAGGCAAACAATGGAGACCCAGACCAGACGGCGCAAAAAGCGGCGTCTGATCAGGGTCTCCACTGTTTGCTTACAGAATGTTCTATCAAAATTTGAATTAAAGTGAAAACTACCACCCAAGTACCCTTAAAACAGAAATGGACTTGTCCAATTGATAACAGTGTGAAGTTCTATTGGGCATTAATAGGTTAATGCCAGAAGGTCACTAATGAATGAACCAAAACATGAACGCAACACCTTAATTATGATATTTATTTTATTAATTTTATATGTGTACGCTCCCTCTAATAACTCGCAAAGTTTAACAATGCTTAAATGGTTGACCGTTGTCACGTATAGATATACCAACGTACCTATATTGAATATACGTCCGTGATATACCACGACCTCTAAGGAATGAACTTTGGATCATTCTATTTCATAAGGTTGATGCGTAATGCGTAAATGAGCCAGTCGGACTGGAACATCTATGTGTGTCAAATTTAATAGTATATGTTAGTAAACGCCAGAAACACCTATTTCTAGATCCGTGATTTTCGTGATTAAAAAAAAACAGTCACGCCTCAAAGATTTTTGTTTATCTATAGTTCACATGGTGTTAGTACACGAAAATAGCACCTTTTTAAAAGTTGTTACTTTTTCTGTGCCATTTATAAGGTAAAGTGGAGATCTATTTGACTTTTAAATTATCTATACTTCAGCTTATTTGATATGCTGAAGCAGAAAATACACATTTATGTCATGTAAATTTCAAGAACGTGTAAAACGTTTTATAAACTTAAGGTATTTTCGAATTGAAAGAAGCATTTATACTTTTGAATATCTAGTTAGCATTATTCATACAAAATGGAAACCTATCCAAACAATATAGCCTGGAATGAGATTGTTTACTTTTCATATCTACAATTGTACGTATTTTGCATTGATATGAAAAGTGTAACAAAAATATTTATTCTTGACTAAGAAAATGTTTGGATAGGAGAGGTCATAGCTTGTCGTATATTTTGTCTAACACTTACATGTACATGTATATGTTTTCCTACCTTTAATAACAAGCTTTGACTTTAGATAACAAACTAAGCCTGTGTCTGAGTATCCTTAGCATCATGTTACCTGTCTTAAATCACCCAGTTGGAAAAGTGGCAGAGAAAATAATGGCCTTACCTGTGTAATTCATTACATAGCATGATACTTCGTCATCTGTGCTCTCGCATCTTCGTTTACCAACATACCTTTTCTGATAAATAAGGAACAAACAAAACTAACACATGGGCCAGTGCACGAGACTTTGTGTTTATCGCATATGCGCAAACCTATGCTGACGTATCCATCGAAGCTAGAGTTCTTTTTGGTCTGAATCTTAATCTACATCCATACTTCATACTTCATGTATGCGAGCAACGATAATGATGTGATAAGTACCGTAACAACAACAACAAACAAATGAGCCAGTGCATGTGATTTCCAACAATTTGACATTTTGACAAGTGTAGACTCAGATGAGCCTGTGCAGCCTCCTTTTAAGCTTAGAAACTCCAAATGACGCTCGGTCAGTAGCTTAACAATCATAGAATACTCAAGCGACAAGCAAAGGCTCTGATCAGACTGCGCGTATGCGCAGGCTGGTCTGAGGCTTTGCTGGTCGCACATACCAAATTGTTGGAAATCTCATGCACTGGCTCATTAATACGAATAACGCATATTATTATATACAAAGTAATGAAATACAGGAAAATATTTATCAAATACAATGTATATTTGAAAAAGTTATTTTTCATATTTGAAAATAAAAAAAAAATGTACTTCACATGTGCAAATATAAAATATAACGCATAATACATATATAATAAAACAAACAACAAGAACAAAACAACAAAAAGCATATAATAATATTTAAGGAATCGTAGGGTATCGAAACTTTCACACCGCAAGACAACTTTATACATTTATAAATTAAAAACAATTATTGGAAAAACGAATTTTAGTGATTAATTCAACATGATAATCAAACGTTATATAAAGGTTGGATATAACTCGGATATCATGCGACAGTCTGCATGCCTGGTTTTAAACCCAATCACGGTTTATAGCTACATGTATGATTTCCTCTTTAATTGCACATGCCTCAGACTCTATGACGGCTCTGACGTAAAGCTTTAATCGGTGGATTGGTGCTGATGCTTATCTGTAGCTGGGTCCACCGTGTCTTAACTTGAGGTTTTCTTTAGCTCTGACTATCTGTGAGTCTTGAGCCATTTTCTTTGTTTCATCAAAGTGCATGTGCTCATTTGATTAGAGTGATTCTCCATGATGAAACATTGCAATAGTTAGAAGGCTTCCATGCGAGCTGAACATTTCTTTACTCCAATAACAGCAGAATCTAGGGAGAATATTTGGTACCAGTGAAATGCATTTAAGCCCCCCCCCCCACCCGGTGGATTGGGCTGTTGTTCGTTCTAAGGCGGTGATTCTGTTGTTGTTGACGTGTTGTTTATTGTTACTTCCATTGTGGGAGTTTGTAATTGTTCTATGTTTTGTTGTATGTTACTTTATGACCATTCTAGTTTTGCAATGATCTTGATGGGGAAGAGAGAGCTGGTTTCTTTCCTTAGTTTGTCTTCCTGGTGTCTCGTGATTGTTGTGTGGCTCTTCCTCGCGGTGTCATGGGTTTGTCTGCAGTTTGTGATTGTGGTATTTCCTGATCATACTCACTTATTATTTTTATAACTTTCATCTATTCAGCACATGCTTGTCAATAAGTGTGAAAAGGGTTAAAGTGACCCTTCATTTACCTTTTCGTATTCAAGCTGCGGTTGTTTCTCCCTGGCCCTCTGTCGCAACAAACTTTTTACCGTCCGAGCAGCTCCGGGATTTCGTCTCCGTATTTCTGAATGTGCCTTGTTGACTTTGCCATCAAAGCTTTTACGACTAGAATCACGGTACATTTCAAAACTAAAGTCATAGTTCTTGAGAAAGGTGTCAAGATCAAACTGTAAAGTTGGTTTAATCTTGCTACGGAAAATTGATCTTCTAGGACCACCGTAAAAATGGAGTTTGTCACTCATGATTTGCATCAATTCCTCCATTCTCCTTTTCCTCGCTACAGACTGGTACTGTTCATAAGTAAGCGCCGGTTTGCTAACGTTAGTAGTCACTGTTTGGTTCCGATTATCAAGAAAAGATTTTTGGTCATTATTCACAGTATTTGCATTATCCTCAACTGTGACATTATTGTCACCATTTTCATTATTTTTGCCTAATGTTCTATTTTCGACACTAGAATGAACACAATCGTTCCCTTGAACGGGCTTTCTGTTGTTGATAGCATCTCTAGATAGTAAACTGAAATCACCGAATTGAGATACATATAGAATTTTCAGCAGATGACACCTGCTGTAATCGTCTGCTGTAACAGTCTCTGTAATCTCATTGAGGTAAGAGATCAGTGTCGAAGAGAGACTTTCTTTTTCAGTTTCCAAAATACTTTGAACAAATGTTTTATGTCCTGTCAGTTCTGTCGGATTTTGCTGCCATCCTGAAATTTGGAAAATATGAATATAAAAGTTTCATCCTTTGTAAACTTAAAAAAAAGAATAAAGTTAACTGAGTATTTAGGGGACTACTTTCAAACAACTTCGGTATTTTTCTTTCTCAAATATTGAATCAAGTTTTCCTCTTTGGGAGGGGTGGGGGACCATTGTACGCTGATGTTTTTATATATAGCCTACATCGGCCAATGGGTTTCACAATTTGCTTGCTGGATTTAAAAAAACATGGATTTCGAAAAGTTTGGGTTTTCAAAAAAAATAAAAATTGGTGTGTGTGTGTGTGTGTGTGTGTGTGTGTGTGTGTGTGTGTGTGTGTGTGTGTGTGTGTGTGTGTGTGTGTGTGTTTGTGTGTGTGTGTGTGTGTGTGTGTGTGTGTGTGAGGGGGGGGGGGGGGTATGGCGACTTATGTAGATATTTTATGGGTTCCCTTCTAAACTTCACGATCTATGCGGACATTTCTAAAGTCAACTGATTTTAGGGTCTAAATTGGTGATGTTTTTCTGACTGCGAACCAATTAAAAATTTCACCTAATGGAATATAAGCCTTTTTTATTTGGTCTTGTCTCGTATATACTTTCTACATAGAGGATCTTACATGAGTGCTCATGTTTTATTGAATTTATTAAAAGAGTTGGGGAAAAGTGATAAAATGCGAGGCTTGCCGAGCATTTTATTACTTTTTCGCAACGAGTTTAATAAATTCAATAATACAAGAGCACGAATGTTAGATTCTATTTATCATATGACAAATACTTTGAAATCTAATTTCTGGTGTAAAAACGTTATAATTTTGTCATTATGTACGCTACGTTGTTATGGACGTCATAACGTTTCCCGTAAATCTATAAACCACTAGTGGTTTATCGATTTTATTGCATGGTGTTATTTCACTCTCAGACGCGACGTCATATGATAAATACTGGTAAATTTGCTCACTGATGGAATTTATGCCAATACGCACCACAACTGTAATTAAACAAGGTCAAAGTGCAGAATGGAATTTTATGGGAGGTGAGGATTTTATGATAAAAACTTCAAGTTTTGTTTTTTGGTATGCCTGATATTTTGTTTTGGTAAACCTCTAGCAAGCATATAAAACTGACCACCATCGGTTCGTCAGCGAAACGCCATTTAAATGCATTCGGGAAAGTCCGCCACAATTCGAGAATCAAATTATGGCTAGGGTGTACAAGAGGTGTTTCATGTTTATTTGAACAAATTTGAAATTGCCGGTTCTTATTTATTTCTTATTATATTTAGTAATAATAAACTAACATTGGTTGATTAGATCCCCAGGAATGCGCAGTCACCAAGAAAATATCTCTTAACTTTATTCGCTGGATTAAAACAGTCTCTTAAGATGAGTAGTCAAAATTTAAGCGTTTAAAATTGCTGTCTGAAACGAAATGTTCAAAATCGTTCTCGAACGATTTCTCTTAAACGGGTGAAGTTTTTCTCTTGGAACCTTTTATAAATTGTACATGTACATACATGATTAAAGTGTGTTCTGCTAAGAAATAAAGCATTTCCGTTGGATACTTACTTTTTTGAAGCAGCTTAAACATCAAATTTTGGGGTTTGCAGTTTCCAAACAACACTAAAATTGTTAGCAAAATACATGAATGCAATATTTGGTGATCATTTTTATCGGCGACATATTCTTGAACTAATTAAGAACTTGTGTCGGCTGTGAGTTTTGAGAATTTGTTTTTCACCATTCTTCTAGGACACGTTTTATACATGGAATGCCCATTTGGGCACTCGTATGGTAGAACTTAAAAAGCCCAGTTGTCAAGCAAAAGCAGGCGCACAGAAGCTGTTTTTTAGTTGAATAATAGACTGAATGCTCCTGTAAACTAAAAAGAAATTTGAATACTTTTATACGCATTTTCATTAGAAATACACCCGTTTTAGCTCTTAAAATCAGTAAAAGGGGGGTGGGCGTGTATTTTGGGATGCCTTGTTATGATTATGCTTTAAATTGCCTGTTTGCCTATTTGGTCATACAAGGGACACGTCAGTTATTTAAGAGTAAGCAAAAGTCATTTATTTTATTTACATGCAACCTCGAAAAATGAAATTCACATTTGTTCAAATAAACATGAAACAGGTCTCGTATATAAGAAGCATTACGCGTAATATTATGTACCAAAGAGCTCCATTTTGTTAGCCGGAATTGGCGTATGGAAAATTAGTTCTGTAGCATGTGGATTCAGCTCTTTTAAAATCGATTATTCTGATTATCCGAAAAGTTTAATCAGCAGAATAAATGAAGTTTATTTTTTTTCAATAAAATATCGCTAGAGCGATATTTTATTGACCCCCACCCCCACAAACCTCACTGAAGCCGTTTGTTTTGCTGCAATCACACTTGTTATTGTGTTAACTTGGTTTCTGTGACATCAGCGTCACGTTGTATAACGTCAGCGTCACGTTATCACCCGCGTTATCAAAGTAGATCCTCAATGTACCTCCTGTGGTCTAATTCCACGGAATTTCGCGGAATTGGCCGAGGCACATCCGATTGCATTTAAATGGTGGCCTGAGGCTGTATGCTGGCTAGGCAGTATACTCTGGGGCCAAACCTATGTAGAAAGAAAAAAAAGAGCCGTGGCATGTGATTTCCAACAATGTGGCTTTTTGACATGTGTGGACTCGGACGAGCCTCTGCAGCCTGCTTTTAAGCTTAGAAACTCCAAATGGTGTTCATTCAATAGCTTAACAATCATAGAATACTCAAGCGACTAGCAAAGGCTCTGATCAGACTGCGCTTATGCGCAGGCTGATTTGAGGCTTTGCTGTTAATAAAAGTCGACCCCTTTGGTAACATACCCAACTCTGTTCTACAAGAGCAGATGGCGGAAGCTAAACGATGGATACAAGTTCTCGGGATCAGCTTTGACCGCTTGATCTCCTTCTCCAGAATATCGAACTTTACTCTATCAGCATGAAACAAACAGTTTTCATTCGAGCTTGGCATTCTTCTTGGTACTGAAAAATAAAGGGGAATAATCATAGCATAAACTCATGGGATATACATTTTCTCTGCTCTAGATTACATGAAAGTGAGTTAGGGTGCAAAGATCAGGAATAGATACAATCAAGTACCACACCGGACCCAGGATACCAATGGGAAAGTGACAAACTTACAGTTGTACACCATAAACGAGAGCCCAGACTTATCTTGACGTTTTCCGTATTCGTTATATTTCACTTATAAACGTTTTAGTGCATGAGACAAAATATGTTTGATTTCTATACAATATCAATAGTTTTTTTTAAAATATTATTTCCTATCGTATTAATATATGCAATACATTGAGGCAGCAGGCGACCAGTGCAAGGACCAAATAACAAAAACAGGAAAGGCATGTTCAAGCAAAGGTGTCGCAAAGAGCAAGTCTAAAGTGATCTCAAAGGACACGTCTAAAGTGGTCCCAATAACAAGTCTAAAGTGGGCACAAAGAGCAAGTCTAAAGTGGTCCCAAAGAACAAATCTATCTTTGGACTTTGATTTTGTATGCTTTCTACAGCAAATTATTTACTCTCTACCAAAATAAAAAAATAGGAAGAATTAACACGCAAGAGATCTACCCATATTATAAGCCAAGCGTCCTTTTTAGGGACGTATGCAAACAGTACAAACCAAGATCAGACGCCACAGAACGCTGCCTCTGATCAGGGTTTTCACTGTTTGCTTACATATGTTCTATTAGAATTTGAATAAATATGAAAAATACAACCCAACAACCCTTAAAATGGATATGGACTGGTCCAATTAATAAGAATGGGAAATTCCATTCGGCTTAAAAGGATAAACACAGCTCGTACTCGCAGCGTGATTGCACATATTACTCTGTGTTTCACCCTTTTCATTCTGATGGATTTGCCTAAACAGACTGATACATCAAATATGGAATTGTCCTTTTTGTATTTTAAGGGGTTGCCAGTCACGTCAAAATTTCGATGAAATTATTTATTTCTGTCCATGAAGATACACGCAAGCGGCACCATGGTCTTCACTGTTTGCTAAAGTACTTGTTTCAGGAGCGGATCCAACAACTCTGGAAAGGGGTTCATATGTATAAAGGTTTAGGGGTTCGCTTTGCTGATTTTATCTCAATTTTCTTATTGATTATCCCATGAAAATGAAATAATTTGGTCTCACTTAGACCATATTATTTTCAATCTATTAGGATTTTTAAAAACAGGGGCAGGAAGGGTGGTTTCAAGCGAACCCCCTGAACCCCTTCTGGATCTGCCACTGTGTTTACTTGTATCAAGAATGAAAAGGGTTAAAGTATTTTGACGTCGAGGGATCTGTCATACATACCAATTTACACATACGGTGAATGCACATGTATACAATACTTTGGCCGCCTGTTTCAGTCTAGGTACCAGGTAATAAATGGAGCATGGCAAATGGCAAAAATCAGACTTATTACAGAGTTCTAAGCACGCTAGAGTTTAAGGCCAAAATATCTACTCAATAATAGTAGTACCACTAATAATACTCCCCTAGGGGCTACATCGGACAGATTAAAGGCCGGTCATAATGAAGTGATTATGAACTCCTTGCAGGGATAACAAGAAAAACTATAACATGTGTTACATGTTATAAACGGCGTTGTTCAAAGGTTCTTATGAGTAATAATAGATGAAGGATAATAATGAAGTTTTTTTTTTCGCAATGAGTTATACATTAAAGCGGCTTTGAAATTAGTCATTAAATGCTTGACGTTTCGCTAATAAACTATTCAATCAGACGGTGATGGGGAAGCAAGCTTTTGTGAATACTTGTTATCTTCAGTCTTTTATGAAAACCAATACTTGTCCGCGGGGAAAGAAAAAGTTAGACTGCATTACGTCCCTTGTATACAGTATTTAAAAAAGAAAAAGTCTAAGAAAAAGGCAAATTTTGTGAGTTCCAAAATGATATCCCAGGCATTTTCCTCCTTCTTATAGAAATAAATCCAAACCCAGTCATGAATTTGCGGCTGATAGGAAAAATCTACTAACATGATCCGCGTTTCGAACCTCAGGTCAAACCAATCGAATGACCTATTTTCCGCGTTTTGCCTTTAATCTTTCTAAGGTTATTTTCATTGCTTATTCATATTTTCTGCTTGTATGCCCGTTGTCCATTCTATTGTTTGTTTAACATGTTTTTGCTCCTATTTTCTAATAAAATGAAAAGTTCGTTTCTGTTTTATGGTGTCACGAAATAATTTAACCACGCACACGGCTATTTATAGAATGAATGACGTCACAATGATTTACAGAATACTTATTTAATATACTTATTTAAGAATTTCGTATTAACAGTAATGGATTTATCAATAAGTTCGTCCAGAAAACCGCTGATAACACATAATTAGAAATATTTTCTTGGTCACATATTAATTACAATTCTAAGTTATTCTAAGTTAGACCATTTGACCAGCTGGCAAGAGTGAAAAATAGGTACAGTCCGTGGGGAGAACAGATGTTGAACATCCGACACTTTACACTGAAAAGACACCCGATTTTAGACGTTTTAAATATTCTTTTAATAAGAGAAGTCTACATTTGTTTTTACTTTACCCTTGGAAAAACGAAAAATTTAATCAAAACGTTATTCATTGAACATTAACTTTGTTCACACCCCTCTTCGGAATAGTCCATTTCAAAACCAATTACAATTATAGGCTAAGTAACCACTGTTTCATAAATGAACTAGTATTAGTTACAGTAACGCCGTAGAAAAAGAGGTCCGTTGAAGGGTTTTGGTTGTTTTTCCAATATGATATTGATAGAAGGAATATTGGTCGAAGAAATATTGGTGGATTCAGGCAAGTACCTTCTGGAACTCTTTAGTTCAGTGAGTTACTGATATTGATTTATATGTCCCTTATCAGTTAATCCGCTACTGACCTGTGATATACTGGACTATAGGTCTTTTACCCTGTTTCGTACAATACAAATTGGATTGTCCATCATTTATTTTAATGGGTCACTGGCTGCGCGCTCGTGATTTGATCTTCTTTACAACTGACCTCCAAACAGTGAATTATTACTCAACAATTCACTGCTGGAGCTGATCTATTTCTTAAATAAAAGAAAAATACCACCAACTACCCCTTAAACGGAAATGGACTGGTCCAACTGATAAGAGTGAAAAAATCCATTCACCTTAAATGGGCTAAAGAGAGAATCAAAAACGAGTGCTTAAATGTACAAAGTTCCATAAACAAGTTCAAACAAAATGATATTGACAATGGTTAAACACTTAAAGCGCCACCTATAATTTGCAGCAGACGACAATTTCAAATTTTGGCGCTTTTTCAAAAATAACCAATAAGGCATGATATTTCATGAGAATCGTCTGCTGGCAGACGATTCTCATGTAATATCATACCTTATTTTTGTCGAAAATTGGGAAAAATGGCGCAAAATTTGTCTTCTGCTGCAGTCGTGATTGGCGCTTTAAAGGTTAAAATATTAATTAGACTTACTTGTTGTGAAATATATCTTCACCTGCTACCAACAAAACTTGAAGTGTTCGAAAATAGGTTTGACAGCATTTTATATAGATCTATTGAGAAAGAAATCTCTAGAATAGTATCGATTAGCAAACCCATCATATTTGAAACGTTGTGCAATATTGTTACCAACATAAGAACGTTTCACGTGGAAAAGGACCCTTCATGCATATATGTATAAAACCTGAAAACCTTCGATATAAATAGAATAGGTATACTTTCTCAATCGAGTGATCAATTTTGATAATTAATGATGAAATTATAATAATTAAGCAGGTCATGTGATCAGCAATGTGCGAAAAAACCGTCTGATATTGGCCTCCTTTGAAATGTCTCTTTTGTTTTGATATAGTTGAGATGGTTTCCATTCTTATTGAAGAAATAAGATTGATTAAATTTAATGGTCGGGTACCGGAAAGCTATTTTTAAACCAACAGTGTCGCACAAGCATTATAAGTGTACGGAAGCCTATATGTGACATTGTGTTTTGTATTATCTCCTTGGCGTTTTAACTATTTATTTTGCATGTTGAGTTCTCTGTTTGTGTACAATGTTGCACATTTTAAACGGCGCAATTCACGAGGTAGAGCCAAGATGGCGAACAAACGAGGAAATAAAGACGAGAGTTAAGTATTCTAATTCATCCGTCGTAATGTTAGTTTTTTTATATATACTCGTGCTGCCACCTTGAGCTTCGTATAAGGTTCGTTTGATTTGCATAGTAATTTGGGGGTCACTTACAAGCCAACTCTATGTGGATGAAGGGCTTCATACATATGTCGTGCCAATCTATCAGAATGTTTGAAATAATTTTCACTTCTAGCAAGACAATGCTAGCACACCTGCAATATGGCAGGGGACTGTTTGCAAGCTGGCCATATCATACTCCTTGACCTGCCTCCCAGGTTCCAATCCATCTCTGATGGACCACCCCAGGGATAATCTGGACTGGTGGGTACATGCTCGTATCCCTTGCTCGACACCGCATTTCCTGGATTGGAACACTAGCTAGTTGAACAATAGGCAATGCATTCCACAAGGGGTGGGGTGGGTAGAACCCAAGGCTTCTTTTGAGCATGCGCAAAAGGCTCATAGAATGCTTTCATAAAGGTGGCGGTCATACAAGATATGAACCTTAACATATAACTTTGTTATCATGACATGTTCATGTATGTAGTTATTTTCAACAAAAATGTATTATTGGGTGGCCTTCTTTTTATTAGCTTGAGTATATTTGAAATCGATGCAGCCGGTAATTATCACAGTCAAAAGGTCTACCGGATTATCCTACATACTAGGTTCTCACTCTGAAAGTAGTCACACACACCCAGTACTATTCAATATAATACAGTTCGACTCACTATAATTGTTCGATCCATTTATATCGACCCTTTTAAATTGTTACAGAAATTAATTCTGAAATTTTATTCTGTAGGTCTAGATCTGATACAGTGCAATAGAAAGTAAGATGGCATTAAAGGCAAAACGTATCTATCTATCTATCTATCTATCTATCTATCTATCTATCTATCTATCTATCTATCTATCTATCTATCTATCTATCTATCTATCTTGAGGTTATCTGTCTGTCAGTCAGTATAAATGCTGTTTTCAAACGTCACATCCACAACCATATACATTTCTTGGGTTTATCTACCTTTCTATCTGCCTAAACGAATTTTTCTACCGTCTACCACATATCCACAACACCCCCCCCCCCCCCGCCTACAAAAAATAAAAAAAATGCTTATGATTATTTACCTGTCTGTCCACCTGTCTCTCTGTCTTTCTGCCTGTCAGTCAATCTATTTTTCTGTCTGTATAAGAAAACAAGTAAGTATTACACGGAAATTCCTTAGTCACTATGGTGAAAAGGAAAAGTACACAGACAGTCACACGCAATAAGAAAGCATTTAAAGTTAATCAGTCAGTTTTCTGGCTCTTTTCCTCAACAAAATGACTGCAAAACTTATGTATAAAATCAATAGGAACCACAGAATTATAAGACAATACAATACCCCTACTTACAATGGGTGAAACAAGGAATAATCAATTAACAACAACATAATTAATGCCTTAGAACGGACAGTGGTCGAGATCACCAGGGAGGGGCTCTTTACCCTAGATTCCGCTATTGTACATAAAGCTGTTTTCCATTGCCTACCCTATGCCCACCCAACACCCTATAAGTTTCTTGGGGTTATCTACATGTCTGTCTGTCTTCCTACCTGCCTGCGTGTCTGTCTGTCTGTCTTATGTGGTGGCGTGAACAGACAATCGTTATATTGCAATGCTATATGTGTACTTATATACTTTTTTTTTATTGATTTGACTGTTATCTTTGGCCCCTTTTCTTCATTTTTTGTGTTTTGCCTTTTGTGTTTTAAATTTTGTCTTCAGAAAGGGTACTTTCCTTTATTGTTTTTTGCCTTTTGTGTTTTAACGTTCAGCTTTTTACTTTTGTCTTTTGTGTTTAAAATTTGTATATTGAATTTTGGCTTTGGGTTTTCGAATGCTAGTTCTATAAAAAGGCATCCCAGTGCCCCTTCAAATTTTGGCAGCAGACAAACTTACAGACAGACAGACAGACAATTGATAGCGTATCAGATATGGGTTGGTGGTGGAAATAGATTGATAGATATGTTTTGCATTTAATGCAATCTAATTATTGATTGCACTGTATTCGACCTACATAATAAATACTCAGAATAAATAAATTGTTAATATTAAAATGGATCAAACTGTCGTGTACAGAATTGTCCTAGATCTATTTGAATACTTACACAGATAGCCTGGTTGAAGGGAAAACCTACAGTAGACTTTTTGGACTGAAGTATTTACCAGCTGCATCGATTTTTAATGTAAAACAAACTTTACATAGGATGCATTAAAATACATGTACTTTTGTCTTTCTTCCCTTTATTATTCCCATCTTGGTTCTACCCCTATGAACTGTGTTGTTTAAAATGATGCACAGCATCATACACAAAACTTACGAAAAATATTTTACTGACCGTTCCAAGGCGGTACTTCTTTTGTGGATCTTTTATGTTTTTGTTCTGTCTTGTGTTTGCTATGTTTTGTGCGCGTCTGTTTATATGTGCTTTGTGGTCACCTGCTGGGAAAGGGCTGACCTCTTGGCTCTCGTTTGTGGTGTCTTCTGTGAGTTTGTCACTTTCCCATTGGTATCCTGGGTCAGGTGTGGTACTTGATTGTATCGATTCCTGATCTTTGCACCATTACTTACTTTTACATATGTATGTAAATTCATATATGAGCCACGTCATAAGAAAACCAGCATTTGGAAATGTGAGAACAAAAAGGCACTGATAAGATGTGTCCTATGATGCTGGTCAACACATTTTTTAAAGTTGTATATCTTATTTCAAGACCCTAACACACCTCGCCTAAAACGTGATATATCAATTAAAAGTTAACAGCTTTGAAAGTGCGAGGAGGACGCGCGCTAGCTGACGTCATCTGTTAATGCAAATTGACGTCATTCATGGCGTTAGACGGTGTAATGTCGTTTTTACGCTGGAAAGAGGTAACTTATACATGTTCATATATGCGACACAATACAACTATTGGCGGGATTTCCTCAGTGCAATGGCGGAAAGTTGGAAGAAGCTGGACTTCAAATGTATTTGCGTCGTTTATTGTATGGTAAAATCAAAATAGATCAGCTCTTTTGCGTGATTTGTTGTAAAATAACTTACTGTTTGTCGGTCAATTGTAAGAAGACAAATCACTCGTGCTATGCGCTAATGATTTGATCTTGTTTACAACTGACCTCCAAACAGTGAATTATTACTCAACAATTCACTGCTAGAGCTGATCTCTTTCTTCATTATAGCAAGCTTCTGTAGCTAAGAAGGTCAATTTGAGTCCAAAATAGAAAGTTGGAAAATTCGAAATTCGAAAACGAGATGTCTAGCGATAAGGCTAATTGTCACTGTTTCAAATGCTTTATCAGTTTACCAGTGGACGCACAGCTGGTCTGCGCTTTTGTTTTCTGTATGTGTAAAAATGCAATGAAATTTTCGATGTTTGAATGCAATGAATTAGTCGAAAATTGTTTTCCCTTGTTTTGCTATGCTCCGATAGGTAAGTAGCTGTGTTAAGAAATCACGAGAAAGTTGAGTTTAAGATTTGAAATAATCATTCAGCTGTGGAACGACTGACTAGACAGACGTGTTTTATCGAGAAGAACTATGTCGTTAGATAGTACACTACAGACAGTGAATAACGGACATGTACAGAATTGACATCGGTGGAAATTTGAGTGAACTGTTGTTTGATCCAGCAGAAGTTCAAAAGCCATAGGCCAAAGTATTGGTTATTCTGATTCTGTTAATCAACGTATGTGGAGTGGGGCAGGTTAGGCCCCAGGAACATTTCTTGAACAGAGATACACACACACACACACATCGGTGCACCAGCTTTGGTTCCTTTTGAGCTTATTCAGACATAACAGTCGTACAACGAGGTATCGTCGGAACTGGTTTTGCTTGTAGTGAGGCGAACAGCATCGGAAGAAACTGCCCTTTCACCAAGAACGAACTACCAGAGAAATGAGACCTTCTCTATGGAAGATTCCAAGCCCATGGAATTTTAAGATGAGTATTGCATTTTTCATTTTGAAAAAATGAATAAATAATTAAAATCTGAACGGGACCAACTATCATATTGATTTTGGCAGGTTCAAGACAATCCAAGTTGGGTGAAATTCAATACCATAAAATTATGTCTGATTTTAAAAGAAGGTTCATTTGTACATGAAGCAGTTTATGATATTTTGGAAAAGGTCTGATTTATAAATGTGAAAATGTTTTGTTGTAGTTTCATAAAATGCTTCAGTTTAAAATAATGGCAAAAGAGGTTGTTTGATAAAGGTTTTATACCAAGAGCTAGTTTGAAAATGTTTATTGGGGCCAGTACATATTTTGGAGTCGCTTGGGACCGTTTTGAACTCTGTGGGGTTTTTCTTTTAGCATACCTCAAGACGGATTGATAAGGGAAAGTCTTCATTGCGAGATATACGCCAGTACTTGGTGGATCCCTGTTACGAAAGAATGCCAGCTTTGTGGCGTCAAAATATTATATGAGTATAGTTATAGGATCTGTTTCGCAAATTATGACAAGGTACATTAGTATTGACATAAATAAGGCGAGCCCATGAATTTTCTTCATTATGGTTTCCCAAGAGAGCCTTAAACTGTATCCTTCTGGGAAAAGACAAGTTTCCTCAAATGTACTTAGTCTTCATATTCAATAGACATATTGATGTGTTTGTACGTTAAACGAGATGCCGTATGACTCCTGTGCTAAAAAAGCTTAAAGTTTTCTAATTGAAGTGGCTGTGTGATGTATATTAGAGTTTTACAGTCACTAAATCATATTTTGAGCAAGCATAGTGCAAATGCTTCACAGAAATTGGCATAGTACATAAAGGATATATTAATCCAGAATTGCAAGATTTAGCCATGCAGTTTTTTTTTTTTCAGATTTTCGTCAGGCATGCCATTTATTTAAAAATCGTCTGGCTGCCGTGGATATTTTGGATAGAGTAGATTATTTATCATACGTCACAGAAAGATATGACTGAGGGTTATCTTGTGATATGTTAGGCTTGAGTAAGCGGGGAATATTTGAAATTGAATATTTTGTATCAGAACATGATACTTAATTGGCATTTTAATAATAATAATAATAATAATAATAATAATAATAATAATAAAATCTAGCGAACGCATTTACGTTTTGATGTAGGACTAGAATGTTTTGCACTATTTGTCTCACCTAATTTTTGGTCACTAGAATGGAGGTGCAAGGCTAAATGCGTTTGATTATTTCCAGAGTGTAATCGGTCAACCTTTGGCATAAAGAAGGAAACATGCATTCTTTCATAGAATATTTGATGTATTTGCCTAAAGAGAAGCAGGTTTTCATATCATACTTAAATGGGGTTGATATGTTTCGTAATGCAAATTTAACATCTAATACGGGTTATACTTGTAAAATGTTGAAGATAATGCGTGGTAGTCTCGCTTCGTTAAGCGGTTATGGGGTATGCCTTAAAAAATTGCTATTGGCTGTTTTTGGCGAATAGGTTGTATGGGCGGGTATCGGCTCATTCTATAAATTAAGCATATAACACATTTGTTATACTTTTATATTTTTGAAGCCATCGTTTAGAAGTTGTCTCGCTTCGTTAAGCGGCTATGGTGTATGCCTTTCTATTTGCTGGTATCGGCAATTATGTAGTATGTGCGTGTATCGGTGCATTAACATTCAGCATATTTGTTATACTTGTAAATATTAAAGGCATCGTGTAGGAGTTGTCTCGCTTAGTTAAGCGGTTATGGCGTATGCCTTTCTATTTGCTGGTATCGGCGAATAGGTCATGTATGCGGGTATCAGTGCATATGGCTAAAACATTAACATGTTATATGTTGTTATACTTTTGATTTTCTAAAGACAATGTGTAGGAGTTGTCTCGCTTTGTGAAGGGTTTATGGCATATGCCTTTCTATTTGCTGGTATAGGCGAATATGTCTCAGTGTGTGCGGGTACCAGTGCATATGGTTTAAAAATTAACATATATGTTGTTATACTTTTCAATTTTTTAAGACAATGTGTAGGAGTTGTCTCGCTTTGTGAAGGGTTTATGGCGTATGCCTTTCTATTTTCTGGTATAGGCAAATATGTCTTGTGTGCGGGTACCAGTGCATATGGTTTAAAAATTAACATGTTATATGTTATACTTTTAAATTATTTAAGACAATGTGTAAGAGTTGTCTCGCTTTGTGAAGGGTTTATGGCGTATGCCTTTCTATTTGCTGGTATAGGCGAATATGTCGTGTGTGCGGGTACCAGTGCATATGGTTTAAAAATTAACATGTTATATGTTATACTTTTTAATTTTTTAAGACAATGTGTTAGAGTTGTCTCGCTTTGTGAAGGGTTTATAGCGTATACCTTTCTATTTGCTGGTATCGGCGAATATGTCTTGTGTGCATCGGTGCATATGTTTTAAAATAGCCTACTGTTTTGGAAAATACACACTGATTATTAAAATGACTGACTGACAATTTCTATGGCACGTTAAGGTAGCTTACAAAGAGAAGACCATGATTATAATTCCTCTGAAGTGAATTCTTATCTGAATCTGCTCTTTGAAGCGATTGTGTTATTCAATATTTGTATACCTACGGCGACGTTGGTCTGAGAGGTAATCGACGTCGATATAACGTTTGTTTTTGACGTCATGAGTCTGCTTAGCGTTTGCGTGCATTTGATAGAGTGAGGTGAACTGGAAACGGTACAGGGGCTATTTAGGGTGATAATGCGTTTATTTTTTTCAGAGCCTTGCAGTTAAAATAGAGAAGCTACTTGGCGTCACGGCGGACAAGGGTCTCCCTGCTATCTGATTTACTCATAAAGAAAGAGCTGATAGAACGAATGCATCCTATAAACGAGGATTTAACCGTTGAAGAAGTTATTGACTTGAAGTAAGGATGTGTTTGCCACCTCGGTGTGTCATATGGCTTTATATATTAGTATATCTCATTCAGACTGCAAATACTGAATTCAGAGTCCCATAACAAACGCATATTACAGTATTAAGGGTGATAGCCTATTCGGATCGAACTGTTAAAATTGAAATGCAGCGAGGTGGCGTTTAACAGTGTATACATACATGAGTCTGTTTATTATATTGTCTAGTAAGACAGACAAATACAGAGACGGTACATGGATTCTAATAGCAAGAAATAGTACAATAATTTTCCGTTTTTGGAACTGGAGTGATATTTCCTATGGGCAAATATTGCCAACGATTCAGATATTTAAATCATTTCTCATCTGAGTGCAACCAAAACTGGTAATAGAGTAAGCAAAAAAAAAAAAAAAAAAAAAAAAAAAATGTCATATAGTAAAATGAAATATTAGGTCTTGTAACCACAACACTGATTTGAATCAGTACTGTTTGCACTCATTGAGATCTGATTGTGACTGATGCATTCATGACAGATTTTTCAAGCGGCAAGGTATAGATCAGCCATGGACGGTTATATAAAGACTCCGTAGACGAAAGGTTAAAAGTTTCTCAGTCATTTTGAGCTTAATAACAGTATTGCAACATTTCAGCCCGTTCTTTTAGCTTCAGTCGGTCGGTAGTTCCAGCGGCTTATACCAAAAAATAAGATTTTTGTTCTTGTTGTATTTATAAGCTATCGGAGGTGGTGTTGCAAGGGAAATTCAGTTTGTATTGGATATCTCTTTGATCACTTCATTTTTCTATATAAATATTTATTTGCCTATAGCTACACAGGCAAAAATAGTAGTGAGTATGATCAGGAAATACCACAATCACAAACCCCAGACAACCCCGTGGCACCGTGAGGAAGAGCCAAGTCTGTGTTGGACCTGTTAGAAATCCGCAAAGGAAGGTTTCTCATGATGAGGCTCATATGTCAACGATTATACAAGGCAACTTCTCATGTTTGGCATGAAAACTACTGGTCACAATTTACACAATTTACTTTTACTTAACAATAATAACAAAATAAATGCAGGTACACTGAACGACTAACGAAACCTGGCACTAACGACTAACTTGTAAAGAACAAAGTAGTGTAAGGGTGCAAAGATCAGGAATCGATACAATCAAGTACCACACCTGACCCAGGATATCAATGGGAAAGTGACAAACTCACAGAAGACACCACAAACGAGAGCCAAGAGGTCAGCCCTTTCCCAGCAGGTGACCACAAAGCACATATAAACAGACGCGCACAAAGACATAGCAAACACAAGACAGAACAAAAAATAAAAGATCCACAAAAGAAGTTCCGCCTTGGAATGGTCAGTAAAATATTTTACTGGAGTGTTTAAACCGGTTTAACGGCGCCAACCTCACCCTTAATTCAGATGTGGATCAAGACACATAGAAAGTCAAAAGTATTGCAAATGCTACCCTTTAAAGCAGTCTGCAATACTTAAAACCTTCACTAAGCGATGCAGCCTAAGGCAAAAAGTAAAAAGTTTATTTTAATAAAAGAGCATCAAATGTGATTTTTATTTTAATGCCTATCACCATCAAACTTCTGTAAAGTATCTGCTCGTCATGTTGAACTGGCTAGCACATTACAGTGACCTTGACCTATATTTTACAAGCTTCAATGGCTTGTATTTTTATATTTGTATATCAACCCTTGTGCTCTCATTAACCAAAATGCCTAACACTATCAAACAGGCATAAGGCATCCTTTCAACATCTTGATTCAGCACGCATCTTAATCTGATGACTTCGACTTAAATTTCAAGCTCCATTGACATTGCCATTTTTATGTCCACCTTCAAGATCTCGTTAACTATTGTGTCTACAATCCCCAAAGCGTGCATAAGGCATCTCCTCAGAATCCAGTTTTACCCGGTGTTATACTCAATATGCTCTTCGGCCATATATCGACTCCAAAATTAATCATATTAGGCATTTTATCAAAATTTAATTTGTCAACAAGGGAATTGAATTCATTAACTTACCCAGTATATGTAAAGATAAATCTGTTATCTCTTCTATTCCTAGTTATTTTGAAAATAAGGAATCCCCTATCATTTGTTATAAGTATAATAAACCTATTCGTAGTACTGTTTTTAACTATAACAAATTAGTAACAGAACTTGATATCGAAAATTCTATTCCTGACTCTTGAGATTGTAAAGACTCTAAGTATTGCTATCAACCCGCTGGTCATATAGTCACAGGGGATTTAAAAAATTATAACTGATTCAAAAATTCGGTCTATTATATGTAAGGGACCTAAATATAGGTTTCCTGTGC
Organism: Loripinus fragilis; assembly: GCA_964019695.1. NCBI lineage: Eukaryota > Metazoa > Mollusca > Bivalvia > Lucinida > Lucinidae > Loripinus > Loripinus fragilis. Next base: position 139,225 of record CAXHUL010000057.1, read on the forward strand.
CAATAGACTTCAAATCATGTCGTGAGGAAATTGTAGGAGCCTTACAAGAATTTTGTAATCGCTTGTGTAAACGAGAGCATGTTGAGTCTAATGCCTTAAATAGTTGGAAACTAAATATTTTTAAAATTATTGATGGTAGAGTTTCATTTTATTGTAACAATTTAGATCTTCTACCACCTAAATCTTAATTCACTTTTAGACACTTGAAGAAAGGGATCCAGGAATTCCATAGGAAGTTTGTTTTGGCCCCGCAGATAGGGCTGCTAACAATGTTGTGGTGGTTTGAAAAAGATACTATATTAACACCCTTAAGCAAGAACTTAGCACTGCAAAAAATATATGAGCATAACAGGCATGATGAGACGACTATCGTTGATAGGCATCGATGCCATATGGCAGCTAAGTTTGGGTTGTTTGTTGATGAGGACCATAGGTAAGCTTCCTACGTTATACTGGTTACCTAAACTTCATAAACGGCCCTATAAGTCACGTTTTATTGCTAATTCTAGTGCATGTACAACTACTGAGTTGTTTATTCTTTTGACTTCTTGCCTCACTGCAATTAAAAACCATGTTATTAAATATTGCACAACAGTTTATGAAAGAAATGGTAAAAATCTATTTTGGTCTATTAAAAATTCAGGTGAAATTCTTTGATAAATTGAAGTCTAGAGGTTTTCTAGCATCTGGTGTGTCTACATATGGTTTCTCTACTCTCTATACTACATTACCTCATAATCTAATAAAAGAAAAACTAACAGAATTAATTGAACAAACATTTAACAGAGAGGGCTCACTTTATTTGGCTTGTAATGATAAAAATGCCTTTTTAACTTCTGAACAACCTAAACGATATAAATTGTGGTCATGTCAGAAAATGTTTGATGCACTCCATTATCTTTTGGACAATATATTTATAAGATTTGGCTCGAAATTATATCAACAAATTGCTAGTATTCCAATGGGTACTAATTGTGCTCCTCTTGTTGCAGATTTGTTTTTGTTTTGTTATGAGAGAGACTTTATGTTGTCTCTGTCAGACAATAATCAAGCTGATATTATTGAAGCTTTTAACTCAACCTCCAGATATTTAGATGACTTACTTAATATTGATAATCCTTATTTTGAACAAATGGTAGGGCAGATATATCCAACCGAACTTCAGTTAAATAAGGCAAATTCTTCTGATACTGAAGCTCCGTTTTTTGACTTGAACTTGTCAATAACAAATGACATAGTTTCTTCTAAAATTTATGATAAACGGGATAATTTTAATTTTGAAATAGTAAATTTCCCATTTCTTGATGGAGATGTTCCTCACTCTTCTTCCTATGGTGTATATATTTCTCAGCTTATTCGTTTTGCTAGAGTGTGTTCTAATGTTGATGACTTCAACAACACAAACTTATTTTTAACTGCTAAATTATTTAAACAAGGTTATAGATATCAAAAAATTAGAAAAGCATTTTCTAAATTCTACCACAGACATTCAGAGTTAATTATTAAATACAACATTGGGTTAAAAACTTTTCTGCAACAAGGCATATCAGAACCTATATTTTATGGTGATTTAGTCTATAAATTCAAACGAATTGTTGGAAAGCCTAATTTTAGTGATCAATTCAAAAAGATAGTAAAACGTTATATAATGGTTGGATATAACTTGGATATAATGCGACAGTCTGCATGCCTAGTTTTAAACCCAATCACTGTTTATAGCTCTGGTTTCCTCTTTAATTGCACGACAGAGGGTCAGGCCTCAGACTCTATTACGGCTCTGACGTAAAGCTTTAATCGGTGGGTTGGTGCCTGATGCTTATCTGTAGCTGGACCCACTGTGGCTCAATTTGAGGTTTTCTTTAGCTCTGACTATCTGTGAGTCATGATCCCTTTTCTTTGTTTCAACATGGTGTAGTAATTTGATTAGAGTGTTTCTCCATGATGATACATTGCATTAGTTAGATGGCCTCCATGCCAGCTGAACATTTCTTGTACTTCAACAACAACAGAATCTAGGGCGAAGATTTGGTACCAGTAAAATGCATTTAAGCCCCCCAGTGGCTTAGGCTGCTGTCCGTTCTAAGGCGATAGTTCTGTTGTTGTTGACTTTTTGTTTATTGTTACTCCCATTGTGGAAGTCTGTAATTGATCTATGTTTTGTTGTAAATTACTTTATGTCCATTCTAGTATTGCAATCATCTTGATGGGGAAGAGAGAGCTGATTGCTTTGCTTAATTTGTCTTCCTGGCGTCTCGTGATGGTTGAGCGGCTCTTCCTTGCGGTGCCACGGGGTTGTCTGCGGTTTGTGATTGTGGTATTTCCTGATCATACTCACTAACTATTTTTGGTTCAGAGACATTGACCTAAACTGAAACCAAGTTCTAATGGGTCAACACCTGGACCCATGACCTATATCTTATGCTTTATTAATAAATGTCCAATGACTTTGTCTCTCTTCCCCCAGCAGCTGCAGCACCATCTTCCGTGAAATTCTTCATCTTTGTCAAAACACCCCCCCATTTCATGTATGCTAATTACTTTGTTGTGGCTGTGTAGCCAAAGTACATGAACATCGCGCCAAAGTCAGAATGCAAAAACATTTCTGCCCATCAATCTACGTTTCTCTTAATTATACCCGCTTTTTTCTTTAGAAAAAAAGGGTATATTAATTTCGTGTCAAAGTCGGTCCGTCGTCCGTCCGTCCGTCCGTCCGTCTGTCCGTCCGTCCGTCCGTCCGTCTGTCTGTCCGTCTGTCCGTCCGTCCGTGCGTACGTCCGTCCGTCACGTTTCTTGTAAATGTGTCTCCTTCTAAACCATTAGAGGTAGCAACTTTAAACTTTGTAGTTGAATAGGTCACATAATGTAGAGGGTACTGGGCAACATTTTGTGTGACCTTGACCCCAAGGTCAGGGTCAAAGGTCAAATGTTGTATTTTCTTGTAAATGTATCTCCTCCTAAACGGCTAGACGTAGCAACTTCAAACTTTGTAGCTGAATAGGTCACATGGTGTAGAGGGTACTGGGCAACATTTTGTGTGACCTTGACCCCAAGGTCAAGGTCAAAGGTCAAATATTGAATTTTCATGTAAATGCATCTCCTCCTTAACCTTTTGACGTAGCAACTTCAAACTTTGTAGCTGAATAGGTCACATGGTGTAGAGGGTACTGGGCAACATTTTGTGTGACCTTGACCCCAAGGTCAAGGTCAAAGGTCAAATATTGAATTTTCTTGTAAATGTATCTCCTCCTAAACGGTTAGAACTAGCAACTTCAAACTTTGTAGCTGGATGGTTCACATGATGTAGAGGGTACTGGGCAACATTTTGTGTGACCTTGACCCCAAGGTCAAGGTCAAATATTGAATTTCTTGTAAATGCTTCTTCTCCTACAGCTTTTGACGTAGTAACTTCAAACTCTGTAGGTGCATAGGTCACATGATGTAGACGGCACTGGGCAACATTTAGTGTGACCTTGACCTGAAGGTCAAGGTCAAATAATGTACTTTCTTGTAAATGCATCTTCTCCTAAACTGTTGGACGTAGCAATTTCAAATTTTGCAGGTGAAAAGGTCATATGATTTGGAGGGCACTAGACAACATTTAGTCTGACCTTCACCCATAGGTCAAGGTCATATAGTGTATTTTTTGTAAATACTTCTTCTCCTTAACCATTGGACATAGCAACTTCAAACTTTACAGGTGCATATGTCATATTATGTTGAAGGTACTGAGCTACATTTTGTGTGACCTTGACCCCAAGGTAAAGGTTATAGGTCAAAAAGCGGGTATTTGCGATGGTGTACCATCGACTTCTGCTCTAGTTTAAATTGAAATCACACGGTCATCTCATCAAAATTTCAAGTAACGTAGAATGAACCTTGATGAAATCTGTATTAACTTAATTCAGAATGAAGATTTCATACATCTAAATAAACCAAATATTTATTAACTTGGAAATTAAGCAAAGCAATGTCAGGAACGGATACAATTAGATTCTAGACTCTGCCCATAAAACCACAGGGTAAAACAGTCACAACGAGATTGATGGGAGTAAACAAATGACATATAATGAACCGAGTAAGCAGCTATTTTCCAAACATGTGGTGACTCTGAATTTGAACCTAACTGAATAAAATTGCAGCTTAAATAGTACATTAAATGATAACACAGAACAGCAAGTAACCACAACAAAGCATCAACTTGGAATGGTCATTAATGCGTTACTAGTGGATTTAAGTTAACTTTATTAGGGTTCAGTCCTAATCTTCACTTTCGATGTGATTCTAAAACATGTATTTGAATGGCCTACGTGGAGGTTTCCAACTTATCAATAAATCAACACAGGCAACAAAGAAATCATAGCTAAAACCATGGTGTTTTAAGATACGAAGAGTTAACAGAAACAACGCTTACTCTGACATTTAACATTGCTACTGGAACACTGGAGGAAACGAAAGCCAAACGTTCAATCCTGGTGAGCCAACACACAGAGTACGTGTAACGGTTAATATGTGCGACAACTATTGCTAATTTCATATGTTAAGCAAATACAAGTTTTTGAAAATAAAATTATTTAGGATTACATTTTGTTGCTATTCTATGGATGATGAAAAAGGTTTAAAGTGTTATGTGTCTGACATGTGTATGCAATGCAAAGTAGGGAAGGAGTCAAAGTTCTGGAATCGATACAATAAAGTACCACATCTGACCCTGGATACAATATGGGAAAGTGACAACTACACTAAAACATTAGATACAGGAGAGCCAAGAAGTCAGCCATTTCCTAGCAGGTGACCACAAGGCTGCATGACACAGACAAGACAATACAGCAAAGACAAACACATAAAAAAGATCCACGAAAGCAATACTACCTTGGAATGGTCAGTAAGAAAATTACTTGAGGACTTAAACTAGTTTCACTGTACGAACCTCACCCTTAATTCTGATGTGGATCAAGACACATATATGTTTGGTTTCCCATGAAAGATCCCTAACTTATCCATGAATCTTCTCCAAGTACATATAAATCAAGATATAAAAAGGTGATAAAACAAAGATAAGGACACAACAGTACATACAACTGAATACCGTAGCAAAAGAAATCAAACAGTTAAACCCTGGTGGGCCTTACAGCAGAAACAACATCAGGCCCAAACCCTCTCATTTATAGATAAGTCTTAAATTATAACCTTCAAAGCAAACCTCCTAATTTCCTACCACCACTGTCATCATATTAAGCAAATCTACTGCAGGTGAAATTAGTACATAGAACTTGTGTTCACTGGTACATGTATATAAAGCAAAACGTGAGTGTTTCAGTGTTTTTTCAGTAGGTCTAAGTCCCATGAACAAATTCATTGGTGTTTCAAAATCAGTTCTTGGGGTTTATAAGGCTCAGTATCACCAGAAATTTATTTAAACACGTCTTCTTACTATACATTTCTTTACATGTTGTTACATCAACTTGATCTACCAGTGTTTCAAACTCAATGTGACAATTGAGTATAGTATATCAGGCTATCCTTCATGTATATCAACATTTTCTCTGCGCTCTTTTTGAATGGAGATTCCAGTTTTACACAAAATAAGAAGCCAACGTGTGAGCTAAACACTCTTTGTATTTTAACAACGTCGGCAACTAGGGCACATATTTGGCCAGTAAAATATATCTAAGTAAGAAAGACGGCAAAGATCAGGAAACGATACAATCAAGTACCACACCTGACCCAGGATACCACATGGGAAAGTGATAAAAACACAATTAAAAATCATAAACAAGAACCAAGAGGTCAGCCCTTTCCCAGCAGATGACCACACAGCAGCATTAGACAGACGCGAAAAACATGACAAGCACAAGACATAAATAACACAAATGATCCTCAAAAGAAATACCGCCTGGGAAAGGTCAGTAAAATGTTTTACTCGAGGGCTTAAACCAGTTTCACGGCGCCAACCTCACCCTTAGTTCAGATATGGATCAAAGTAAGGGTGCAAAGATCAGGAATCGATACAATCAAGTACCAGACCTGACCCAGGATACCAATGGGAAAGTGACAACACAAAGTAGAGCCAAGAGGTCGGCCCTTTCCCAGCAGGTGACCACAAGGCACATATAAACAGACGTGTACAAAGGCATAGCAAACACAATACAGAAAAAAACATAAAAGATCCACAAAAGAAGACACATAGATGTTTTCACCCCCAGTGGCCTCGGCTGCTGTCCGTTCTGAGGTGGTGATTCTGTTTTGATTATTCATTGTTTGTTGTGGCTCCCATTATGTTGGGTCTTTGTTTATAGTTTACTTCTTATTGTCCTTTCTAGTTTGTTGTCATCTCTCTGAGGTATAGAGAGCTGCTTGCTTTACTTTAATTATGTTGTCGTGTGGCTGTCAGTGTTCTTTGTTCTTCCCCTCTGTCGTCATGGGTTAGTTTGTGGTCTATGCTTGTGGCATTTCTTTGTGAAACTCATCTGTTTTGGGCGCTTCTATCTAGTTCTGCTTAATGAGATCAATAAAACAGAGTCGGACACATTCAACATAAAATGGGGTTAGTGTCTTGAAATTATCCTGTATCTCTCAGGTCTTTAAAAAAACGCATCAAGCGTATCAAGCAATGTAATCACTGGCACCTCAGCGTTTCCCGCCATGTTTCTATTGCTGATTGGAAACACAGTTTCCGAACATAAAGATGTAAATCCAACAACTGAGTCTGTAGTTGTGTGTCTAAAAAGGGTTGCAGAAGCACAATTCTTTCTGCCTAGGTCACAACGTAGATCATCTGGTGCTATCTAGAATAGTTCAAAACATCTAAATATGAGATGGGTTCTGAAGGCTAAAATCGTTGTCATGATTTGTGTGTGTGTGTGTGTGTGTGTGTTTAGGATACATATTAATTGTCTTCCACATAATGTAAATCAATGGTACACAAACTTTATCTTATGTCAAAATATACCAGAATTAATTGTACTCTAGATTGACCTTTCTTTTGAGGGAGGTATGATGGAACAAAATTAACAACTCCACACTGTGTAGCAAAATGACCACATTAATCTTGCAGACACATGATTTTACCTGAAATTAAAAATAATAAATTATGAATATTATTAATTATTAATAGTAAAGCACCTTATGTTTTTCTGCGTTGTGTTTTTCTGACTGGTTTCACATAATATACATGCATTAAAACAGCTATTAAAGATGTTTTTTTTAAGAAAAGAACAACTGATTTGATATCAGTGAAACTACCAAATTTTATTTTAAGGTCTAATAGGTACAAGTATTGCATTTTTTAGTAAAACCAAAGATCTCAAGTATAATAGGACACACTGCGCTCACAAACAGTGATTGAGTACAATTTAGTTATTCCCAGAAATACAGATACACTCATAGATAGATAGATTAATATATGGATGGATAGGTAGATATATATATAGTAAATATACATGCACGTAAATAGATAGATAGATAGATTTTTGCCTTTCATGTCGTCTAATTTTCGAGTGCACTGCATCAGACCTACTATACAAAATAAAATCTTAGACTAAATTACCGTAACAATTTAAATTGGTCAAACTATTACATGTATAAGGGATCAAATTGTGTCATATTGAATTGTCCTGAGTCTATTTGAATGCTTTCACACAGAGAGAGAGAGAGAGAGAGAGAGAGAGAGAGAGAGAGAGAGAGAGAGAGAGAGAGAGAGCCCACTTTGTAGCCTGACCTGTATATTTATTACTTTGTAAAGTTACCTGCTGCATGGATTTCAAATTTTAAATACCCCATTAACATTACATGTACAATGAATGCATTAAAATACTTACAGTTTCGTTTTTCGCCCGTCTTTTCGTCTATATCTTGTCTCTACTTCGTTAATTGCGCCGTTTAAAATGAACAACATCGTTCACATAACACATAACAAGAAACTCAAAATACGGAAGTAAAAAGTTAAAACACCGAAATCAAAACGGCATATCACAAAACACAATGTCACATATAGGCTTCCGTACTTTTGGGTGTTATCTCTAGGCCAGATGCACATCAACACATAAACTAGAGAATGGTGGTATTTTATTGAAATGCTGAAAATGGGCAAACATACAACTGTAGTTTTGGCTTAGCTTACGAACATATGATCGTCACCAATTTTAAACCCATTTATTCACACTCAAATCAATTGGACCAGTCCATTTTCATGTTATTGGGTGGCATTCTCCGATCTAATCAAATTTTAATGAGGGGGTGGACAGGGGGGGCGGGGGTACGGGGATAGAGGGTGCGGAATCGGGGGTAGAGGGTGCGGAATCGGGGGTAGAGGGGGCGGGAAGCGGGAGAAGAGGGGGCGGGGAGAGGGGCAATCGTGGGCGGGGGTCTGGAAAAAATGGAGGGCGAAATTGCTTTTTTTTACTAGAAAATTCATAAAAAATGATTCATAACGATACCCTTTAAGACCTTTAAGTCATATAAGGGCCTAGAAGGACGCAGTTCACTTTCGAGTCTTGGTTTCGAGTAATTTAGGGTGTCTTAAAAGTAGCAAACTTGATCGATTGTTTCTGTCCATATTTATCAGTCTCCGTATTGGATTGTGTCCCTTTGCTTCTCTTCGTTGGAATTTACACATTCAAACGGCGTTCAGCTGCTTATATTTATTTCGTCAGGGACGTATATATAGCTACCGCTTACGCAAAAACGCATTAGAGTACGTATTAAACCGGAACTAGTGAATGACTATTATATGCCAGTTTTATTCCTGGTAATACGTATACAAAGTGTGTGTAGAAAAGCAATTCTAATCTGCCTAAATCCAATTGTGGCGGGTAGGTGTTATCATGTTTATGGTGGTATTACTTTCTTTGAAGGTTCGGCACCCAAAATCGGATTTAAAAAGAGGCCCTGCTTTTTTTTTAAAGATTTTATATTGTACACCACTACCTAGAGTGTGTTATATCGTGGCGCGCGGACCGTGATGCCGCATTTTCATTTTGTGGCGTCTCATCAGTAGAAATGGTGTCGTGCATTACTACTCTCATCCCTGCGGCGTCTCATCTAGGTTATTCATCAGCATACGCTATTATTAAGTGCAGACTATTCATTTAAGGCAAGTTGCGTCCCTGTCCGCGCTAGAGAATGACTTTTGTAAAAAAAAAAAAAAAAAAAAAAAAAAAAAAAAGGGTTCACCGATCTTATAAGGCTGACCTCCATGGTATGCTAGTGTTTTGATCTGTCAAAATATCGATGAATGGCGTATTTTAAAGAGGCTAAGTCTGCAACTATGAACATTTTTCGAAAAATTTTCTTTTCTAAAAATGCTGTTTGTAAAACTAGAATTAAGTCATGTTTTCCCAATAAATCTTCACTATAGCTGAAAACTGCATGGAAAAGTGAATTATCTTATAAAAACAGGTGTGTTTTTTTTCTCTTGTTGGTAATTATTTGCGTCCCTCCAATAATTATAGACGGTTAATTTTTAACATAAATGCTGTTTGTTTTGATAGTGATAGTTTGTTAAGATTTACGAAATTGGCTAAATGTATACCTGAATTTTAGTTTTTTAACTGTGTTCTTGAAAAATAGAAACATTATTTCTAAAATTAAAAGATCAAAAGTTACAGACTATGCAGCTTTAAAGTGACATTCACAAGAATCAAGTATTGAGATTCGTGCTCAAAAGAGTTAGGCCTACACCCTACAATGTTCATACTAGAATCTATTTTTCCACTAATGTGAAAGAGTTTTATGAAGGTTACTTAGAGCATATATCTCGCCAACTCAAAATCATGCATATGAACCCTTCCTTGTCTCCCTTATAGTTCTTCTAAAACAAACTTTTTACAAGAATAGTAGGTGAGTATGATCAGGAAATACCACAATCACAAACTGCAGACAAACCCATGGCACCGCGAGGCAGAGCCACATAACAATCACGAGACACCAGGAAGGCAAACTAAGCAAAGCTGCAAAACTAGAATCGACATAAAGTAACGTACAACAAAACATAGAACAATTACAGAGTACCACAATTGGAGTAACAATCAACAATAAATCAACACCAGCAGAATATCCTAATACTTATACACTTTTGTAGTCTGCTGATAACCTTTGCAAACAGTTTGGACCCAGATCGGCTTCTATCAGGCCTGATCTTGATTCTGCTGGCCCTGGTATTGACCCAACACTTTTGGCACTCTGATGGCGCCAGGTATTCCTGATTTTTATTTTTGCGAAAAAGTAAGCTTTGAAAACAAATCAGCATACCAAGTATGCAAAAAGAGTTAATCGACACACAATTTTTAAGAGCAGCGCAAAGCATGTACCTGTATTTATGATTTTAGAAATAAGGCCAAAAATTTAAAAAAATCAATATTGTTTTTGCCGTCACCTATTCAATATCTTCAACATGTTAAGAGGTCGATAGGTTGGCAAACTTTTATTTTTATAAACTTTTTGTATGAAAAAAGTAAAACAAGAATCCTTTAAAAGTATAGAAAAAAAGACCTCCTATGGAGTCTATATCTCTCAACTCATTCGTTTTGCTAGAGCATCTAGCTATGTTGCTGACTTCAACACTCGCAATAAATTGTTAACTCAGAAACTTCTTAAACAAGGCTATCGGTATCATAAACTTCGCAAAACATTTTCAAAATTTTATAGACGATACTATGATTTGATTTCTAAATTCCAAGTTGGACTTAAATCTCTCTTGCGCCAAGGACTTTCGGAACCTGATTTCTATGGTGACTTGGTGTATAAGTTGAAGAAGATTGTTGGCTCTAATAATTTTTCAGCGCAGTTCATTAAAATAATTTCCCATTATAAAAAGATTGGCTATAACATTAATGTATTGCAACAGACTGCATGCTTGGTAGTCAACCCAATCACGGTTGGCAACTTTCCTTTCCTCTTTAATTGCACGCCGGTGGGTCGGACTTCAGACTCTATGATGGTTCCGACTTAAAGACTTATCTATTGATGAGATGGTAGGGGCCTGATGCTTTGGCTGTTTGTCGGGCCCACCGGAGTTTACCTGTTGGATTTCTTTTGCTCCGGTATTCAGTTTAATTTACTGTTGAGTCCTTATCCTTGCTTTATCTCCTTGTTATATCTTGATTTATATGTTTTAGGAGATGATGCATTGATAAGTTAGGGGTCTTTCATGCAAACCAAATATCTATGTGTCTTGATCCACATCTGAATTAAGGGTGAGGTTGGCGCCGTTAAACCGGTTTAAGCCCTCCAGTAAAATATTTTACTGACCGTTCCAAGGCGGTACTTCTTTTGTGGATCTTTTATGTTTTTGTTCTGTCTTGTGTTTGCTATGTTTTGTGCGCGTCTGTTTATATGTGCTTTGTGGTCACCTGCTGGGAAAGGGCTGACCTCTTGGCTCTCGTTTGTGGTGTCTTCTGTGAGTTTGTCACTTTCCCATTGGTATCCTGGGTCAAGTGTGGTACTTGATTGTATCGATTCCTGATCTTTGCACCATTACTTACTCTTAATATCCAAAAAGGCTCAAAATTGAGTAGGCGCCAAAAGTGACCATAAACAAGAGGTTTTTGTTTTGCCTTGTTTAAATAATGTCTCCTTTGCTGGTTCTAGAAAAGGCATTGATCTGGAGATTGTCTGGTTCTTTGCCTACTGAGTAAGTAATTGTGCATGAAAATACGACAGCTGAGTCTATGGTGAACCATTCTTAGTTCTTCACTTACATATACACGCTTTAGTTCTTGAATAAGAACAAAATTTTATCAGGGGGAGGGAAAAATCTGATAGGGGGAGGGAAGTGGGGGAGAAGGGGGAGGGAAGTGGGGGAGAAGGGGGAGGGAAGTGGGGGGAAAGGGGGAGGGAACGGGGAATGGGGTACCCCCTGTCCACCCCCTCTTTAATAGTACGTTCTATATGCAAACAGTAGGGACTCTGTTCAGACGTCGCATTTTGCATCTGCACTGTTTGCCTATTTCCCACAAACAGGAATGTAAGCCTACATGGGTTCAGCAAAAGAGGCTTTTAAGAAACTGGAAAATACAGCTGGGTGCAACCCCGAAGGAATCGAGACAGTTCACCGACAGGACAGTTCACCGACACGCATTTTGAAGACAGTTCACCGACAGAATTGAAGACAGTTCGCCGACAGAATTGAAGACAGTTCACAGACTTTTATATTGTATTTACAATGAATGTCACAATTTTTACTATTAATTCTAACACACCTCGCCTATAGAGCCAACGGTAACAAACTGTGATATATCGGACAATAATTCACTGCAAAAGTGTGTGATAGCTGACGTCACTGGAAAATGACGTCATTCATGGCATTAGACGGTGTAACGTGGTTATTACGCTTGAAAGACGTTACAATTACATGTAAACGTATGCGACGTAGTCTAAATATTGGCGGGAGTTCTTCAGTGCAATGGCGGAAAGTTGGAAGAAGCTGAAGACTTCGAATGTGTTTTCGTCGTTTATTGTGTGTTAGAATCGAAATAGATCAGCTCAATTGCGTGAATTGTTGAGTAATAATTCACTGTTTGTCGGTCAGTTGTGCGAAGATAAATCACTCGCGCTGCACGCTCGTGATTTGATCTTCTTTACAACTGACCTCCAAACAGTGAATTATTACTCAACAATTCACTGTTGGAGCTGATCTATTTCTTAATTGAGATATCATTAAACGAATAACTAATTTAAAGCTTATGAAGTTGCATGATTGCTGTTTTTATAATAGCCTAATATACATCACGTCCATGCCTAATGCATATAGAGCGATCATAACATTGCCAGGTATGATAAATCAGAAAGAAAGCGTAAACTGGGGAAGAAATAATAATAAACTTAAAAATAAACAAAAATAGATATACAATCTATCTATTTCTAAAAATTCAAGCAGAATACTTTGCATGGCTGGCTACTTTCCTAAACAATAAAGTACAATTAGCTATAGGACCACTTCAGTTAAGCTTCATGCAGCATTAAAAGGTCTGCCTATTGTTTGTTAATCACACGCAAACGTGTACGAAATTCGCCTTATCAACCAACAATACCGCAAAGTCCATGATCCAACTGATGCGGTACAACAGTCAATTAAATGCATACTCTCTCATTAGTGGAAAGAAATATCCTAACTATCTTCTAAACTGGCAGCAATTGCCATTATTCACTACCAATTATACTTTTCCTTCAAATAATAATTGGTCCATAATTTTTCATTATTGAAAGTTATATTTTCGGCCATATGTCAATTTAGCATAAAACATATGTGTCGGTTAACTGTCTTTAAAAGTGTCGGTGAACTGTCTTCAATTCTGTCGGTGAACTGTCTTCAAAAAACGTGTCGGTGAATTGTCTTGTCGGTGAACTATCTTGTTCCCACCCCGAAGACAGGTTTTCTGGTGTCAAGGTCCAAATCGATGTCTTATTACTATTGTGTTTCTTTCGGTTTGTCTAACAAGAGGAAGAAAAAAATAAAATGCGCTTTTTCGCAAGGACTTTTTGTTAATTACCTTTCATTTACTTATCTATTAACATACAATCCTGGCGTCCTCTTTTGTGGGATGCAGACTCAGATCAGACGCCGCAAAACGCGGCGTCCGAGCAGGATCTCCATTGTCTGCTTGCAGAATTATATATTATTTAATTTGGATAAAAATGAAGAATACCACCCAACATCCCTTAAAACAGAAATGGACTGTTCAAATTGATAACGGTAGGAAATTCCACTCGGCTTAAATGGGTTAAAACTATTTTCAGAGGGTAAACACATTTAAGCCTGTTGGCTATTCTCCCATGCGGACTTCTTCAAAGACATGTGCATAAATTCAAAATATCAAACAAAACAATAAAATTACAGTAAGAAGCTAACAAATGCTACATGCAGACAGACGAGTTCATTCCTGCACAAGCATAATTATATGGGTTCAACCCAATTCCGCATAAAATTATATTATCCTGTGTCAGGTAGGATCTGGTGGAGATGACAAATCACAGTAGGTAAACTGAAATAAACATCCTGTACTCGTTCCTCCTAGCTCTCGCCTTATAAATATGAATTACAGCACTCGTGCGTAACCAGTTGTCGGAAATCGTGATGGTTTGAGGCTTTATCCAAACTTTTTTACCACCAGCTATTATGATTTTAGCGACTGTATCATCTGTGGGGTAAGTTTGATGTTTGTTTCCTTGTTTTGTCCCTTTTCTAGCCTCGTTTAACGAATATCCCCTTGTCGTGTCTTGAAATTGCATTCAACAGAACTTATTAAATCACGCGTTATTGCCAAAGAAAGCGCAGCTTGCTGTCAACTCTTTACATCAAGAGCCTGTAGGTAAATAGTATTATCCCCTGTCCAAAGGATTTTCAGCAGATCTTTACAAACTAGGCTTAAAACCGTTTAAAATGGTGGCCACTGACAATGCAAATACTGCACCCACAACTGCGCTAGCAGTGTACCACTAACTTGGATATATGATGCAGTTACTGTACCCCTAACTTGACGATTTTAAATTTTGACTTCATGCTCATATATTTATATATTCAATATTCTAGTTTAAAGACGCATTTCCAGTTTTTTTCAATGATTTGGAAAATAAAATGATAGGGCCATGTACTCCAATTTAGCTCTTAATATCAAACTGTGAGAGTTTATTACTTTTCACGCATGCAAATAACAATTCGGACAAGCCTTCCATTCCAACTGGTACCTTTTTTACACTCACAAAGAAAGTTTGTTTGTTTTGATGCTTTACGTTCCAGTCCTACAAATCAGTCATGTCAAGATGATTTTCTGTCTTCATAATTGAACCAGCCATCAGCAGAAAAAGTGACTTTAAATGATGCAATTTTTATGGCAATACACGTTATTTGGCAAGCGCGCACTTGCTTTGCAATGTGTCATGCAGCCTTGTTGTCACCTGTTTGGAAAAGACTGACTTCCTTGCTGTTTTTGTGTGTATTTGTCGCTTTCCCATATAGTATCTTTGGTCAGGTGTGGTACTTGATTGTATCAATTCCTGATCTTTGCCTTCTTCATTACTTTGTTAAAATGCAAACAAATTCTTATGTCTCGAGTTTATCGCCCTTTACTATTTATTGAATGAGGTACATGTAACAGCCAGACATTGTTAACAAAGTTACATCAGCACACTTTCTTTTGAAACACACATAACAAAGTCAACCTACACTTAAGTAAACCAGCTCAGATATTATTTGATTCTTTTTCAAAGAAATATCAGGTCAGGTACTCAGTGCTTTTTGCTGCATTGGTCTCAGTATTCAGAGCTTTAGTCATTCTCCTCCTTGCAGAGTATTATTTGAAATGCATGTTCAATGAGCCAATAATCTTCATGCATTCATATCATTTTCCGAATGTTGTTAAGTTGGCAAGTTGATGATGATGGTTCATTAAGTGGACTGGTAGTGCACACGTGGAATATAATTTTTCATTTTAAAACAACATCTATAACATCAGACAATAGCCTTGCTAATCTGATGCAATGTTATATATGTTACATCTCTAATAAGAGCCATTATTTTAGAATCTTTATCAACTTGCAGATATATGAGCAAGTAAGTCTAAAAATGTAAAATATCCTCCAGCTGCAATTGTTTTCAAATGTGTTTTACTTGAGCTGTATTACTGAAATTTGCTCCTCAGTAGAACTGGGGGTAGGGTTCTATATTGGCTGATTTTAGACAATATATTTAAGACAGAAAAAACACTTTGATTTTCATTTGCTCAATTAAGTATGGTAGTAAAACTTAATCTAAAATAATTTGAAAAATACACATAGCAATCGTTAAACTAAATGCTGATAGCTACATTTACCTCTTTTAAATTTAAATTTAATTTATGTTTAGTACATAGCATGGCAGAAAATTGTATTTTTGTTTCACATGTAGCTAAGGCATCCAGTATGCAGACACTATGTCAAAAAAATAACACAGTTTTAATGTCCGTCTTCTGTAGCTCAAACTTTCAATTTTCTTTTTATTTTTAAATGGTAACATATGTAAGAAGCTGCTACAGGCTAACGCCCAGACTTACAGAGTCCAAACATCTTTTTGATTTAGCTTGAATATTTCTTTTAAGATAGTATCAATATGTCTGCAATATTCCAAAGGGTTTTGGATGGATCAGGACCTTACTCAATGTTCAGACAAAATACTGTGTGATGATTCAACAGGTTGTGATGAGGTGGACAAATATTTTTCCATAGAAGTGGACACACTCATAGCCATTTCATATGAGTATGTCTTGGATGAGGATTGGTTTTGAAAATTTATAATTAACAGGAACATTTTCTAAATTGTCTTGTCTAAATGTGTAACAATTAATTTTCATGTCGTTCTATCTATATTTGAGTATTATACATATTAAGAAATATTGAAACAAATATTAATTTATAACATTTGTATCAAAGGTACATTGGCTTTATATTCAGCAATGGATATGATTGCTATGGCACCAGCGACTAGGGATTTACTTGAAATACAAGTTAGTAATTTGGAAAAATGGATCTTTCAGAAATAGACAGAAAACAGCCACCAGTTTTTTTTTTGCCGCACCAGAATTTGGCAAAATCACATCACCTTTCTAGTGGTACAAAATACTCAAAACCACTTTAATACATAAATACAGTCTTAAATTAGTAAAACATATGCATTTAGACCCCAAAATAAAAATTCTGTCATAGTGAAAAAAATGTCAAAGTTAAAAACCCCGCGGGGTTTTTCAAAAACCCCGCGGGGTTTTCAAAACCCCGCGGGGTTTTTAAAACCCTGCGCGGGGTTTTTCCCCCACATTTTCAAATGGGGGAAAAACCCCGCAGGGTTTTTTAAACAAAATTAATATCAAAATAAGTTCAAGAAATAAGTTTGTTTGATTGTAATTATTTCAGAAAATGATTGGTATGGCTTAATTCCAACCTTTAATTTCCCCCGCGGGGTTTTTCTCCCATTTCAGATTGTGGGGGAAAAACCCCGCAGGGTTTTTTAAAAAAATAAAAAGGTTTGTTTTTAATTGTATTGCTTTACAAAACAATATAGAAGCTGAATTGAAGTTTTTCTCATCATTTGAAGCCTTTCAAGCAAAATATAAAAAAACCCGCGGGGGAAAACCCCCGCGGGGTTTTTCCCCCACAAAATGAAATGGGAGAAAAACCCTGCGGGGTTTTCACCAAAGAGTAATTATCAGTTTTATTAATGATTGAGATCAGTTATACAGTTAGAGCTCATATAATTTAAGTTTTTACAGTAATTAAAGGCCATAAAACAATTCCCTCGATGCCCCCCCCCTCGTCCGCCCCCCCCCCCCCTCGTCCGCCATGATCACTACCAAGTTTGCACCACCGAACTGCCCAAAAAATATTGTTCAGGTAGCACTGATATTATTTGTTTAGCATGATTCATTACATCCAAGTCAACCATTTATCCGTCATGTTAGGATGCGTCTTATGGGTTGAAACAGTTCTAACAGCAGATAAAGGCAATACAATTAATAACGGCCATTGCAGTACGGGTCATACATAACTGCTATATCTTATAAACTAGTTAATATGTAGTACATTGACAGACAGTGCAGACCAGGATCAGATGCAGCAGAATGTAGCATCTGATCACGGTCTACATTGATTGTTTAGGAATCATAGAATGGGTTGGGCATCTTGTCTTGTGCGGAAGACAAGATACCCAACCCATTCTATGATTCAAGAAATTTGGGTCTTTTCTACAACCCTGTGAATATCCTATAGAAAGATCCTGGTCTAAAGCACGCCAATTTCACAG
This sequence comes from Loripinus fragilis, assembly GCA_964019695.1. Classification (NCBI taxonomy): domain Eukaryota; kingdom Metazoa; phylum Mollusca; class Bivalvia; order Lucinida; family Lucinidae; genus Loripinus; species Loripinus fragilis. Next base: position 156,989 of record CAXHUL010000057.1, read on the forward strand.
ATCTTGATGTACCAATTCCGGCTCCGCGCAGTGTCTTCCATGTATCCAACGGTCCATGAAGTGGGTCGCGCCTATAGCAATGCACCAGACTCCTGGGGAGTACGGATTGGGAATAAAAAAAAAACTAAGATGGCAGACACGATTACTAAATCTGCCTGGCAATCTATTTTCTATTAATTACAAAAGTATGGAGATTTACAAGAAAAGTATTACCGGAATGTGTTCACTTTGACAACTAGCTGATGAAAGGTAAATTGATTTTGCCTTGTTAATTAGTTTTTAGCTTCTTTCATTTTGCATAAAAGCTGACAAGTTCCCCACCCCCTGGCCCTGCCTCTGTACACAGAAAATAACCAGTGATTAACTGTGATTTGCAAATAAATTTGTGTTGAGTTGAGTTGAGTGAAAGAGTTGACTACTTGCGAGACAATACAGTCAAAGGGCTGTTAACAACTTTTGAGCACCCAGGACAAGTATTAAATTGGATGGAATTGTGGTAGATTGGAGAATAGCTAAGGAGAATGGACTCACTGTTTGAGTAATTGAAATTTAGCTTTAATATTTGTGATTGAAAACATGTTGTGGATGCTCAGGGGGATCACCTCATTGAGATGGTTCTTTTGAGCACCCAAAACAGGTGTTAAAATTGAAATTGATGGATGGGATCATAGTTTCTCCAGTTTGCCTAGTTGGAGGGCGGTTTTCTTGTTTACAATGGAAAAAAATGTCATGGATGCTCACGAGGGCCATCTCCTTGGAGACGGTACTTTTGAGCATCCAGGACAAATGTTATGTCCAGGTCACACATTCACGGTTTTGACGCAGGATTAGCCAAGGATACGATCCTGCATCATCTGTGGCAATCCGTATTAGTCTGTATATTTCCATATTGCATCCGTAATCATACGTAGTAGTACTTGCGTTGTGCATCCATATCGGACTACGAGGTGATCCGTGAATGTGTGACCTGGGCATTAAATAGATGGATTTGAGAGTTTCTTCATGGTCATGTTGCATATCAAATTAACTGGAGTCAAGAATGCATCAACATGATCCCAAATATTTTGACTGCAGTCCCCCTCCCATGACTCTGGGGATGGGATCAATAGGTCAAAGTTCAAGCTTTTTCAGAACTTGGTCATTGTTACATATCAAATAAAGGGAATCACAAAATGCAGCAACACGGTAGCAAATATTTTGGCAGTAGACCCCCTCCCCCCCTTCCCCTGGGGATTGGGTCAGTAGGTCAAATTCAACTTTTTCAGAACATATCAAATTAAGAAAGAGAATCGCAAATGCAGCAACTCGGTAGTAAATATTTTGCTCTCCGACCCCAGCCCTCCGACCCTAGGGGTCAAAAGGTCAAACTTTAACTCTTTCAGATCAATGTCATGTTGCATATCAAATTAAAGGGAATCTCTAATGCAGCAACATGGTCGCATATATTTTGTCTGCAGACCTCCCCCTACACTCCCATCTCGACCCTGGGGGTGGGGTCAATAGGTCTAAATTCAACTTTTTTAGAACATGGTCATGTTGCATAACAAATTACAGGGAATGGAGCATAGAGCACCATGCAAGCACATATTCTCTCCTTACACACAGACCCACAACCTGCGGTTTGGATTAAAGGGTAAAAATTCTGAATGTGGTCATGTTGCATATCAAATTTAGGGTAAAGCAGTATAGACTAACATAGAAGCAAACACTTTGACCTTACACACAACCCTGACCTCTGGGTCAGGTTGAAGTCAGATATTGAAATTATACAGATTAGTTTATTTTTTAGTGAACTAACCGCTGAAAACTAGTTGATAGGCTTATAACTTTGATCTATATGATACCCAAGGTGAACTTAGGGGTTGGAGAAATGGGATTTATATTTTGTCATTTATAAGTTTCTCTAAAGTAACCCTTCGCCCGGGATATAAATTCGACAAATTTACCTTGATTGACATCTGTTTGGCAAGGCGACACATCCGATTCTCGGAATTCAAGTGCTCATATCCTTATCTTATTGTTTCAAGCTGTATATACCATGTACAAATTAATTTGAATAAAATATAATATTTAATCCAATTGAAACTGCCGAATCATTTAAGATTCATAGCTGGATGTTGGGCCTAATAATACTTTTCCAGTCTTCAATCTTGGAAATCTGGGTGATATTCATTCGATTTCACGTGATAATATAACTCAATATTTCCCCATTCACATATATTTGTTAAAGATGGCCCACCTTAGCTTTTCAGCAAGGGGTCAATGGCTTTAGATTAAACACTGTTTAGCCTGACCTAATATAGAGCCTTGTATATTTTCAGTCAGACTGAAAAACAGTAAGGATTCTGCTCAGATAGCTCCACAGACACCAGCTGATCTTAATTGACAGTACATGTATTTGAAAAAAAGGATAAATCCACAGGGCAGACTCAGCAGGACATGGTTTATATTTAAATGTTCTTCAGAGCATCAACATGCAGCAGCTGCCATCCAGCAGTCTATGTCAGAAATGCAGGATTAACATGGTTTTCAGTAGCCAGGAGGCTGTAGAGGCTTCTATGGTGAACACATACTTCACTGACAAGAGGGACATCAGGCAGGCAGTTTGGTCCCTCAGCTGAACATGCTGAATGGTGATAAATAAGGTAAGATTTTGACCTTAGTACTGTAGTAAATATTTTTGAGCTGATTGGATTACTGCAATACATTAAGAGACTGACCCAGAATCTAGGTAGCTGTACAATTATCTAAATAAGTAAAACAGATGTGTTTAGCACAAATCCCCCACCCACATTCTTCCAGAGCACTGCAAGTCACCAATGGTTATGTACTAAGTACTACTAGTCAATTGTATAGGCTCAAGATGAGCTATTGTGATCATAAGATGTCCGTCAACAATTTCCTTTGAATAATGTCTCCTATACCAATTGGTGGTATTTCACCAAACTTCACAGAAATCCCGCTTCAAAGCACTTAATGAGCTATTGTGATCGTTAGAAGTCTGTCGTCGTCTGTGGTCAACATTTGCATCAAAGGACATCTCCTAAACTTCTTTCTGGAATTTGGCCAAACTTGGCAGGAATGATCTTTATATAGCCCTCTTTGATAATTGTTCAAATGATTTTGGTCAACACAGGCTAAAAATAGATTTTCAAGATGTAAAATTTAAAAAATATTTTTGTCTGAAACCACAAGACATACAGATTTGATATTTGGTTTGTAGCATCATCTAGTCAACCTCTACCAAACTTGTTCAAATTATGCCCATGGGCCATACATGGGCCTGTCCCTGGGGTTACATGTGATAAATAGGCTTCTATAGGGAAAACATAAAAAATCTTCTTGTCTAAAACCACAAGGCATAGAGCTTTGATATTCGGTATGTAGCATCACCAAGACTAGTGGACCTCTACCAAGTTTGTTCAAATTATGATCCTGGGGCAGAAAATGGTCCTGTCCCAAGGGGCCACATGTTTTACACAGGCTTATTGAAAACATGAAAAAATCTTCTTGTATGGAACCACAAATCATAGAGCCTCAATACATCTAGGGATGACAGGATATGCAGGGCTGTGGAAATACCATGCCCAGCTTGTCCGACCTGGTCCCATTTCATTCAGGACAAGTTGAAAATTTCAATTTACTTGTCCTTGGACAAGTGCAAAATTTGTCATCAAGTTAATAAAATTTTGTATTTCATAATTAGATTAATTATTATGAGTTCACATGTTGGATTGAAAACAGTGGATCCTGAACAGCTGGCTTCATCAGAAGCCAGCTGATCTGGATCTACACTTTTTACAAGAGAGTTGGTATCTGCATGGTTTCATACTGTTTTCGAAAGTGTAAATTGTTTAAGCACAGATAGGAATAAGGCTTAAATGAAATATATGTGTGGTTCCTGTTGCCTACCTACCCTTTTTTTTTCAACCCCCTAAACATTAAAATGGTCTTCTGAGAAAAATACCTAAAATGGGCACTTTTTCAGATTTTTATCACTATTTTCTTTGTTAAATGTTACAACAAAATTCAATAATTTCCCTACCTACCTACCCTAAATTTTGTTGGTATGCAACAGGAACCACACATATATTTCATTTAGGCCTAAGCTAATCTGACACTATCGGACAAGTAAAATTTTCTTTGGACAAGTACATTATGGCCATTTACTTGTCCCTGGACAAGTAGAAAATTTTACTATTTCCACGCCCCTGCAGGATATGTGAATTATGTTTTCATAACAAAATTGGTGATGAATATCATTATTTAATTGAGTGTTCTTACTTTAGTGATGCTAGAAGGGTTTATCTGCCAAGGAACTTGCTTGCTAGACCAAATACTTTTAGGCGCCTTATGTGTTCAGGTGATACTCAGGAACTATTCAAGATAGCAAAATACTGTAAAATAGTGCTAAAGACATTTCAAGAAATTTTCAGGAATATATAGGTGTTTGTTACACCATTTCGTATAGATCTCATTGACATATTATGGATCTCACAGCCATTATAATACATGTTAATGAATTTTTTTGCGTCTAGTCATCATGGAACTAGTCAAGATACTCTGATGAGTATTGAAACCATATACATTCTGCATGATCTCTCAGGGTTTCTTCATGTTTTGCACTGAAGTATTGCTATTCATAGATCCAGATAAGGAAATTTTATTTGCGTAAACTTTTAATTATTCTCTTACCTATTAATTTGAACATGTGTTTTGGGTGCTCGAGGGGACCGTCTCATTGAGACGGTTCTTTTGAGTACCCACACCACATGTTTTGGATGAGAAATGAAGAGGATAATATTCCAATATGCACTCTTATCTGGAGGCCTGGCTGTTTTATTTGCGTAAACTTTTAATTAATTTCTTACCCATTAATTTAAACATGTGTTTTGTGTACTCAAGGGGACCGTCTCATTGAGACGGTTCTTTTGAGTACCCACACCATATGTTTTGGATGAGAAATAAAGAGGATAATATTCTAATACGCACTCTTATCTGGAGGCCTGGCTGTTTTATTTGCGTAAACTTTTAATCAATTTCTTACCCATTAATTTAAACATGTGTTTTGGGTGCTGAAGGGGACTGTCTCATTGAGACAGTTCTTTTGAGTACCCACACCATATGTTTTGTATTGCTATTCATAGATCCAGATAAGGAAATTTTATTTGCGTAAACTTTTAATTGTTTTCTTACCCATTAATTTGAACATGTGTTTTGGGTGCTCGAGGGACCGTCTCATTGAGACGGTTCTTTTGAGTACCCACACCATATGTTTTGGATGAGAAATAAAGAAAATAATATTCCAATACACACTTTTATCTGGAGGCCTGGCCGTTTTATTTGCATAAACTTTTAATTAATTTCTTACCCATTAATTTAAACATGTGTTTTGGGTGCTGAAGGGGACCGTCTCATTGAGACGGTTCTTTTGAGTACCCACACCATATGTTTTGTATTGCTATTCATAGATCCAGATAAGCAAATTTTATTTGCGCAAACTTTTAATTTTCTTACCTATTAATTTGAATATGTGTTTTGGGTGCTCAAGGGGGCCGTCTCATTGAGACGGTTCTTTTGAGTACCCACGCCATATGTTTTGGATAACAAATAAAGAAAATAATATTCCAATACGCACTCTTATCTGGAGGCCTGGCTATTCTCATCTAAAGTGGTGTTTAATTGCTTGGAGTTTGCTTCATGTAGACATGAATACCCACTGAGGAGAAAATGCTGATTCTCGTAATCATATTTTAAACTTTCCTCAAATGTTTATTTGTTAGTATGTTTTGACTTGCACCCCGGTTAGGGGTTTTGGTCAATGAATAAAACTCTCAAAACTCTCAAACTCTCGATATTTGATATGAAGTATAACCTAGTAGACCTCTACCAACTTTGTTCAAGTTATACCCCTGGGGCCAAAAATGTTCCCGCCTCAGTGGTCACATGATTTACATAGGCTTTAAAAAGGAAAACCTGAAAAAATCTTCTTGTCTGAAACCACAAGGCTTAGATATTTGGTATGTAGCATCACCTCTAAGGGGACCGGGAACTAATTATATCAACATATCCCAGGAGTCAAAAGCTGAGAGGAACTCCGAGGCTATCATCTGGCAAATGGATGCATCTGATTGGATGATGAGGCTAAAGTAAAAATATATTTTATTCTCTAGCAGATGCAAAAATTAATTTTCTTCAAATTGGTACATAGTTTACTACCAGATGCATTTATATTTTGTTTTTTTAGAGCAAAGTGTAAAAATAGTGATTTCTAATAGGAACTGGGAAGGGGTTTTCCAAAAATATGGCAGCCATTAATCAACATGCAACAGTTGAAAAAAAAGCAGGTGAATGTATGTTTTTTCAATGCTTATTCCCCTTATTCATGGTTTGGCTTGAATTTAAGGCATATGGTGATGCCCCACATGTATTGTGAGATGCAGAATAAACTGTCGAATACTAGGGGTTCACCATTGGGGTCTATGGGAGAAATAATTAGTTCAGTGTGCCCTATACTTTTTCTTCAAGTGGATGAATTTTGTTGCTTTTGAGGTAAATTGTCCATTTCTAGGAATGCTTTGAGCATGCTGCTGATAAATTAATACCTAAACATGGAACACATGTACATAATTTGGGAAAAAATTGAAAGGAGCCTTCAAAAGTACTCTGTAAAGGGGGGTGGGGGCTGCATATTGTGGTCGGGTAGCTCTGACCGCCACGGATATGGTCGAAAGACAGTAACCTGGTGCACAACAGGCAAGCAAAAAGTTGAACTGGCTCACAGAGTGGCCTATATGCTACATAAAAAGGTAACAGAGCTTCCCCGTACCAATGATGCTGGTGATTTAATGGACGTCAGCCACCTGTGCCATGAGAAACTGTGCATAAACCCAGATCACCTGGTTTTCGAACGTCATTCAGAAAATATGTCATGTGATGCTTGTTTTGGACTTGGAAGCTGCACGACGGAGCATTCTCCATCTTGCATTTTGGGATAGGATGATTGCTTTTTGTTGTTATACTGTAAGTGTGATCCTGTTTAGTTGTTTTTTTAGTTGTTTGTCTCAATGTGCAGCTCTTCAAAGTGTAACAATGGTCCTTGCTTACTTTGGCTCTCAATTGCCTTGTTTTGGCCTTTTTAAGAAGCAATTGGGCTTTTCTATAAGATATTTTCTCTTGGTGCTTTTCATATAACTTTGTAAAGATTATTTCTCCTAAATTTACGCTTGATTTTTCTTTTTGCGGACCCACAACGCACTTGGTTGTTTTCAAAACATTTCTGTTCGGCCAAAAGTCCAGCCGACACTTTACTATTTGAAGGGATAGAACAGCCAATTGCTTCACAAAGCTTCAATATTGCCTCTCCGGGACCATTGTTGCATTTGAAGACTGCACAATGAGCCCTTCCTGAAAAATTCCTGGCAAATGTCACATTTTTAGGCAATGCATGTCTAATAACATTATTCACAGATTCAACTTTTTGTGAGTTTGAATTAAGTTTGGTCTTTTCCACAATGCTCGCCCCAAGACGATAGTCAATACAGTCTCGTAATACTTTTTCCGAGCCTATTTTCACGTTCAATTTGAAAAAGTAAGGTAAATATTCACTTTTAACAAGCCAATTGTTGTCACTGTCTCACATACAGACAGTAGACTGTGACAGACATAGCCTGTGGTCACCCTGATAGCATGCTATGATGGCGTCAGAAGTCATATTTATGTGTTTTTGAACCATAAGCGCGTCACCGTTTACTTTTCTATGAATGTTTTGAAACTCCGATTGGCAGCGCATGCTTAGATCAACAGCAAAGCTGTTTAATTTCTTCTCTCTACATCTTTTTGTCACCCCAGGCATCATGTTAAGAAGAGACCTTCTACTCTTTATATGCTTTCGATGATTCTGTGAAAGATGTCGTGTATCAATTTGGCGCACTGGGGCAACAGACGACATATTTGCAAGATGGAGGTCTTCTGCGGCTATAAACGCACTGGTGTCTGGATCCGTAGTGATGTATTGTACTTGTAGCTGATCCTCTTTTAGCTGGAGTAAACAGGATTTCGCCCACTGTCTCTCATCTGTGTTGCAGGCTGGAATGGAGTCTTCCCTTTCCCTGAATATAGAGGGTTGTTAAACATTCCATCAGACTGAATGGCTATATTTGTTTCTGGCTGTCATCTTAATAAATTTATGGTCTTCAGAGACTTTCTCTTTGCTTTCATGTCACTCTTGTTGACATTTTCAATAATTTTGCATACTGCATTTGCACATTTTTTGCAGACAGTCCGACATTGGCCGTGGCAGGTTTTCTTCCGGGCTTTCCGGTTTTTATCTCTTCATACAGGTTATACATCTGCGATTCGTACTGACAGCGATCACAGATTACTTTTTCTCTCCAACATAGCATTCTCTGTTGTTCACTTGCATAATCAAAATCTAACCGTCCACCACAGGAAGGGCTTGTTTGCTGGTGTTGGTGAAAAACCTCATTCAACATGTCCCATAGCCTTCTAGTATGAAGGAGTCTGTAGCAATCAGAGTCTCCACTGAAACCGTAAGAAAAGACATGCTCATTTTTAGGTGCAAAAACCTGAACACACGATCTGACATGTGCCATTATACAAGCCAGCAGCGTGAAATTGCAATTATTTTTTATCCATCAGTAAAAGTGTGTGTTTTGGGGTCACTCAAAAGAACCGTCTCATTGACCGTCTCATTGAGGCGGTCTTTTTGAGTACCCACAGTATATGTTGTGGTTCAGAAATAAGATAGATAATCTTCAGCTGCTACAGGCTCTTATCTGGGGTCCTGCAGCAGTGTGTTTTGGTTGCTCAAAAGAACCGTCTCATTGAGACGGCTCTGAAAAAGTATTAAAAGACTGTATTGACTACCCACAACATATGGTTTGATTGAGAGAGAAGATAAATAATTTTCAGTTACCCGCTCATATCAGTGGATCTCAAAAGAACAGTCTCATTGAGACGGTTCTTTTGAGTACCCACAATATATGTTTTGGTTGAGATATAAGATAAATAATTTTCAGCTACAAGCTCCTACCTGGGGTGCTCAAAAGAACCGTCTCATTGAGACGGTTCTTTTGCGTACCCACAACATATGTTTGGGTCGCGAAATAAGATAAATAATTTTCAGTTGGGGGGCCTGCAGCCCATATTGTATGATGATAGTGTGATGCATTTTAGCAATGAGTTGTTTCCCTTGCATTGTAGAAATTTTGGCTGACAGTAAATTTTTACTGAAATTTAATGATTTTTAACCCCTCCCCGGGCCCCAGGGACCAGGGCATTTTTTTTTTCGCTGTTGCACGCCCCATTCATGTGAATGAAAAGTTAAAATCATATGAAGTATACGCATGTCACTACATTCAATGGGGTCCACTGGGTCTGGGACCCAAATTACTGCCTTTGGGTCCAAAATAATGCATTTAAAGCTTATTTTAGGACATTTTGGCTATTTTAATGTTTAGTTCATCGATTGCTATGAGCAGCGTTCACCAATTGAAAATGAATTTTTGAAAAGGTGTTTTCGATTGCCATTTTGATTCACCTCTCCCTTTTTAAATCATATGTAGTTCAATTAAAATTGCACATTGCATGGTGAAATTTGTCTGGTATTTAGGGAAGACATTCAAATGTTTCACCGACCAGCCACTTGTGTATTATCCCTTTTCAAAAAGAGAAAAAACATCACTAAACTGAATTTTCATCTTGAAAACATTGTAAAAAATGATCAGTTAATATCACAACATTTATAATTGGAAATCAGAAACAACACCTGCATAGAACAAATCACGATATATTTCAGAATTGATAGGCGAAACCAATTTTATTAAAATTCTGCTATAAATTATAAAAAAAACAAAAAACAGATAAACTGACTTATTTATAACAGCGACTGTACATATTGATCGCAGTTCCTCGATTGTGTTCAGCGTTCGATGTTGCCGCCTACCCAGTGTGAATTAGTTGTGTTGCATATCAAATTAAAGGGAATGAAACAGGGTAGATAATCCTTATGTCTACCAAAGTTGAAGTCAATAACTGTTTTGTTGTATGGCGTTTCAACTAAGAATGAAACTTTTCTATTTTTTTGTTTTGTTGTTTTAGTTATGTTCAACCTTCAGCCTAAGGACTTTCTCACAAGTTTTATCAACTGTTATTAAATTTTTAAACATATAGTATTTTGCATGTTGAAAAGTATACTAATTCTCTGAGTGTGGAATGTAAAATTTAATTGCTATAAAACTTTTTTTTTTTTTTATACTTTTTGTTTTTTCAAAACAAAGATATAAATTAACAAACAAGATAATACAAAACTGTTTTTAAAAAAATCATGAAAGTCTTTAATTTACCTGTTGGTATGTGAAACAGCAAATCATGTCAATTTCATGCAGCACATGTTAATTTTATATTAATCATGCTATTTTTAGCTCTACAAAAAGTGTCAAAATATTAACTTCTGGAAACTAGTTTGAGCTGGTTTTCATGCAATATTAACTTGTAGGCCAGTTTAGACCGGTTTTCAGGTAGACATAGAGATTTATGAAGACAAATTGAGTCAATCAGGAGGGTCCGAGGATTAACCAAAATCAGCAGAAATCACCAGATAAAAATAAGAAAAACTACCATTTTATTGTTAGTTTAATGTCATGATATAATAAGAATTAGTATGATAAGCTTATTTCTACTTTGATTTTAAAAAGAAATGAAAAAATGTTATGATTTCACTTTCAAATTCAGTGCACAGCGAATTCACCGAAATCACCAGATAAAAATAGGAAATCACAATTTTATTATTAATTATTGCCATAATAGGATAACAATTTGTATAATAAGCTTATTTCTACTTTGATTAAAATATGAAAAAAAATGTACATTTCAATTTCCAATTCAAGGCATGGCAAAATCACAAAAATCACCAGAAAACAAGGAAATATCCATTTTAATGTTAATTTTATACCTTTATAAGATATAAATAATAGTAGAACAATTGATAAGTTTACAAAAGGCTTATATTTTAATGTGCCAGCAAATAAATATTTCAATACAAAATATAGCATCACATTATAGCAATTTGAAAGTGATTTTTTTATCAACATATTTTTAAAAACGGACTAGAAATAAGCATATTATACTAATTCTTATCATATTATTGCATTAAGTTAACAATAAAAAGGTGATTTCTTACTTTTATCTGGTGATTTCGGTGATTTTCTGGTGATTTTGGTGATTTCTGTTGATTTTGGTTAATGATAGCACTGAATCAGGAGACGGGATTCTCTCTAGTCATATAACAATATGTCATATTGGTTTGTGCAATAATTTTTTCAGGGTGAACAGCATCTCGCAGATAAGATAGTTTGGTCTCAGAGAAAGTCCAGATCTTAGGAGTCCATTGACCACAGTTATCAACATACAGCAATATCTGATGTGATATCAAGGGAATTATAACTCTTTCATTTTAATGTTTGATAACAGTACAGATTTGTTACTCACTGAGCCAAATTTTAATTACTCAGTATGGTCTCAGCAAGAGTTGAACCTATAACATTTTACTTGGCCATTAGGATTGAATCCCTAACCCATGATTTCTGGATGTGTTAAATAAGAAGCAAGTTCTGCTGGACAAACTGATTGACTTGTCGAATGATGGCCAGCTTCAATTTCAGCAGGAAATCAGGAGTGGTACTGAGACTGCTTGGTACTTGTTCAACAAAGGAAGACCCATCCGGACATGACTGAAAAATTGTTCACTGGTTGAAGAAACAAATCATCCATAAACAAACATTTTGGATCCAGATTTTGGACCGACAGCAATGTTAAATCTACGAAATTTTCGGTGGTCATTTTCATGTGATTTTAGATGGAAATTAAACAGTGTCCAATATTTGCCCATTTGCATGATGTTGAAGCTTTAATTAGGAAGGGGCCATTTGATACAAAAGTGGGGTGGTGGCACCCTCTAGATTTTGCAGAGGCGATCAGCAGACAACATTAGTGGGCAAAAAGTTAACTCATTAAGCGCCACCTACAATTTGCAGCAGACGACAATTTCAAATTTTGCTGCTTTTAAGGCATGATATTTCATGAGATTCTCATGAAATATCTTACCTTATTTTTTCAAAATTTAGGAAAGTTGTCACCATATTTGTCGTCTGCTGCAGTTGTGATTGGCGCTTTAAGGGTTAAATAGAAAACTGATATAATCAAATGTCTTCTGTTATAATAAAATGCATAATTTTAAGTTGTATAATTTTTCAAAGTGGAGTTTGGTAAAACATAGGTCCAGATAAGTGAACTTTTATAGACAAAATTGTGAGTACACTTGCAATTTTTCATCCATTTGAACCTTTGTTTTGGGTGCTCAAAAGAACCGTCTCATTGAGACGGCTCTTTTGAGCATCAAGAAAATTGTTTTTTGGTTGAGAAATAACAAAATGATTTTTAAGCACTTTCACCTGGATACTTAAAGTGTATTTAGCCATTCCCTTTCAACTGATAAGAGACTGCCTGCAGCCAAATCAAGGAAATCAGATCAATTGACAGGGGCCCCATACTGGGAAATTAGTCATATAGTACACATGTATAGGTAAAGCTCTCAATAGCCCTTCAAGAGCCTCTATATGACACAATGCAAATGATATGGCACATTGATTTCTGTTTCCAGCCAGTTCATTTGTATGATTGCAATATAATACAGATGAATCTTATGCTGTCTGGAAAGCAGTGCTGATCTAGATTTCCTGTCCACAGATGGATTCACTAGATTAAGCCAGCTGATTCTTCATCTACACTCTTTTCTAAAGATGACATATCCTGGTTCAACAGGACAAAGGTTCACTCATAGAAGCATAGTTTGTTTTTTGTTCGTTTGATTTGATTCTTTACATCCCATCAACAATCTTTCAGTTAAACAGGGACCTGTCTTCCTGGGTTGAACCAGTACCAAGCTAGGATACTATAAGCATAGAGTTCATTTAATGGGACATCGGCCAGATCAGATATGACAGAATGTGGCCCTCATAAGGTTTTGCACTATTTCCTTACATTAGGTACTTTTAATATTTGAGTTAAATTATAATCCTAACAGGAGATGGATGGGTTCAATTGATAAGCATTGGAAATTGGAGGATCATTGACACCTGCTATGGGTAAATGCCTATGGTTTTTAGTAAAAATTAAAGTTTGTCAATCGTTCCTTTCGGCGCCGTGAAGCTACCCTGACCTGTGTACTTTGACAGTGAAATCCATTTTCCATATTAAATTCTTCATAGATGTTCAGCAGCTGCAAAAACCAGGGCTTAAGCCCTAAAAGTGCCTTTTCTACCGAATAAGAAGCAATGACAGCACTAAAATTCTCTAGCACCAACCTTCTAAATTGTACCCATGGGACACACGACCAGAGTTTAAAATGTGGGAGGAGCTACCAATATCAGTGTTTGTTTTAGTGGTATCTAATATGTCAACATCAATCTGATAGCCAGACTCTCAGTTGTTTATTTAACAATCTGTATCCTGCATTGTGACAAGGATTTTTACAAATATACTAGAAAGCTTGATTTTAATGTTGAGCCAGCAATAACTGTTTTTCTTAAAATGTTGTCTGCATTTCTAGTCTGCTGCATACATTCAAATGCACTTCTTACTAAAACAATATGAGGTTAACATTTTTAGGGGATAAATCCTTACTATTTCTACCTATTATTAGGTGGCAGCTGAACTGCCATCCCTTTTGGTATAAACTTACACTTATTTTCGTACTTAGAAATATGAGGTAAACATTTTAAGGGGACAAATCCATAACATTTCTACCTGTTATTAGTTAGCAGCTGAACTGCCATCCCTTTTGGTATATTCGTGCTAAATAATTCAGTGATTTTCTATGTCAATAGCTCAGTTCTAGAAGAAGAACTACTTTTATCCGCAGGGGAGTCAGTTCCATCACTGTTTGTTAATGTGATAAGTATTATAACTTCCAGTTTCCCAGGGAGCTCACTGAATAAACAATTCATCTTGCAATTTTGAAGAGAGTTGACATAAATAAACAGTTGCTGCTGGGTAGGTTGATTTAATGTTAAACTGACTTACTAGAATCTAGTAAGGTATTTGGTCTCTGTCCTATGGGTAATTGATTTGTATTCTGTGCTAGTTTAATTTGAAGTAAATAAAGTGTAAAAGTAGAATTAGTAAGGTTTATGCATTTTTCATAAGAAAAAAGTTCACTGTTATTTTAATAATAAAACATTCTATAGAAAAGGTCCTGTACTAATCTATTTGCATGCTGGGTAATTATTCATGCTTTCATTTTCTCTGCTGGCTTTTTCAAAATCAAGTTTTTTTACAAATAAATCACCTAGGAGTACTATCGGACTGTCAAACAGTTGGGATTCAGATCAAGCTTGACATTCTGTTGGTCTTCAAACTGTTTCCAAAGGCTATCAGCAGACGACAAAATACTCTGTTGGCATGCTAAGAGTTTTAAAACTGCTAAGTGTATTATCTCATTTAGGTAGCTTTCATGAATATGTAAACCATAAATATTCAGACACTTTATGCTATGCCCTTCAAAGGATCTAGCTATTGAATCAGTTTTAATTCCCAATGCTAAATGGTGCACTTTTATTCCTTCATTAATTGTCTACGGCTGAGACATGAATATTCTATGACCTTTCTTCCAATCTTCTGTAATCTTTGTAAAATGGGTGCTTTAGATTGTGGCATGATTTATTTTATGAATGAAAAAATCACAATTCCTTGATAGCCTAATGGATAAAGATGTGGGTTCGAGTCCAGTAGCATTTCATTTCTTTTCTCCTTTCTTTTTAATTTGCTAATTTCTTTGTCTTTATTCTTGCTTTTGTGTACACATGGATATATTTTTTTGAATCTGGCATATGTTTATTCAACAAATACACACACATCAATAAGCCGAAATAACTCCTTGCACGCTGGGTGAGTTTAATACTTTTGTTGTCATCTGCTGATTTTTTTTTTTCAAAATAAACTTTTTCAAAGCATCTTTCAGGAACACTATCAGAGTGTCAAACGGTCTGTATCAAGATCAGGACGGATGTTCTGTCCGCTTTTTAACATTTTAACTTTCCTTATTAGCAGAGACTTTTTTCATGTGCTGTTAACCTTTGCAAACAGTAAGGACCAAGATCAGGACCGGAAAGAATGTCACTCCTGATCTTGATCCAAACCGATTGACACTCTGATAGTGTGTTCCTTAAAGAATTTATGGAAAAAGGTTATTTTTGAAAAAAATAGTCAGCAGATGACAAAAAGATAATAGAAAATTTTTTCTGGTTTAGTTGTATTGTATTTAACCCTTAAAGCGCCAATCACTGCTGCAGCAGACTACAAATTTCGCTACACCTTTCCCAATTTTTGACAAAAATAAGGTATGGTATTACATGAGAATCGTCTGCCAGCAGACGACTCTCATGAAATATAATGCCTTATTTGAAATTTTTGAAAAAGTGGCAAAATTTGCAATTGTCCTCTGCTGCAAATTATAGGTGTCGCTTTAAGGGATGAAATTAAGGTGGAGCTTGCAATTAATAATTCTGTACAGATGATGTCAGAAATGTGTAGAAAGACCCTGGTCCAACATTTTATTAGACATACAGTGAAGGTCTAGATCAAGTCCATTTTATCTGACAATGTCGTCTGCTGATAACCTTGCAAACAGTTAGGACCCAGATCAGCACTGATTAAAAGTCTGTCCTGATCTGTGTAAAAAATGTTTGACATTCTAATAGTGTTCCTGGAAGAATTTTTGAAAAAAGCTCATTTAAAGAAGTCAGCAGACAACAAAAAGCAAGAAAAAATTCAACTAGTTAAAAAAATCTTTCTGGTTTAAATGGTCAAGCAGTTGCTGATCCAGGGGGTGTTCAGGGTGTTTCGCTTGAACCCTCCTCCCTACCCCCCGTTTTTAAATATTGTATGAAAATGAAATAATTTGGTCTCGGTGAGACCAAATTATTTCATTTTCATGGGATATTTAGGAAAAATGAGATGGATCCAAACCATTTGACAATCTGAAATTGTTCCTAAAAGATATTTTTTGAACATGACTGAAAAATTGTTCACTGGTTGAAGAAACAAATCATCCATAATCAAACATTTTGGATCCAGATTTTGGACCGACAGCAGTGTTAAATCTACGAAATTTTCGGTGGTCATTTTCATGTGATTTTAGATGGAAATTAAACACTGTCCAATATTTGCCCATTTGCATGATGTTGAAGCTTTAATTAGCAAGGGGCCATTTGATACAAAAGTGGGTTGGTGGCACCCTCTAGATTTTGCAGAGGCGATCAGCAGACAACATTAGTGGGCAAAAAGTTAACTCATTAAGCGCCACCTACAATTTGCAGCAGACGACAATTTCAAATTTTGCTGCTTTTAAGGCATGATATTTCATGAGATTCTCAATGAAATATCATACCTTATTTTTTCAAAAATTAGGAAAGTTGTCACCATATTTGTCGTCTGCTGCAGTTGTGATTGGCGCTTTAAGGGATAAATAGAAAAGACTGATATAATCAAATGTCATCTGTTAACATAAAATGCATAATTTTAAGTTGTATAATTTTTCAAAGTGGAGTTTGGTAAAACATAGGTCCAGATAAGTGAACTTTTATAGACAAAATTGTGAGTACACTTGCAATTTTTCATCCATTTGAACCTTTGTTTTGGGTGCTCAAAAGAACCGTCTCATTGAGACGGCTCTTTTGAGCATCAAGAAAATTGTTTTTTGGTTGAGAAATAACAAAATGATTTTTAAGCACTTTCACCTGGATACTTAAAGTGTATTTAGCCATTCCCTTTCAACTGATAAGAGACTGCCTGCAGCCAAATCAAGGAAATCAGATCAATTGACAGGGGCCCCATACTGGGAAATTAGTCATATAGTACACATGTATAGGTAAAGCTCTCAATAGCCCTTCAAGAGCCTCTATATGACACAATGCAAATGATATGGCACATTGATTTCTGTTTCCAGCCAGTTCATTTGTATGATTGCAATATAATACAGATGAATCTTATGCTGTCTGGAAAGCAGTGCTGATCTAGATTTCCTGTCCACAGATGGATTCACTAGATTAAGCCAGCTGATTCTTCATCTACACTCTTTTCTAAAGATGACATATCCTGGTTCAACAGGACAAGGGTTCACTCATAGAAGCATAGTTTGTTTTTTGTTCGTTTGATTTGATTCTTTACATCCCATCAACAATCTTTCAGTTAAACAGGGACCTGTCTTCCTGGGTTGAACCAGTACCAAGCTAGGATACTATAAGCATAGAGTTCATTTAATGGGACATCGGCCAGATCAGATATGACAGAATGTGGCCCTCATAAGGTTTTGCACTGTTTCCTTACATTAGGTACTTAAAATATTTGAGTGAAATTATAATCCTAACAGGAGAGGGATGGGTTCAATTGATAAGCATTGGAAATTGGAGGATCATTGACACCTGCTATGGGTAAATGCCTATGGTTTTTAGTAAAAATTAAAGTTTGTCAATCGTTCCTTTCGTCGCCGTGAAGCTACTCTGACCTGTGTACTTTGACAGTGAAATCCATTTTCCATATTAAATGCTTCAAAGACATTAAGCAGCCGCAAAAACCAGGGCTTAAGCCCTAAAAGTGCCTTTTCTACCAAATAAGAAATAATGACAGCACTGAAGTTCTCTAGCACCAACCTCCTAAATTGATTTGTATTCTGTGCTAGTTTAATTTGAAGTAAATAAAGTGTAAAAGTAGAATTAGTAAGGTTTATGCATTTTTCATAAGAAAAAAGTTAGCTGTTATTTAATAAAACATTCTATAGCAAAGGTCCTGTACTAATCTATTTGCATGCTGGGTAATTGTTCATGCTTTCATTTTCTCTGCTGGCTTTTTTCAAAATCAAGATTTTTTACACATAAATCACCTAGGAGTACTATCGGACTGTCAAACAGTTGGGATTCAGATCAAGCTTGACATTCTGTTGGTCTCCAAACTGTTTCCAAAGGCTATCAGCAGATGACAAAATTCTCTGCTGGCATGCTAAGAGTTTTAAAACTGCTAAGTGTATTATCTCATTTAGGTAGCTTTCGTGAATATGTAAACCATAAATATTCGGACACTTTATGCTATGCCCTTCAAAGAATCTAGCTATTGAATCAGTTTTACTTCCCAATGCTAAATGGGACACTTTAATTCCTTCATTATTGTCTATGGCTGAGACATGAATATTCTATGACCTTTCTTCCAATCTTCGGTAATCTTCGTAAAATGGGTGCTTTAGATTGTGGCATGATTTCTTTTATGAATGAAAAAATCAAAATTCCTTGATAGCCTAATGGATAAAGATGTGGGTTCGAGTCCAGTAGCATTTCATTTCTTTTCTTCTTTCTTTTAAATTTGCTAATTTCTTCGTCTTTATTCTTGCTTTTGTGTACACATGGATATATTTTTTTGAATCTGGCATATGTTTATTCAACAAATACACACACATAGAAACGTATATAATTTCAATAAGCCGAAATAACTCCTTGCACGCTGGGTGAGTTTAATACTTTTGTTGTCATCTGCTGATTTTTTTTCAAAATAAACTTTTTCAAAGCATCTTTCAGGAACACTATCAGAGTGTCAAACGGTCTGTATCAAGATCAGGACCGATGTTCTGTCCGCATTTTAACATTTTAACTTTCCTTATTAGCAGAGACTTTTTTCATGTGCTGTTAACCTTTGCAAACAGTAAGGACCAAGATCAGGACCGGAAAGAATGTCACTCCTGATCTTGATCCAAACCAATTGACACTCTGATAGTGTGTTCCTAAAAGAATTTATGGAAAAAAGTTTTTTTTGAAAAAAATAGTCAGCAGATGACAAAAAGATAATAGAAAAAATCTTTCTGGTTTATTTGTATTGTATTTAACCCTTAAAGCGCCAATCACTACTGCAGCAGACTACAAATTTCGCTACACCTTTCCCAATTTTTGACAAAAATATGGTATGGTATTACATGAGAATCGTCTGCCAGCAGACGATTCTCATGAAATATAATGCCTCATTTGAAATTTTTGAAAAAGTGGCAAAATTTGCAATTGTCCTCTGCTGCAAATTATAGGTGCTGCTTTAAGGGATGAAATTAAGGTGGAGCTTGCATTTAATAATTCTATACAGATAATGTCAGAAATGTGTAGAAAGACCCTGGTCCAACATTTTATTAGACATACAATGAAGGTCTAGATCAAGTCCATTTTATCTGACAATGTCGTCTGCTGATAACCTTGCAAACAGTTAGGACCCAGATCAGCACTGATTAAAAGTCAGTCCTGATCTGTGTCCAAAATGTTTGACATTCTAATAGTGTTCCTGGAAGAATTTTTGAAAAAAGCTCATTTAAAGAAGTCAGCAGACGACAAAAAGCAAGAAAAAAATTCAACTGGTTAAAAAAATCTTTCTGGTTTAAATGGTCAAGCAGTTGCTGATCCAGAGGGTGTTCAGGGTGTTTCGCTGGATTCCTCCTCCCTGCCCCCCTGTTTTTAAATATCGTATGAAAATGAAATAATTTGGTCTCGGTGAGACCAAATTATTTCATTTTCATGGGATATTTAGGAAAAATGAGATGGATTCAAACCATTTGACAATCTGAAAGTGTTCCTAAAAGATATTTTTTGAAAAAATCAATTTGTAAAAAGTCAGCAGTCCTCAAAACAATAATGTGGTCTGGACATTTATTGTTCATCTAAATTGAAGGATGTTCTTGTTACCTTGACAACATATTGCATGCGTTTGACCACATTGTGAGAAGTGATTACCTGGTCGCTTACTAATAAACAGCTAACAAGGAAAGAGTTAAATTCTTTAAGAAAGCCTCCTGTAATTAAAATTATTGAATAAATTATTTTGTTCACAGAACCGAAAAAAAGTCCCTGATCAGGCTGCTCTTCTTGAAGCATGCTGATCTCAAGCCAATCTGAGAAATTAGCTTACCTATCTCACTTGTTTAATTCCTTGTGGCAAATAGTTTGGATCCAGATCAGGTTGGAGGTTATTTTTTTTTCAAAAACTCAACTGGGGATGAAATTCAACAAAATATGGCGAAAAAATTTATTGGTTACTTTTCATTTTTTTTAACATGAGCATGATAAATTACATGCTAAGTTGATTTGAGCATGAATCAGGACCAGGCTGGACATTTTGTCTAAACTGCTTACAAGGTGTAAAATTACATGGTCGTGGATTTCATTTAAAACCATGAAATGTGTGATCCCTATGGTGGTATTCAGTTGCGGATCCAGAGGGTTTGGCTTGACCCCCTCTCCGCTCCCCCGCTTTTAAATATCATTTGAATGTATTTTTCATTGAGACCAAATTATTTCGTTTTCACAGGATATTTAATAAAAATGAAATAAAATCAGCAAAGCAAACCCCCTCCCTCAAATCTTTATACATACTAACCTCCTTTCCAGAAAGCCTGGATCTGCACCTGCAGGTATTACACATTTTACATATCAAACCCTTTGAACAGGACTTAACTGTGACCAAATTCAGTGAATGTAAAGTCCTGGGGAGCTGGACAAAACATCCCGGGACAAAACATCCCATGCCATTTTTTGACACCCCGGACAAAACATCCCACAAAGATTTGCCACCCCGGACAAAACATCCCATGCTGTTTTTGTCACCCCGGACATAACATCCAATGCCATTTTCGCCTCTCCGGGGTGACAAAAACTGCATGGGATGTTTTGTCCGGGGTGGCAAATCGATGCGGGATGTTTTGTCCGGGGTGGCAAAAAATGGCATGGGATGTTTTGTCCTACATTCAAATTCCTGTAAAGTCTGACCAGACTTCTGTTTAATGGATATTCTGATCTTGGTTTACATTATATGCTAATGCTCATTTCTTTGAATCCTTAAAATGACTGGGACACAAGCTGGAACAAAAGCACAAAAGAGGAGAAATTGTTGACACAAGTTGGGACAAAAGCACAAAAGAGGAGGAATTGTTAGCATTTTATATTTTTATTTATACTTTACATCCTGGATACTTCTTCATGATTTTGTTGCCGTCTGCTGACTTCTTTTCAAAAAATCTTTCAGGAACAAAACCAAGGTGATTTACTGTTTGGATCCAGATCAAGCCCAACATTCTTTTGGTCCTGATCTGGCTCCAAACTGTTTGCAAATGTCATCAGATGACAAAAGCTGCTGCTAGTACAGAAAAACCTGACCATGGTTTACCCTTGTCCTGCTGAAAAATCTACTTTACAGGCTTGATTTCAAGATATTTTCAACCTTTTCCTATTGTAAATTAACAGGACCTTTATTTACAGGACCCAAAAAACCTTGATAGTATCATTCTGAGTGTATAATCTTAGATTAATCTAAGTATAAGTGGTTTCTTATCTATGCTCTGCAGTATCTGCACATTCATGCAACCAAAATTACAGATTGGTTAATTTACAGAGCTCATTATGGCCAGGTGACTTATTATATGTCCACTTTCAAATCAAGTATTAGCTGTATTCCACCCTATAAGCGCACTGTGTCCACAGTCTAACTATTCAGAGCTAACTATGATGTTTATATGGAGTTAATCATACTACTACTAATAATAATGGAAATGTCCAGTTATTTTTTAAAAAGAAGTCTATTTTTCAATTGTTAACCCTTAATGCGCCAACCGCAACAAAAGTCATCTGCTTTTCTCATCTGCTGAAATGTTTAAGAAGCCTCTATGGCTAACAGTGTGGACCCAGATCAGACTGCTCCTATCTGTTCTAGGTCCACACTGTTTGCTTCTATACTTAACTTGTCAGTAATGTTAGGCAATTATTTGCAGCAGACGACTTCAGCAGACAACATTTTCAGATGCATTTTTTTCTTGGCGCTTTAAGGGTTAAAATGAAGTGGTTAAATAAAATGTGCATTTCTCTTTGTGGAATGAATATATTGTTTCTTCAGCAGTACTTAGAATGAGACATTTTTCCGTGTTTCACCCCTTTAAATCCAAAATATCTAAAATGGAATCTTCCATTTGGTGAACTGACTTAATCCATACTAGCTGCAAATAAATGAAAGAAAAAAAAATATTGGTCCCTGAATAGACTGCTCATTTAGCAGCCTTCACTAGTTTCTCCACTTAAGATCCTGAATTTCTACATACGAGCTATCAATAAATGAAATATAAAAAGAATAATTGTCCCATAGTAGATTGCTCCTTGCAGGCTGGTCTAGGACTATTCAAGCTGGTCTTGTATTTAACTGAGCAATGTAGTTATGGAATCCATTGAGTTAATATTTCGAAATTGCAGTGACTAAATCAATCACCGGGCCGCGTAGCGCAGTCGGTAACGTGTCTGGCAACAGATGAGAGTCTGACTGCAGACCCAGGGATTGCGAGTTCGATCCCGGCCCGGTTACATACTTTCATGGAGATTGATCTAAGGTCATTCTCCTCCCTTCCACTGAATCATTTAAGAAGGGTTGTTGTCAGTTACAAGCGAATGTATGTGCACGAAGTACTGGTTAACTGCTTTTTCAAGCCTGCCCAGGAAAAAAGTGTGTTTAGGTGAACTGACCGTCCCGCCATGACTATAGCTGTTGACTTGGGACGTAAAGCAACAAAACAAACAAAAACATAAATCAATCATTCTTCAGGGACAGTTAGTAACACTTAAGCTTGATGTCATATGCTGTTAACCTTTGCAAACAGTTTGGATCCAGATCAGGCCTGAGATTTTGTCAGTCCTGACCGGGATCCAAACTGATAAAATGTTGGTCCTGATCTGAATTCAAACAGTTTGACACTCTGTCAGTGTTCCTGAAAGAATTATTTGGGGAAAAATGAAATAAGTCAGTAGAAGACAACAAAATAATAAGAATATTCAATTACACAGAATGCAAATAGTTATAATACAGAAATTTCTACCTGTGACACCTTTCAGATCGAGGGCTGAGCGCAAAACTATTGTAACTGACATTTTTGAGATTTTCACTTTTTTTCATTTTATTATTCCTTGTCATGTAATGCATGTTCTGTAGAATTTTTATAAACATTGCTCAATCCCTTTTCGAAATATTCAATAATGTGCCTTTTATTGTATCTGCGAAGCACTGTTTTGTTTAGTGCAAAACTATTGTAACTGCACATACAATAGTTCTGCTCTAACATGTCCAATGGGGAGCCATTTCATTTTCAGTGCAAAACTATTGTTATTGCAGCAAATGCACTTACAATACTATTGCACTCAATTTTCATGTGGAAGTCATGAACTGCCTCAGAGCAAAACTATTGTAACTGCACTTACAATAGTTTTGCACCAAGTTAAAAGCACATGGTTTCAGGACCTTTCAATTACTCAAAACTCAAATAATAATAAAAATTGTCTAAAAGTCTTCAACTGTTTCAACTAAATTCACAAAAAGCCACTTTGAGCACTTTGACTAATATTATCAGCACTGATAATTGAGCTGTTACCCATGGTATATTGATAAATTGATTTTTTTTGTTCAAAGGATAATGATTTCTCCCTTTTGCATCCTTCACCTCATAGTTTTGTCATCACAATGTCATGAACCTTATAAGAGAGGGAAAATTCAAATTTTACTTGTAAGAACATTCATTCATTTTTTGACAAAATAAGTGGAAAAAAAATAGATTAATAATATGAAAATCTCGATTTGTTTTCATTTGTTTCACAGTGAACAATCATGAAACTTTTATTGATTACATTGTATTTTGAACTAGTATTCAGACAGAACTTATAGTTAAACTGGACAAAATTTTCTTTATAAAATGCATCTATTTTTATGCATAAAGACTTTAAGTACAATAATGCAATGTCATCCTAGGCTTTTAATACTTAACTTCACCAGTGAGTTGGTTAGGTGTATGCATAATATAATATTTTTCTGAAATGAGAAATGATAGTGCGGGGGGGGGGGGGGGGGAGGGGGGGCACTCTGGTGTTTCACTTGTGAGTCATTTGTTCTTAGTTGAAATTTTGTATTTTTTCTCAGATGAATTAAGCACTTAACCCTTTGTATATGGGAAATCATAAAAAAAGGAGTACTTTTGCAAACAGTTAAGTCACCAAGATGAAACGGGAAACCTCTAAATGAGTTCTTTTGCAAATGGTGAAGACCAAGATGAAGTGCAGCATTATGCATTGCATTTGTTTGAATACAAGCACAAAATAGTCAATCTTTATAATGTCATGATTGTTCACATGTCATTTTAAGCCTTTGCAAACAGTTGTTTTGGACCCAGATCATGTCTGACAAAATATTGGGCCTGATCTGGATCCAAGCTGTTTGACACTGATGATTCCTAAATTTTTTATAAGTTACATGTATTTTGAAAATCATTTTATTGCATAGGTCTGTTTCGTAATGACATTCATTTTTTTCTAGTCCAAAACATTTAGGCCCCAATTAAGGCCTCAGTGCTATTTTGCTATAATTTTATACAAGCTCTTAGTTTTAAGCACCTGTCAAATGAACGGCTTGCTGTAAAGTAAACATGCATGGTTACGGGTATGACTCCTTTTTCGAATTAGCATAATTCATTAAGGACTTTGCATAAAAATTTTGAGCCATTTGTTTTTAGTTGAAATTTTGTATTTTCTCTAATTTGAATTAAGCAATTAACCCTTTGTATATGGGAAACCCTAAAAAGGAGTACTTTTGCAAACAGTTAAGTCACCAAGATGAAACGGGAAACCTCTAAATGAGTTCTTTTGCAAATGGGGAGGACCAAGATGAAGTGCAGCATTATGCATTGCATTTCATCTGGGTCTTCACTGTTTGCAAAAGAAGAAAGAATCTCCAGACGAAAGAATATAATTATTTGAATATTATAACATGACACTCCTAGATATGTACAATGGACTATCCCAAGTTTTTCTTATCATTGCCAGAAGGAAGAATCTTTAAGTATACAAAGGGTTAAAGACTTATTTTTTTCTTAAATTTATTATTATTTTCTGGTTCTCAGGAGAGCATACCCTTTTTAACTTCTTAATCAACAAAAGATTTTAAAGAAATGGTTTCAGATTTTTCTTTTATTTTTCGCTAACAATACTTTTTCTATCTAATAAAAGTTTCATTCAATCATATAAAAAAAAAAGTAGCATAATGTCCCTATGAACTTGTAATTACTCAACAAAATTAAATATGCTAATCAAGATCTGCTTGGGAACAGCTCATTAAACTTCATTTACTAATTAAAAAGATTTACTATGGATGAGTCAGGTAATCTATACAATGTAGGTGAGAAATGTCAAGAGCAGCCAGTGTCAGCTTCTTTATTTACTGACCTATGTTTGCATACAAATGATGCATGCTTTGCAATTATTATTATGTATATCTGTAAAAGTAGTCTATATAGCTGATAACTTAAAAGCCGTTAATTGCTAATATATATAATGTAAATATTAAAATCTACAATTATTTTAAGGCTTCCAGTCATTTAACAATAGTTTGGTTTAAAGTAGCATTATTCTGAACTTATCCTGAAAACTTAAATTTTGATGCTAAATCTTTACTCCCTAGTGGTGACTTTTGTTGTCTGCTGATAACTTTGCAAACATTTTGGATCCAGATCAGGCCTGGAAAAATACAAGCAATTTTGAATTTAGGAATTTTTGATAAATTAAGGAAAAAACAAATAAAAAAAAATCATGATAAAGTACAAAGCTCACAAAGATTTAAAAACATTAATTAATTATCAGAAGCTCCATTTATTGACTTATCTTGTTTGGTAAAAACATCATAAAACTAAAATGTAGGTATACTTCTCCTGTAAATAGGAAGGTATTGCTAATTTTCCTTAATTTTACCCTCTTTAGATATGTTCAACTCGAGAACTAGAAAATAATAATTAAAAAAATCACAGCCAAATGGCTTACAGTCCTGCCCTTGTGATCTTTCAGACTTGTTGCTGT
Organism: Loripinus fragilis; assembly: GCA_964019695.1. Lineage (NCBI taxonomy): Eukaryota > Metazoa > Mollusca > Bivalvia > Lucinida > Lucinidae > Loripinus > Loripinus fragilis. The sequence goes on from CAXHUL010000057.1 coordinate 182,959, forward strand.
AATAATGGCAGTTCAGGCTTCCACACATCAAGCAGATTTAGGATTCAGGGGTAGTGGACGGCAGTGCACATGCAATGTGCTCGAGGCTTTTATGAAAAATTGTTCTAAAAAGTGTAATTCATGGTTACCATCAGACATAGATGAAATACTAGACAAGGGTGACAAACTTTACATGAACATAGTACAAGACCAATATAAGTATTTGCTGTTAGAGGAACTGCCAACAAGTATTGAGAATTTTGTTTTGGGATGTGGCACCCCAGTGACTGGGTCTATTATCATGGCTTCAACAGACCTATCTGGTCCATTCAGGGACATAAAACATGCGTTGGAGCACTTTGACAAGGCAAAGACTGAAACTGCTTTTATTACCATTGGTGGTGGATTGCCTTCTTATTCAATGGGTCTCTTCAATAATAAGCATACAGGAAAATACTATGTGTTCGACCCACATAGCAGGAACATCAATGGCCTGTGTTGCCAAGATGGCAAAGCAGTGATAACATGTCATGAAAATACAGATGAATTGATTTCTTTCTTCACAAACCTAGCTAAATCTACTGGTCAGGGAGAGAACACACCATATGAGCTTGTACCCTGTATTGTTAAACAGTCTTCAATGAGTGATGATTGCCAGAGCAGTTTTTCCGGGTTTAACACATCAGATAGGGAAGATGAGCTTATTAAGAAGAGAAAGAAAGTTAATAAGAAAAAACAGAAAAGAAAAACATACAACACAGACACACACTTTGACTCAGATAGTGACAGTGATCCCCTTGAAGATCTAGTTCCTTTAATAAAGTTGAGAAAGCAGAAAAAAATCTATGACCCTGAATCTGAGACTATTCTGAGTGATTCATCATTTGAAGATGCTGAATGTAACAGCTCTGGATCAGAATATAAATTAACTAAACATGAAAAAAAACTTCTTCAAACTGAGCTATCATCTTCCAATGTTGAGTCATCAGATTTCTCAGATTCAGGAGCCATAAATTTAGGAAAAAAGATTAAAAAATCAAACAAAGGTGAAAAACAAGCAAATTGTAAATATAGTTCAGGTGAAATGGTAGGAAGCATTTCAAAGAGTACTGATATGGCACAAAAGAAAAGTATAAATAGCAATGGCTTAATGGATAGACTGGGTCAAGGGGACAGATACATGGGTGAAAGTGTTGTTGAGGGCAGTCAAGTGGGCAACGGTTTAATGGCTGAATTAGATCATGCATATAGTTTCATGGCTGAAGGTGCACCAAAAGTAACTGTTGGTGGAGATGGTCCAGTGGGCATACATTTAATTGATTGTCTAGGTCAAGGGGAAGGTTTCATGGACATTGGTTTTACTGAGGAAATGTTAGGTGGGGAAGGTCAAGAGGACACAAGTTTAATTGATGGGCTAGGTCAAGGGAATGGTTTTATGGACAATAGTTTCACTAAAGGAATTGTTGGTCGGAAGGTCAAGAGGATGGCGGCTTAATAGATGGGCTAGAACGTGGGAATGGTTTCAGGGATGGTGGTGTTATTGAGGAAATAGTCGATTGGGAAGGTCAAGTGGTTACAGATATAATAGATGGCCTGGGACATGAGAATGATTTCAGGGATAATACTCTTATAGATGAAATGATTGGTGGGGTAGGTCAAGTATATACAGGTTTGATAAATGGGCTAGGGCATGAGAATGGTTTCAGGGATGATGTTGATATAGAGGAAATGGTTGAAGGTCAAGTTGAAACAGGTTTAAAGGGCGGGCTAGGTCAAGGGGATGAAGGTGGTGCAGAAGGAATAAATGATGGGGATGGGTTGATTGACATAGAAGTTACAGTAGGGCAAGAGAAAGACACAGGAGGTAAAAGAGGTAGGAAGAGGGTAAGAAATCCTGAAATGTGGCAAAAAAATATACGCAAAAGAAGGCGCAACTCCGGGAAAAGCTATGTAGGTAGGTTTGGAAAGGAAATGAGAAGTAGAAAGATGAAGAATGGCTGTGGGGAAAGATGTAAGTATAAATGCCATGAGCATTTTTCAGGGGAAATGAGGGAAAAAATATTTGATTTGTTTTGGGGGTTTGAGGATATTTCTAGACAGCGCCAGTTTTTGATAAAATTTGTTAAAACAAAACCCAAAGGGAGACATACTACCCCAAATAAAGAACTACAACGAAGGCGGTTTTCTAGAACTTGGTCACTACCTCTTGGATATGAAGATATAATGGTATGTAAAACGTTTTTTTTACACACTTTAGATATTACTGATCAGATGGTAACTACTGCATATGCAAAACAGATTGTTGGAGGAGTTGTAACACCTGAACTCCGAGGTAAGCACACCACCAGGCCCACAAAAATTTCTGAGGAAAGAAAAGAAGAAGTGAAAAGGCACATAGAGTCATTTGCTAGTATCGTAAGTCACTATTGTAGAAAAGACACAAATAAGCAGTATTTGTCTCCAAGTTTAAGTGTCGCAAAAATGCATTCACTTTATTTGGAGAAGCATGCTAACAGTGCTCACTCACCTGTGTCCGAATCATATTACCGTCTGGTTTTTAACACAGAATATAACTTGGCGTTTCACAGGCCAATGAATGATCAATGCGACCTGTGTAAGTCATTCCAAAATTCTAACAATGATGAAAAAACAAAACTACAAGAAGAGTATGATCGCCACATTTCAAACAAATTACTATCAAGAGCTAGTAAAGATTCTGATAAATTAAAAGCCAAAGCAGCTGACACAGATTTTGTGGCAGCTTGCTTTGACTTAGAGGAAGTGCTATTAACCCCACATAGTTTTGAGTCTGTACTCTACTATAAGAGAAGGTTGAACACTTTTAATTTTACTCTGTATAATATGGGGACTAAGGATGGTTACTGTTATGTTTGGAACGAAACCATGGCTTGTCGGGGTGCTTCTGAAATCGCTTCTTGCGTTCTTCATTTTATAAAAACAATGTCAGAATCAGGGAAAAAATCTTTTGTATTTTACTCAGACAACTGTGGTGGTCAAAATAAGAACCGGTTTTATGCAACCATGCTCTGGTATGCCCTTAATAAATTCAATCTCTCCTCCATAGAGCATAAGTACCTTGAAAAAGGTCACACTCAGAATGAAAATGACTCAATACATGCAGCAATAGAAACAAGTAGTAGATTTGTTTCCGTTTTTACCACTCCACAGTGGGCAGCCACTATGAGAGCTGCAAGACCAAGACACCCCTATATAGTCAAAGAGATGGATCTGAAGGATTTCTTTGACTTTAAATCTCTTGCAGGAAATGTAAGAAACTTTGATCTAGATACAGATCGTTCCAAAATTAGGTGGAGTAAAATAAGAACAATGAAACTGACTTCAGAAAACCCCAATTCGGTGAAGTTCCAATATGACTATGATGGTGAGGTGGTTGAATTAGATTTAATGCATCGTGCAAGAAGGTCTCAGGACATCATTTCCCCAGCTGACCTTTGTCTTGAGCAATTAAGACAACAGCCCCCTAAAATCCCATTGCAGAAATTCAAAGACCTAGTGTATCTCTGTAGCAGAAACATCATTCCTTGTGTTCACCATTGTTTCTATATACTGCTACCACATGAAAAGACTGAATAGTCTCTTGCAACATAATATGGTTGCATATAATAAAAGTGAAATCAGAATACAGTAAAACCTGTGTAAAATGGCCACTTTCATTAAAAGGAAAATTGGTTTTTAAGACCAATTATCGCTTAATGCAGGTCAAAAGTATTGCAGAATGCTCCCCTTAGGGCATTCTGCAATACTTTTGACCTTCATTAAGCTATCATTTGTCATTAAGATCTTTGTTTGGTCTATTTTTGAGTGGCCATTATACACAGGTTTTACTGTATACCATTTTGCTGGAGATTAAGCAAGATTGTAACTTTAAATGTTATTAGTTTTCTGTTATTCACAACCCTTCTATTTCAACTAGAATGTATTTTTCTGGCCAAGAATGTGACAGCTTTGGCTAGCGATTAGCAACTTAATTTAAAACTTGCACTTGGTGTGACTTTGCTGCTTATGTCATAATTCTCAACTTCAGAGCAATGTGATGTATTTTAACTTCTTATAAGTTATAGTATTTTGAATATCAAATTCTAGGATTGCAAATACATTCTTGTTTAAATGAAAGGCTGTTTTTTGATCATTAGTTTCATAACTCACATACTTATTATTATGAAATAAACTATAAAGAGACACAAAAGTACTTCAAACAAAGATAATGCCTTTCCTGTAGTACATGTATTTAGAATTTTACTGAACTCCTCGATACCATTCTGCAGGCCTTTAGTTAAGAGTTCCCCAAAAAAATATTCTCAGCCAAAACAAATGTTGGTGGGTACTGAAAAGAACCGTCCCAATGAGGCGGTCTTTTTAGAATCCAAAACAGATGTTAAAACTGATTGGTAAGAATATATTTACAATTATATGTTATCTAAACCTATGCAGTCTGTGTTTGAAAAACAGATAGGTGCAGGGTGTTCGGTGATATCTAAAGAATAACATGAAAACACAATCATATGTTGCATAAATTAGTTTGAATTAACTCAATGATGTGATTCTAATGAATACCTTCAATATTGGTATTTCTAGCTTTAGAAATAACAATTCATGGAGATCAACAACAAAACAATGCTGTCATCATCATTAAAGGTCTTACAGATGACTAGCTGATATACATGCAACGTTCAATGGAAGTTATATAATTACTTTATTGACTTTTATAAGTCTTCATGTTTTACTACCGATTAGGTATTTTCCTTTTTGTCAGAAGAATTTCAGTTACCCATACATGTAGGATATGAGCAGTAAGCGGCTGATAAAGGATGGTATTTGATGATAATGACAATATTTGATGATAATCACAAAAGTAAATGATTTCTTTTTCTCTATAAAGAAAGTATGTTGTGGGTTACACTTTGTGCGAGGCATTTCTGTTGTACCCACACCTTATATTCTACAATGGTCAAAATTGTCCTTCTATCATCCCCAAATACTGATGTTAATTGTGATACCAGGAGACAAACAATCTTGGTATAATTTAGATAAAAAAGAAAAACATCTTATTCCTTTTTAGCAAAATCCCTATTCCCTTCTTAGAAACCCAGGTGAAATTTAATTTTGAAAAAAAATTTAACCTTTGACACTATAATAATATATGTGCTATTTTGACAGTTCTGGTTGAAATTATGCAAACTTGTTGAGAGTGTTGGCCTCTAATGTCAAAAAATATGAGTCACTAAAGTCTTGATCTTTTTAAAGGTGCATTTCGAAATGTATGTGCAGAATGAAGTAAAACGAAATAGTATTTAGTAATTTCACCATGTTGCAGAAATGAGATTTCAGACAGTGTTTAGTTTAGGAAATTTTATTGTGTGTCATTTTTCATATTACATAATGTTTAAGATGGCACACTCTAGTAGCCTAATGGCAAGGGGCCATTAGATATAAAGAGGGCCAGTGGCCCCCTCTAGATTGAACACTGTTCTAGGTCATGGAAAATACAAATTTTAATCAGATTGCATGTTTTTTACTCCGAAGTACCCATATATCTTTAATCACATACTTTTTACAAACCTACTCATATACATTTATCAATATTTCTCACCAGAAACTGATTTATGTTCAGATACAATAGTTTTGCACAGAGCACCATTTGCAAAATTGTGCAAAATCTAAGTGCAAAACTATTGTAAGTGCACTTACAATAGTTTTGCACTGAGCACACTTAGCAAAATTGTGCAAAATCTAAGTGCAAAACTATTGTAAGTGCACTTACAATAGTTTTGCACTGAGCACACTTAGCAAAATTGTGCAAAATCTAAGTGCAAAACTATTGTAAGTGCACTTACAATAGTTTTGCACTAAGCCTAGACCACAAAAATATTTGATTTCAAATGCAAAACTATTGTATGTGACATTATCATGAATTTCTCAGCTGTTATTAAACATTATGAAGGTTTAAATACATAGTTTTTCTTGTTATGTATCACCCTTTCCTGCTTTCCTGGCCTTCTTTCTCCAATTGATAGCGATTTGAAAAAAAAAAGTTTTTTGTGTCTCCTGAAAAATTTTTAAATTGCAGTTACAATAGTTTTGCGCTCAGCCCTCGAGATACAAAATGGGCATATCCATGTATATTGTATCAATATGTATGTAAAAATCTATCCTAATGAAAGTGGTTATAATTATTATTACAATGAATTTTTTTTTTCATATCAGAATTCGAATAAACTTAAGGAAACTGATTGCGAGTTTGCTGGGTTTTTTTTTGTTTTAATAGTAATCTATTAGGTTTTCACTATTATTGAAAGATTCTTTTTGATGCTGAGTTATTATAATAATAATGATGGAAATGTCCAGAGTTATTTTCATATATTCAAATGAAGTGGTTCAATAAAATAGGTTATTAACCAAAATTGCAAACAGTTTAGATCCAGACCAGGACTGATATTTTGTCGGTCCTGACCTGAATCTAAACTAATAAAATGTCGGTCCTGATCTGAATTCAAAATGTTTGACATTCTGTTAGTGTTCCTGAAAGATATTAAAATGAAAAAAATGAAATAAGTCAGCAGACTACAACTAAGAATAAGAATAAAACAATTAGCAAGAATGCAAAGATTTAAAATATAGAAATTTTAACCTGTGACCCTTTCAGATACAAAATGGGCAAATCATTGTTTATTGTATCGATATGTATGTGTAAGTCTAGAATGAAATTGGCGATTATTACAAGGAATGTGTTACAAGGAATGTGTTTATACAAACTTAACGAAACCTATTGCGAGTTTAATGGGTTTTTTTTTTGTTGTTGTTTTTTTGTGTGTGTTTTTTATAAACTTTTAGGTTTTCTCTATTATTGAAAGATTCTATATGATGCTAAGTTATTATAATAATAATAATAATAATAATAATAATAATAATAATAATAATAATAATGATGGAAATGCATGTCCAGAGTTATTTTTAAATGAAATTTAATACTCATATGTTCAATTGAAGTGGTTAAATAAAATGTATGTTTCCCCTTGTGGAATGAATATATTGTTTCTTTAGTGGATCTTAGAATGCGATCAAGTTTCCATGTTTCACCACATTAGATCCAAAATTTCTAAAATGGAATCTTCCCTTTGGTAAACTGGCTTAATCCATACTAGCTGCCAAAAAATGAAAAAATATTGTCCCTGAGTAGACTACTCATTTAGCAATACTAGCCTAGAAAGAGAACATTAGTTTCCATCATTCACCCCTTAAGATTCTAATTTCTTAAATGGAATCTTCCAATTGGGGAATTGGTCTTATATTATTGAGCTATTCAGTCACTGTAAAGGGGGCAACTTTAATATTCTGTCTGGGTGTGGATTGGCTATTTCATCTGTTCAAGAAGGGAAATCATGTTCTATCTATTTGGTTAAGAGTTTAAGTTGTTTGAGCCAGTAAACGTGCGTGCGTTTCATGAAAATCCTAACAGTTTATACACTGAACTCACATTTATTAACCCCTAGAGCGCCAATATAAAAATATTGTTGAAGCGACATTGACAAACAGTGTAGACCCAAATTAGATGGCTCCTTTGGAAGCTGTCTATACTGGGTCCACACTGTTTGTCTCTATACTTACGTTAACCAATAATGAGACATTTTCGGATGAAGTCACTAAGCTGGATTAAATAATGTTTTGCGTCTCAACTGAGGTAATGGCGCAAGATGATAGTCACTTTTGAAGAAAACCACGCCTCATTTTCAGCTTTTACTTATGTCTAAGGTAGACAAGGCCTAATTTCGCATTCATGAGGTGCCGCCTTTACAGAGATCAAAAAGTTCTATAATACATATTAGCTATCAATAGATAAAATACAAAAAGAAAGAATACTTGTCCCTGAATAGATTGCTTCTTTAAAAAAAGTGATCTCAGTGAGAGGGTTCTTTTGAGTACCCACAACATGTGCTGTAGTTTGGTAAAAGGAAAGGTGATTATGCATCTGGCACTCTTATCTGGAGGTCTGGTGGATGTTTACTCGATTTACTTAAAAGTTGTTTAAGGCACACATAATATGTTTTAGGTGCTCAAAACGTTTGTCTTTGTGAGACAGTTATTTTGAGTACCCAAAACATGTGTTGTGGTTTGGTAAAAGGAAAAATGATTTAACAGCACACAATCTTATCTGGAGGTCTGGTTAATGTTTACTCAATTTACTTGCAATGGGAATTTTAATAGCCATACATCATATGTTTTGGTTGTTCAAGAGTCAAATGTCTCATTGAGACGGCCCTTTTGAGAACCCAGAACATGTGTTGTGGTTTGGTTAAAGGTGGTCTGGATGATGTTTACTCCATTTACTTGGAAATTTTCTAAGCCGCACATCATATGTTTTGGGTGCTCAAAAGAATGGTCTCAGTGAGATGGTTCTTTTAAGTACCCACTATACTATAACTGAAAGATTATTGATAGGAAGTTAAGAATCAAATCTAACAAACAAACAAACACACTACATGTGTTGTGGTTTGGTTAAAGGAAAAAAAATGTTGATTTTTTTTACATTTTAATGCCCCCAAAGGAACTTAGGAAGGCATATAGTAATCGCACTGTCCGTCCGTCCCGCTTTGTGTCCGGTGCATATCTCCTAAATTCTTTGAGGTAGGAATTCCAAATTTGGTGTGTTGATTCATCCTGGCATGGCGGAGTGTCACATACCATTTTTGGGTCGCTGCGACCTTGACATCTAACCTAGGTTTTAGAATAATTGTGTCCGGAGCATATCTCTAATATTATTTGAGGTAGGAATCTCAAATTTGGTGTGTGGATGCATCTTGGGATGACATAGTGTCACGTACCATAATTAGGTCACTGTGACCTTGAACTTGACCTCTGACCTTGTTTCTAGAAACTGCATTGAGTCTGGTGCATATCTCCTATGTTCTTTGAAAGAGGAATTCCAAATGTGGTATGCAAATGTATCTTGGGATGATCGAGTCTCAAATACCATTTTCGGTTCACTGTGACCTTTATCTCGACCTCTGATCTAGTTTAAAGAATTATTGTGCCTGGAGCATATCTCTTACATGCTTTGAGGTAGGAAATCTAAATTTGGTGTGTGGATGCATCCTCAGATGGTGGAGTGTCTCGTACCATTTCCGGATCACTGTGACCTTGACCTCTGACCTAGTTTTAGAATAATCATGCCCGTAGCATGTATTTCATATTATTTCAGGTAGGAATCTCAAATTTGGTGTGTGGATGCATCTGGTGATGAAGAAGTGTCACATACCATAATTGGGTCACTGTAACCTTGAACTTGACCTCTGACCTAGTTTCTAGAAACTGTATTGAGTCTGGTGCATACCTCCTGTATTCTTTGAGATAGGAATTCCAATTTTGGTGTGTAAATGCATCTTGGGTTGATGGAGTGTCATATACCATTTTTGGGTCACCTTGACCTTGATCTCTGACCTAGTTTTAAGAATTATTGTGCCCATAGCATATCTTTTATATTCTTTGAGATAGGAATTCCAAATTTGGTATGTGTATGAATCTTGGGATGGCGGAGTGCTGCGTACCATGTTTGGGTCACTGTGACCTTAAACTTGACCTTTGACCTGGTTTTTAGAATAATAATATATGGAGCATATCTCTTTAATCATTTGAGGTAGGAATCCCAAATTTGATGTGTGAATGCACCTTAGAATGGCGGATTGTCCCGTCCTATTTTCCGGTCACTGTGACCTTGAACTCTGACCCAGTTTCTAGAATTGGCATAACTTCTTTATTCTTTGAGGTAGGAATTCCAAATTTAGTGTGTGGATGCATTTTGGGATGGCCAAGTCTTGTATACACTTTTCGGGTCACTGTGACTTTTTCCTTTGGCCTAGTTTTAGAATAACCGTGTTCTGAGCATTTTTTCCATATTGTATGAGCTAGGAAACCTAAATTTGGTATGTGGTTGCATCTTGGGCTGGCAGAGTGTCATGTTTCAGTTTTGTGACCTTGACCTTATATCTAAAATAATCCTGTCAGGAGCATATCTCGTATATTATTTGAGGGAGGAATCCCAAATTTGCTGTATGGATATATCTTTGGATGCTGATGTGTGGCATACCATTTTTAGGTCACTGCGATCTTGAACTATGACCTAGTTTCTAGAATAATCGTGTCTGGATCTTATCTCCTATATTATTTGATGTATGAATCCCAAATTTGGTGTTTTGATTCCTCTTGGGATGGCGGAGTGGTGAATATCATTTTGGGTCACTTTGATAAGGATATATATTTTATATGACTTGGATAAGGATTAGATTAGATATTTACATTTAACCAAAACAAATACTTATTTGTCATGTTAAAATATAAACTATTATTTTTCACGTCCCTCTATCTATATTTTAGTATTATACACACAAGGAATATTGAAAAAGTTGATATATATAACATCTGTAAAAAGGTCTTGATAATCAGTAATAATTTAATTCCTAAGATTAAAGCACCAAAACCTAGAGATTTATAGGAAACTATGTGAAAAATATTCATTTCGCCCTGAAATATCATCTCTTACACCAAGTCTATGTCCTGGCTTATTTATAATGTTATGTAACATCAGTAACAACCTGTAACAAGTTCTCCTATCTTGTTGTTGAACTTGCAAAATTTATCATTCTTTATTATATTAGCACGACTATCAAATAATGGAAGATTTCATATATTTTTACTTGAATAATACCTACCGAATTGGGCTCCTTAAAACTTAGGGTAGTGTTGTTTAATTGCTCATTTAATGCACCATATTTAAGATAGATTAACACACTTTGTTTTTTCTATGAGCCAAATGAGTGTGTAAGTACAACTAGATCAAAAGCATTTTAAAAAAGCACAAATCAGCTGTAAAAGCAAATAATATTGGTCACAATTACCATTTTTAAGGGTAGTTTAATTTAAGTAACGCACATTACACATTAGGATGCAGTTATTTTGCTTTAAAACTTTTATAAGTATTCTAGGTATCCAGTAGGCAAACTATATGCGTAATTTAAATAGTGAGTTTAATCGGGAATTTAATGCCTTCTTATTGCACAGACTTTTACTTTTCATTTTCTGAATTTTATATGGTAACATATGTAACAGACTGTTAGAGGCAAACACCCAATCGTACACATGCAAACATCTCTTGTTCTACGCAGCTTGAAATATTCTTTTTAGATATGATGTGTCTGCAAAATTCTTTAACGGGGAGCAAAACATTCTCAGCCATCAGTCTAACAATGATACATTGCCATTTCGGTAACATATATTTTAGGATTTCTCACCAAGGGAGAAATTGAAATCTCTCTGTTTTGATATAAAACTCTCACAACTTTGAACACAAAGTGTAAAATGCTTCTTTGAGCTAAAAACTGAAACTATTATTTTTGGATAAAAAACTCCGCAGGGTTTTTCTCCCATTTTATTTTGTGGGGGAAAAACCCCGCAGGGGAAAAACCCTGCGGGGGAATTTTCTTTTTCCTCTAGAGGCACAATATAATGCTGAAAGTTTTTGATATACCTTTTATTATGCATTGTGATGAATAATAATTCAAAAAAGTCAATTTGAATTTTTCAAAAATCCCTGCGGGGTTTTTCCCCCACAATCTGAAATGGGAGAAAAACCCCGCGGGGGAAATCAAAGTTTGGAATTAAGCCATATCAATCATTTTCTGCAATAATTACAATCAAACAAACTTGTTTCTTGAACAAATTTTAATATTTATTTTTTTGAAAAAACCCTGCGGGGTTTTTCCCCCATTTGAAAATGTGGGGGAAAAACCCCGCGCGGGGTTGGAAAAACCCCGCGGGGTTTTTAACTTTGACCATTTTTTTCACCATGATGGCATATATTTTTTTAGTCATAATTATATATGTTTTGCTACCTTATGTCTGTATTTATGTAATTTAGTGGTTTTGAGTCTTTTGCATCACTAGAAAGATGATGTGATTTTGCCAAATTCTGGTGTGGCAAAAAAAAAAACTGGTGGCTGTTAGAACCTAAAGGGTGTTAAAAAGTTCGTTCCGCATCATAGAATTTCAAATCATTTAAAACGACTATGATGCTGAAAAAATGTATTTTCCATGAGCATGTTATCCCTTGTGATACTCTATAGCGCTAAGCATCGTGTCTGACATCGAATGTCTTCACGTAATTATATTTACTTTGGATACTGTCTTTCAATCGTTCTAGAAAAATCTTATATTTTCAAAAAAATGTGGTATTTCTAATTTTGGATGGTTGATTACAGCCCTGTAGTTTAGTAAATGTACTAAAGGTTCGTATAAGATGAATAGCAACTCCTTTTAGGGTTTCTTAACCAAATAGGAAGTAGTCGTATCACTATGGCCAGTGCATTACAATCGTTCCTTATCATATACCCCCATTTCGCTCCTAGAGCCCAAAGATTACCCATGAGTACTTGATTTTGAAGATCATTCATTCCATGACAAAAAAATCTGCTTCAACATCCCATTGTTTATTTCTTGTCAAGTAAATCGACTTAAAGAATTCCAGTGACCTTTATGTCATTAGACACATTATAACTAAATAAATATGAACATAATTTTATTGCAGAACGAACTTTCTTTACACCCTTAACAATGTAAGAAAACAGCAGACTCAGTTTTATTGAGTCTGTTCATGTGAACTAATGGAAAGTGCAACAATTCTCATGTCCCTAAGCAGTGGCTTAAGCCATATTTTGCTTTTCGTCAAAACCCAATATTCCTGATGGATCAGAATATGAAAAAATATTAACCCTATATTGATGTACGGGTAGAAGTTTTACCAACTCCGAGCGACACAATGGCAATTGTTGTGACCTCTAAATAATCTGGAAAAATGGATCCTTCAGCAATAGATAGAAACTACAATATTAGAAAACAGCAGACTCAGTTTTATTGAGTCTGTTCATGAGATATATTGGAAAGTACAGCAATTCTCACGTCCCCTAGCACCGGCTTAAGTGGTATTGTGCTATCTGTCAGAACCCAATATTCCCGAATGGCTAGAATATGTGAGAATATAAACACTATATCGATATAAGGGAAAAGGTTTACCAACTCCACGAGGCACAATGACAACTGTTGTAGCCTCCAAATGATCTGGAAAAACACATCCTTCATACCATATAAGAAAACAGCAGACTCTGTTTTATTGAGTCTCACGACCCCTAGCACATTTATAAACATTTTTTTTTATCTGCAATAGCATCTCTTACATCATGACAATGTCCTTGTTCATTTGTCATGCCATGCAACATAGGTAACATCCTTAAATAAGAGCTCTGATCTTACTGTTAAATTTTCAATCTGTGATACTGTATTATATAAGGCAAGACAATCTCAAATATTAAAGATATTCAGAAGCAGCAAATATTTTCATATAGTTTTACTTAGATAATAGGTAATAAGATGTGCTCTTTAAAAATGGGGGTATGGTTGTTTAATGGCTCATTTAACACAATGTCTTTAAGATAGAAAATAAAACTTTGGTTTTTCTTTAAAGTAAGTAAGGGTGCAAAGATCAGGAGTCGATACAATCAAGTACCGTACCTGACCCAGGATACCAATGGGAAAGTAACAAACACACAACTAGACCCCACAAACGAGAGCTAAGAGGTCAATCCTTGCCCAGCAGGTGACCACAAGGCTCATATAAACATACGCATACAAATGCATAGCAAACACAAGACAGAAAAAACATAAAGGATCCACAAAAGAAGTTCCGCCTTGGAACGGTCAGTAAAATGTCTTACTGGAGGGCTTAAGTCTTACAAGTATACATTTTGTACTTGTACAACAATATCAAACACATTTTTGAAATACACATATTAGTTGTAAAGGTAAATAATTTTAGTCACAATTACCATTTTTAATTTAAGTAACGCTAATAACAACACAGGAAGTGAAAGCTTTCATGTGTACCTGCATGCAGACTATATGAGTAATTTAAATAATTTGACAGTTTTAGGCCTTCTTTATGTAGCTCAAACTTTTATTTTAAATTTGTCTTAATTTGATATGGTAACATAAGCAACAGGCTGTCACAGGCTAGAGTGCAAATATCTCTTATTCGACAGACGCAGCTTGGATTGTTCTTCAATATAGGATATAACTGCATAATTCCATAGAGGGGAGCAAAACCATTTCCAAACATTAGTCTACATGCAGTCTGATCAATTTCTGTACTGACTATTTGATAGAGTCTTAATACGCACATTCTCTTGCATCTGCCTGTCGTTTGTCAGAGTCCGTCTTCCATATTTTTTTTATACTTTTTACAGTCAACCAGTGCAAGCAGTTACTGGTCACATGTGGTTCCAATACAACAAGGGTCCATAGGGAGCGCAGTGGCTCAGTGGTAGAGTGATTGACTCGAGACCAAGGGGCTGCGGGTTCGAGCCTCACCGGCGTCACTGTGTTGTGTCCTTGAGCAAGAACATAAATCCTAGCTTAGTACTGGTTCAACACAGGAAGACTGGTCCCTTTATAACTGAAAGATTGTTGATGGGATATAAAGAATCAATTTAAAACAAACGAACAAAACAACAAGCGTCCCTAACATTTTGCATTGGACCAAAGGGCAAATACAGAAATTAGTTCCAATAATAATTGATTTATTTCAAATTTACCAATTAACTAATGAGTAAACAAAATATATTAATATGTTTCAAAGGATTGACATAACGTCAGTCAACGCAATGAAGGTAGCCTAGATATTGTGTTTCAAAGGCGATAATTTTATCATTTGGGTTTATGCAGTACTCATAGTATACCAAATGTTTTGGTTGGTACCATGGTATTAAAAAATCCAAAAAAATCTAAAAATTCAACCATGTACGTCCATAAGAACTAAACCACCAGAAAATGTCATATATGTGATGTCAAATCTCATCAGCTGGTTTTTTCTATGATGATACCCATGGATGAACTCTATGATGAGACAAATTAACAATTATATGATGCTACTGTTTGCTGATATAATTTAGAGAGCTTCAGATTGTCTTTTAATCCCCACTGCGAATTAGGGAGGGGATTATGCAAAAGGGCATCATCTGCCTTACATTTATTCCCTTGTCCCTTTATGCGTCCATCATACTTTTGTTTTAAATAACAATAAAGGTATCAAATCGCCAATATGGCATCAGGTCATATATGCATAAAGTCTGTCTAAGGGCGCATATAGAAATGTTTTCTTACTTTTTGTGACAGAGGGTGTACATATTAAGCACAGTGATTGCGCATGATGTGTAGATGACATTAAGGTTTCATAAAAAATATTATCTTGGCATCAAAGGTCAAGGTCAAATATGCATAAACTTGTTTTACCACTTTTAACACATTTATAGATAGAGGTTGTTCATATTTGGCAAAATGACTATCCATGACGTTTAGATTACAACAAAGTATTACACTAGTGACACTGGAAAAAAACGTCAATGTCACAAATAATTTAAATCTACCACATGTATCTTTCATGTTTTAGCTGAGGGTGTATATATTTGGTACAATGATTGACTATGGTGTGTAGATTGCCACAGCAATTCAGGCAACCACTTTGAACGTGTAGTTCCACTTTCCTTTGCACAATGCCCTGGGATGGTCTGCAGTGGGTGTGAATGTCATAAATTTTGGTCATACTTACTGGAACATGAATTATGATGCGAATGTCCAACCAAAACATGTTGGCTGTAAAACTGTTTCTAAATTATAGTGCCATACTATTCGTAAATGTGGCTGAATATAGTATCAAATTAATGCAATAATATTGATCAAACATTGCGTTTCAGTGCTTGAGAGATGTTCAAAATGTCCAGCAACTTCCTCAGTATGTAACGTCTTTCGCATAACTTGACAAATGTTAATGCATGAAAAATCATGTTTGGTCCCTATATTACTGCATTTGAAATAGATCTCTGTAACAAGGTCTTGCATTGACTTGAAACGAATCACACATAGGTCATTCCTCTGTAGATGCAGGCTTGGAGGGTACGGGCCACAGACAAGAGCTATATCAAACTGCTTGTGCAGACCTCATACCATAAATATTGATAGTGCCAACACCATAATTCAATATTGCTTAAACAAAGGTATGTTTTATATCAAAAAAATTGTGAATTACATACAAACCATTAATTTATGATAGACTGGGCTTTAAACCTTTCGTTCATGAGTTTCATTCATTTTTAAATAAGCTGTCAATAGAGTTAGGGGTACCGTTACTCATGAGCTAGTGGTTAAGTGGTTTGCTTAGATGTGAGAGTTGTGGGTACAGCTGCGACTGCGATGGCCAACCTATTAAAATTTATTTTCCCATAGATCTTAGTAACTTTTACAGTTACAACCATGTAATCATGTACACATGTGATTGTCAATTCCATTAAAACCATGCAAACTGACATTTAAGCTCGTTTTCGGCATGGAACGGCTCTGTTTGTGAGCAAAAATAGAAAGTGAGTATGATCAGGAAATACCACAATCACAAACTGCAGACAACCCCGTGGCACCGCGAGGAAGAGCCGCTCAACCATCACGAGACACCAGGAAGACAAATTAAGCAAAGCAATCAGCTCTCTCTTCCCCATCAAGATGATTGCAATACTAGAATGAGCATAAAGTAACGTACAACAAAACATAGAACAATCACAGACTCCCACAATGGGAGTAACAATAAACAAAAAGCCAACAACAACAGAACCACCGACTTAGAACGGACAGCAGCCTTAGCCACTGGGGGGCTTAAATGCATTTTACTGGTACCAAATCTTCGCCCTAGATTCTGCTGTTGTTGAAGTACAAGAAATGTTCAGCTCGCATGGAGGCCATCTAACTAATGCAATGTATCATCATGGAAAACACTCTAATCAAATTAACACTCCATGATCACCCAGGTGAACCGCATGTCTAGATCTCGGAGGGTGTTGGCTATCGGAGGTAAACAAAGAATTAATGGGTTGGACATGGTCTGTATTGAGACTATTTTATTTCATTTAGAGTCGTTTTGAGGGATAAGAACAACATATAGGTCGATAGTATACAAAATGATGATAACTCTGAAAACATTACATGTTTCAGAACTTAATCTGTTCGAGTTTAAATTGCATTTGTATTCGGAAATGCAGTAATTTGGACGAATATTTCGAATTCATCAGTTAATATTCATATCTATTATTTTAGTTTTACTTGATTCACAGCCACCGCTGGAATGTATAACCTCTCTTTGGAATGAATCAGTCAAATACAATTCAAAAATACATGTAAAACATTTATTTATTTGCAATTTCATGACGGTGGTATCATGTTTATGGGTAGCTTTCCGTTTGGAGGTATGTTGGGTAGCTGTCGGAGGGAAGGCATGTGCATGTTAACATTGATTACGGAGAGGGGCAAATTGATTATGCTCATAAGACAAGCTCTCGTATACGGAAACGAAAGTGTAACACTCAAACACTTTCAAAAACAAGTGGTTCGATTGGCGGGGAACACATCAAAGGAGAAACAAGCTTAAACAAACAATTTGTTAGAGTTTTTGTTCAACACTGAATGGGTGTTTTTGTGTATTAGTTTGTTTTGTTTGTTTTAGCCTACCATATCTATTTAGCCCTTTGCATCACATTTAAGTAACAGTGCAGTAACATAACATGCCAAAACATTATACTAAGAAATGGACACATACCTTTTTGTGAAGGTTACGGATCAAGTAGCAATGCAATTAGTATACCACCTGTACGGTCGAATCAGTCTTCACTAGAGGCATAAATTTAACTCTCTCTTTCTCTACTCTCTCTCTTCTCTTCTCGCACTCCTTCTCCCTTATCTTTTTCTCTACTCTCTCTTCTCAACTCGCACTCCTCTACTCTCACTTCTCTATTCGCACTCATTCTCTACTCTCTCTTCTCTACTCGCACTCCTTCTCTACTCCCTCTTCTCTACTCGCACTCCTTCTCTACTCTCTCTTTTCTACTCGCACTCCTTCTCTACTCTCACTTTCGCTACTCGCACTCCTTCTCTACTCGCACTCCTTCTCTACTTTCTCTTCTCTACTCGCACACCTTCTCTACTCTTTCTTTCTCTACTCATACCCCTTCTCTACTCGCACATCTCCTCTACCCGCACTCCTTCTCTACTCTCTCTTCTCTACTCGCACTCCTTCTCTACTCGCACTCCTTCTCTACTCTCTCTTCCCTACTCGCACTCCTTCTCTACTCTCTCTTCTCTGCTCGCACACCTTCTCTACTCTTTCTTTCTCTACTCACACTCATTCTCTACTCGCACTTCTCCTCTACTCGCACTCCTTCTCTACTCTCTCTTCTCTACTCGCACTCTTTCTCTACATTCTCTTCTCTACTGGTACTCCTTCTCTACTCGCACTCTTTCTCTAATCTATTTTTTCTACATGCACTCCCACTACTCTCTCTTTTTTACTCGCACTCTTGCGGTACTCGCACTCCTCTACTCTCTCTTTCTCTACTATCTCATCTCTACTCACATTCCTTCTCTACTCTCTCTTTCTCTATTCGCACTACTTCTCTACTCTCTCTCTTTCTCAACTCTCTCTTCTCTATTTGCACTCCTTCTATACTCTCTCTTTCTCTACTCTCTCTTCTTTACTCGCATTCATTCTCTACTCTCTCTTTCTCTACTCTCTCTTCTCTACTCGCATTCCTTCTCTACTCTCTCTTTCTCTACTCGCACTCCTTCTCAACTCTCTCTTCCTTATTTGCACTCCTCTCTACCCTCTCTTCTCTACTCGCACTCCTTCCCCTTCTCTCTTTTTCTTTTCTCGAACTCCTTCTCTTCTCTCTCTCACTCTACTCACATTCTTTCTCTACTTTCTCTTCTCACTTCTCTACTCGCACTCCTTTTCTAATCTCTATTTCTCTACTCACACTCCTTCTCTACTCTCTCTTTCTCTACTCGCCCTCATTCTCTACTCCCTCTTCTCTACTCGCATTCCTTCTCTACTCGCACTCCTTCTCTACTCGCACTCCTTCTCTACTTTCTCTACGCTCTCTTCTCTACTCGCACTCCTTCTCTATTTTCTCTTTCTCTACTCGTCCTCATTCTCTACTCCCTCTTCTCTACTCGCATTCCTTCTCTACTCGCACTCCTTCTCTACTCGCACTCCTTCTCTACTTTCTCTACGCTCTCTTCTCTACTCGCACTCCTTCTCTATTTTCTCTTTCTCTACTCGCCCTCATTCTCTACTCCCTCTTCTCTACTCGAATTCCTTCTCTACTCGCACTCCTTCTCTACTCGCACTCCTTCTCTACTTTCTCTACGCTCTCTTCTCTACTCGCACTCCTTCTCTATTCTCTCTTTCTCTACTCGCACTCATTCTCTACTCTCTCTTTCTCTACTCGCACTCCTTCTCTACTCTCTCTTTCTTTCTCTGCTCGTACTCCTTCTCTACTCTCACTCCTTCTCTACTCTTTTTTCTCTACTCGCACTCATTCTCTACTCTCTCTCTTTCGCTTCTCGCACTCCTTCTCTACACTCTCTTTCTATTCTCTCGCTTCTCTAATCGCACATCTTCTCTAATTTTTCTTTCTCTACTCGCAATCCGCCTCTACTCTCTCTTTCTCTACTCTCTCTTCTCTACTCGCACTCCTTCTCTACTCTCTCTTTTCTACTCGCACTCCTTCTCTACTCTCACTTTCGCTACTCGCACTCCTTCTCTACTCGCACTCCTTCTCTACTCTCTCTTCTCTACTCGCACACCTTCTCTACTCTTTCTTTCTCTACTCATACCCCTTCTCTACTCGCACATCTCCTCTACCCGCACTCCTTCTCTACTCTCTCTTCTCTACTCGCACTCCTTCTCTACTCGCACTCCTTCTCTACTCTCTCTTCCCTACTCGCACTCCTTCTCTACTCTCTCTTCTCTGCTCGCACACCTTCTCTACTCTTTCTTTCTCTACTCACACTCATTCTCTACTCGCACTTCTCCTCTACTCGCACTCCTTCTCTACTCTCTCTTCTCTACTCGCACTCTTTCTCTACATTCTCTTCTCTACTGGTACTCCTTCTCTACTCGCACTCTTTCTCTAATCTATTTTTTCTACATGCACTCCCACTACTCTCTCTTTTTTACTCGCACTCTTGCGGTACTCGCACTCCTCTACTCTCTCTTTCTCTACTATCTCATCTCTACTCACATTCCTTCTCTACTCTCTCTTTCTCTATTCGCACTACTTCTCTACTCTCTCTCTTTCTCAACTCTCTCTTCTCTATTTGCACTCCTTCTCTACTCTCTCTTTCTCTACTCTCTCTTCTTTACTAGTTCTCTACTCTCTCTTTCTCTACTCTCTCTTCTCTACTCGCATTCCTTCTCTACTCTCTCTTTCTCTACTCGCACTCCTTCTCAACTCTCTCTTCCTTATTTGCACTCCTCTCTACCCTCTCTTCTCTACTCGCACTCCTTCCCCTTCTCTCTTTTTCTTTTCTCGAACTCCTTCTCTTCTCTCTCTCACTCTACTCACATTCTTTCTCTACTTTCTCTTCTCACTTCTCTACTCGCACTCCTTTTCTAATCTCTATTTCTCTACTCAAACTCCTTCTCTACTCTCTCTTTCTCTACTCGCCCTCATTCTCTACTCCCTCTTCACTACTCGCATTCCTTCTCTACTCGCACTCCTTCTCTACTCGCACTCCTTCTCTACTTTCTCTACGCTCTCTTCTCTACTCGCACTCCTTCTCTATTTTCTCTTTCTCTACTCGTCCTCATTCTCTACTCCCTCTTCTCTACTCGCATTCCTTCTCTACTCGCACTCCTTCTCTACTCGCACTCCTTCTCTACTTTCTCTACGCTCTCTTCTCTACTCGCACTCCTTCTCTATTTTCTCTTTCTCTACTCGCCCTCATTCTCTACTCCCTCTTCTCTACTCGAATTCCTTCTCTACTCGCACTCCTTCTCTACTCGCACTCCTTCTCTACTTTCTCTACGCTCTCTTCTCTACTCGCACTCCTTCTCTATTCTCTCTTTCTCTACTCGCACTCATTCTCTACTCTCTCTTTCTCTACTCGCACTCCTTCTCTACTCTCTCTTTCTTTCTCTGCTCGTACTCCTTCTCTACTCTCACTCCTTCTCTACTCTTTTTTCTCTACTCGCACTCATTCTCTTCTCTCTCTCTTTCGCTTCTCGCACTCCTTCTCTACACTCTCTTTCTATTCTCTCGCTTCTCTAATCGCACATCTTCTCTAATTTTTCTTTCTCTACTCGCAATCCGCCTCTACTCTCTCTTTCTCTACTCTCTCTTCTCTACTCGCACTCCTTCTCTACTCTCTCTTTTCTACTCGCACTCCTTCTCTACTCTCACTTTCGCTACTCGCACTCCTTCTCTACTCGCACTCCTTCTCTACTCTCTCTTCTCTACTCGCACACCTTCTCTACTCTTTCTTTCTCTACTCATACTCCTTCTCTACTCGCACATCTCCTCTACCCGCACTCCTTCTCTACTCTCTCTTCTCTACTCGCACTCCTTCTCTACTCGCACTCCTTCTCTACTCTCTCTTCCCTACTCGCACTCCTTCTCTACTCTCTCTTCTCTACTCGCACACCTTCTCTACCCTTTCTTTCTCTACTCACACTCCTTCTCTACTCGCACTTCTCCTCTACTCGCACTCCTTCTCTACTCTCTCTTCTCTACTCGCACTCTTTCTTTACATTCTCTTCTCTACTGGTACTCCTTCTCTACTCGCACTCTTTCTCTAATCTATTTTTTCTACATGCACTCCCACTACTCTCTCTTTTTTTACTCGCACTCTTGCTATTCTCGCACTCCTTCTCTACTCTCTTTTTCTCTACTATCTAATCTCTACTCACATTCCTTCTCTACTCTCTCTTTCTCTATTCGCACTACTTCTCTACTCTCTCTCTTTCTCAACTCTCTCTTCTCTATTTGCACTCCTTCTCTACTCTCTCTTTCTCTACTCTCTCTTCTTTACTCGCATTCATTCTCTACTCTTTCTTTCTCTACTCTCTCTTCTCTACTCGCATTCCTTCTCTACTCTCTCTTTCTCTACTCGCACTCCTTCTCAACTCTCTCTTCCTTATTTGCACTCCTCTCTACCCTCTCTTCTCTACTCGCACTCCTTCCCCTTCTCTCTTTTTCTTTTCTCGAACTCCTTCTCTTCTCTCTCTCACTCTACTCACATTCTTTCTCTACTTTCTCTTCTCACTTCTCTACTCGCACTCCTTTTCTAATCTCTATTTCTCTACTCACACTCCTTCTCTACTCTCTCTTTCTCTACTCGCCCTCATTCTCTACTCCCTCTTCTCTACTCGCATTCCTTCTCTACTCGCACTCCTTCTCTACTCGCACTCCTTCTCTACTTTCTCTACGCTCTCTTCTCTACTCGCACTCCTTCTCTATTTTCTCTTTCTCTACTCGTCCTCATTCTCTACTCCCTCTTCTCTACTCGCATTCCTTCTCTACTCGCACTCCTTCTCTACTCGCACTCCTTCTCTACTTTCTCTACGCTCTCTTCTCTACTCGCACTCCTTCTCTATTTTCTCTTTCTCTACTCGCCCTCATTCTCTACTCCCTCTTCTCTACTCGAATTCCTTCTCTACTCGCACTCCTTCTCTACTCGCACTCCTTCTCTACTTTCTCTACGCTCTCTTCTCTACTCGCACTCCTTCTCTATTCTCTCTTTCTCTACTCGCACTCATTCTCTACTCTCTCTTTCTCTACTCGCACTCCTTCTCTACTCTCTCTTTCTTTCTCTGCTCGTACTCCTTCTCTACTCTCACTCCTTCTCTACTCTTTTTTCTCTACTCGCACTCATTCTCTACTCTCTCTCTTTCGCTTCTCGCACTCCTTCTCTACACTCTCTTTCTATTCTCTCGCTTCTCTAATCGCACATCTTCTCTAATTTTTCTTTCTCTACTCGCAATCCGCCTCTACTCTCTCTTTCTCTACTCTCTCTTCTCTACTCGCACTCCTTCTCTACTCTCTCTTTTCTACTCGCACTCCTTCTCTACTCTCACTTTCGCTACTCGCACTCCTTCTCTACTCGCACTCCTTCTCTACTCTCTCTTCTCTACTCGCACACCTTCTCTACTCTTTCTTTCTCTACTCATACTCCTTCTCTACTCGCACATCTCCTCTACCCGCACTCCTTCTCTACTCTCTCTTCTCTACTCGCACTCCTTCTCTACTCGCACTCCTTCTCTACTCTCTCTTCCCTACTCGCACTCCTTCTCTACTCTCTCTTCTCTACTCGCACACCTTCTCTACCCTTTCTTTCTCTACTCACACTCCTTCTCTACTCGCACTTCTCCTCTACTCGCACTCCTTCTCTACTCTCTCTTCTCTACTCGCACTCTTTCTTTACATTCTCTTCTCTACTGGTACTCCTTCTCTACTCGCACTCTTTCTCTAATCTATTTTTTCTACATGCACTCCCACTACTCTCTCTTTTTTTACTCGCACTCTTGCTATTCTCGCACTCCTTCTCTACTCTCTCTTTCTCTACTATCTCATCTCTACTCACATTCCTTCTCTACTCTCTCTTTCTCTATTCGCACTACTTCTCTACTCTCTCTCTTTCTCAACTCTCTCTTCTCTATTTGCACTCCTTCTCTACTCTCTCTTTCTCTACTCTCTCTTCTTTACTCGCATTCATTCTCTACTCTTTCTTTCTCTACTCTCTCTTCTCTACTCGCATTCCTTCTCTACTCTCTCTTTCTCTACTCGCACTCCTTCTCTACTCTCTCTTCCTTATTCGCACTCCTCTCTACCCTCTCTTCTCTACTCGCACTCCTTCCCCTTCTCTCTTTTTCTTTTCTCGAACTCCTTCTCTTCTGTCTCTCTTTCTCTACTCACATTCTTTCTCTACTTTCTCTTCTCTTTTCTCTACTCGCACTCCTTTTCTAATCTCTATTTCTCTACTCACACTCCTTCTCTACTCTCTCTTTCTCTACTCGCCCTCATTCTCTACTTCCTCTTCTCTACTCGCATTCCTTCTCTACTCGCACTCCTTCTCTACTCGCACTCCTTCTCTACTTTCTCTAGGCTCTCTTCTCTACTCGCACTCCTTCTCTATTCTCTCTTTCTCTACTCGCACTCATTCTCTACTCTCTCTTTCTCTACTCGCACTCCTTCTCTACTCTCTCTCTCTCTTTCTCTGCTCGTACTCCTTCTCTACTCCCACTCCTTCTCTACTCTTTTTTTCTCTACTCGCACTCCTTCTCTACACTCTCTTTCTATTCTCTCGCTTCTCTAATCGCACATCTTCTCTAATTTTTCTTTCTCTACTCGCACTCCGCCTCTACTCTCTCTTTCTCAACTCCCTCTTCTCTACTCGCACTCCTTCTCCACTTGCACTTCTTCTCTACTCGCACTCCTTCTCTACTCTACACTCTCTTCTCTACTCGCAATCATTTTCTACTCCCTCTTCTCTACTCGAGCTCATTCTCTACTCTCTCTTTCTCTACTCGCACTCCTTCTCTATTCTCTCTTTCTCTGCTCGTACTCCTTCTCTACTATCTATTTCTCTACTCTCTCTTCTCTACTCGCACTCCTTCTCTACTCTCTTTTTCTCTACTCGCACTCCTTCTCTACTCTCTATTTCTCTACTCTCTTCTTGGACTTCTTCTTCACTCGCACTCCTTCTCTACTCTACACTCTCTTCTCTACTCGCAATCATTTTCTACTCCCTCTTCTCTACTCGAGCACATTCTCTATTCTCTCTTTCTCTGCTCGTACTCCTTCTCTACTATCTATTTCTTTACTCTCTTCCTCTACTCGCACTCCTCTCTACTCTCTTTTTCTCTACTCGCACTCCTTCTCTACTCTCTATTTCTCTACTCTCTACTTGCACTTCTTCTTCACTTGCACTCCTTCTCTACTCTACACTCTCTTCTCTACTCGCAATCATTTTCTACTCCCTCTTCTCTACTCGAGCACATTCTCTACTCTCTCTTTCTCTACTCGCACTCCTTCTCTATTCTCTCTTTCTCTGCTCGTACTCCTTCTCTACTATCTATTTCTCTACTCTCTCTTTCTCAATTCGCACTCCTTCTCTACTCTTTCTTTCTCTACTCGCACTCCTTCTCAACTCTCTCTTTCTCTACTCGAAAACCTTCTCTACTCTCTCTTCTCTTCTCGCTCTCCTTCTCTAGTCTGTCTTTCTCTACTCTCTCTTTTTTACTCGCACTCCTTCTCTACTCTCTCTTAGTCTACTCGCACTCCTTCTCTACTCTGTCTTTCTATACTCTCTCCTCTACTCGCACTTCTTCTCTAGTCTCTCTTTCTCTACTCGCACCACTTCTCTAATCGCACCCCATCTACTCCCACCCCCACTACTCACACCCCCTCAACTCGCACTCCCTATACTCGCACTCCCTCTGCTCACTCTTTCTCTAATATCTCTCTCTCTACTCTCTCTCTACTCGCACTACCTCTACTCGTTTTTCCTCTACTCTCTCTTTCTCTACTATCTCTTTCTCTGTCTCTCTCTCTGTCTCTCTCTGCCATTTGTCTGTCTGTTTGTCTGTTTGTCTGTCTGTCTGTCTGTCTCTCTCTGTCTCTGTCTCTCTGTCTCTGTCTCTCTCTCTCTCTCTCTCTCTCTCTCTCTCTCTCTCTCTCTCTCTCTCTCTCTCTCTCTCTCTCTCTACTAACTCTACTCTCTCTCCAATGTATTTGGTAATTAACTTAAAATATCATGAGCAGTACGAGAATATAATGAAATGAGTTTTCGACTCCCATGTTCAGTCCTCCTCTGTCAAATTCCAAGTACGTCATCCGATAGTAAAGAACTGTAATAACGTGTTAGCAGGGAAACATTTTTATCATGGAATTGAGAGAGGAGTTCTCTGTATACCTTAACAATGAGGCCCTCTCACGAGTTAGGGTGTATTTGTACAAGCCATTTTATTCTAGGGAAAGGGAAAATGCCAAATTGAGGGGGAACAAGATTGTCAGAGAACAGGGAAATAAATAAAACATGAAATATTGAGACAGGTCAATATTTAAGAAGAACAAGGGAACAGATGCCTTCTGGGAGAGCCTCTATTATAGATAATAGAACAAACATCACAACTATAAAACTACTAAACTTGATCTGTTTAAAATATATTGTACCCAAACTCTAAATGAGTAACAGCTAGTTCACAATCCGATTGCCCATCTCTTTCTGAAAAGGACGTCACCCATATACAATTATTGAACTAAAGATAATTTAAAGCCGTACTGCAAATAGTTGCAAAAAGATCTAATCAAACATTCGATTTTACAGAAACGGGAAGCTACATGTATCTGCTTTTATAAGTACACATATATAACATGTTACAAATACGTACATGTTGTTTTATGCATATGGAAATCGCTAGAAACAGTGTTTTTGATTGCCATTTGTCAAATCGAAAAATCGGGCGACAAATGGCAATCGAAAACCCTGTTTCGAACGATTTTTGATCTACGTTCGTCGATAGTATTAACGTTTTCGATTGCCGGTTATCCGGTGTGAAACTTTTAAAAATATCTTAAAGATATACAACTCATCTTTATTGCTTCTTACAGAATGACAAATGAGCCGCATCATGTGATTTCCAACAGTATGGCATTTTGACATGAATAGACTCAGACGAGCCTGTGTAGCCTTCTTTTAAGCTTAGAAACTCCAAATTATGTTCGTTCAGTAGCTTAATATTCATATAATATTCAAGCGACAAGCAAAGGCTCTGATCAGTCTGCGCGTATGCGCAGGCTGGTCTGAGCCTTTGCTGGTCCCACATACCACATTGTTGGAAATCTCATGTCGCGGCTCAAATAATATTGCTTTAAAAGATGCCATCGTGGGGGCTTGAGCTGCTGTTACCTGGATATGAGGACCTGGGCCCGAAATTATACTGCCTCCTAAAATTAAGGAAGACTTACTGAGTTACTTGCTTACTTAAGTATTGATTTGTCGGGATGCGAAAAATAACGTTTAAAACTGATTAAAATCAAAATAGTTTTATTTTTTTTCTCTACATCACAATGATATCTTTGACCACAAGTACTGCATCTATCCAGGCAATTTATTTAGCATGTTGAAATATCAATACTTAACTTAAGTCTTCCTTAACTTTAAGGAGGCTTTGTAATACCGGGCCCTGTACTACTATGTAAAGTTTAAAAACGCTAAAAGATAAAATAACAGAACGGATTCCCACCGAAACTGCAATATCTTCAATATTTTACGGGTATTCGTTATATGGATTATTTTGTCCACCTATACAAATATGCAGTGAAAATTCAGATAAACTTACATGTATACTAATACTTTTAAGAATGAAGTGACAACAGACCAAAAAGGTAATTGCTTTTAAATACGTGTGGTATTTTATTTTACTGTCGCAATGGCGAAAAGAGTACAGCTATAAAACGTATGCAAACTGTACAGGGTTCATTTTTACGTGTTTTTTTTTTATCTTATTCTTAACATCCAAGTAAACAATTTTTCAGTAAATGTCGGCGCATTCACCTAAGATTAAGATGCGCGGATCCAGAGAGAGGTGGCAGAGGGTACTGACCCCCTCCCTGGAAAGTCGGAAACCTTTGGGGCTCTTTAGCAAACTGGTCCTGATCCCCTGGGAAATTAAAAGCTACTAAGCCAGCATTCCATATTGAGAATTATCACCCCGCCAGCGTTTTGCTGTTGGGCTGATGATGGTCCGCTTTTAGTGGTATTTTGATTCCTCACTCCATTCATCTAAAAGAAACGTGTCTGTTGAGTTAGACTTCCTGTGACAAAACATTCTGGATCCGCGCATGATTAAGTGATGATAACAACATCACATTAGCTTGCCCATTCGGGAACATTTGGTACGTTTGTATAAGTAAGTGCATTTTCTCACTAAAATTTTACAAAATCGAAGTGCAAAGCTAGATGTCGGTACAAGAAATGGGCAGACCCTATGTCACATATGAAAACAAATAAATAAAGAGGGTGGGCGGGTGGGGGCGCAGCAATGTGAACCTGCATTTAGTAACCAAGTTGGCGCATTTTGTTAATACACTGCGTTGCTAGGTAAGAAAATGGGTATAGATCTGGAACTTGTTCTTACCTTCCTTCAGGGACCATCCCCTCGCCACCCCGTCTCACTCAACCTTGCTATCATATTCCCTTCCTAATTCAAGCATACTGATTATACCCCCGGTACGAAGTATATAGGGGGTATATAGTTTTTGCCTTTTCTGTAATTATGTTTGTCTGTTTGTCTGTCTGTCTGTCTGTAAACTTTTTTTTCGTCAAGATTTCTCAGCAACTACTTGGGTTAGGATTCTGAAATTTGTTACAAAGCTTGAGAGTGATGAGTTGTATTGTGTAACAAACAAACAGCCACATATTGCTTATCAGTCCCTTTATTTGTTCATTTTTCTTTCTCTCCAATGGAAATTTCTGTCACAGATTTCTCAGCTCCTATTGGAGCCAGTGTTTTCAAATTTTGTGTACACCCTCAGGAAGGCAAAGTGTACTGTGTAAATGGGAATTAAGATACTAATCCTCATTTTGCTTTCTTTTTTCAATTTTTCATTTTTTCCTTCTTTCAATCTTATGTAATACATATGGACATTTTTTCTGTCAAAGATTTCTCAGCAACTACTTGAGTTAGGATTCTGAAATTTAGTATAAAGCTTGATAGTGATTAGTTGTATTGTGTGACAAAAGAACAGCCTTATATTGCGTATCAGTCCCTTTATTTATTCATTTTTCTTTCTCTCCAATGAAAATTTACGTCACAGATTTCTAGGTTCCTTTTAGAGCCAGTGTTTTCAAATTTTGTGTTCACCTTCAGGTAGGGTTAGTGTATTGAGTAAATGAAAATAAATATGCTAAAGCTCATTTAGCCTTCTTTTTCAATTTTTCCTTCTCTCACTCCTATATATAACACATATGGACGTTTTTTGTCAGAGTTTTCTCAGCAACTACTTGATTTAGGATTATGAAATTTTGTGTACCCTTTCAGGTAGGCAAAGTGTATTTTGTAAATGAAAATTAAAGTGCTAACCCTCGTTTTGCCTTCTATTTTCAAATTTTCAATTTTTCCTTCTATCACTCTTATATAACACATAAGGACATTTTTCATCAAAGTTTTCTCAGTTAGGATTATGAAATCTTTGACAATTTTGTCTTTCTCTGAAAGAGTTAAAATCTCTGATGGCTACCGCCGGGGGTATGTGAGCTTTGCTCACTTCTTGCTATATTTTCACCTTAAATGTATCAGTGCAGAATTAAAAAACGTTTTCCCTGACCGACTAGACCAGGCTTCATACAGACAAGATTGTGTAAAATTCAAGGACTTTTCAAGGACTCCTAAAAGACTTTTCTACTGTCTTCAAGGACTGAAAACTTAAGAAAAATACTGATTTACACGTTAAAATTCTACTTCGGAAATGCTAGAGTCCATTACTAAAGATATTAGTTCAAGAAAATTAGAACAAAATTGTGGTGTCTTTATTTGGTGCAGCGTATGCTGCACCAAATAAAGGCACCACAATTTGATACTATTTTAGGTCTCCAAAACACTGTTGAATCCTCCCTAAAGATATTAGTTCAAGAAAATTAGAATAAAATTGTGGTGTCTTTATTTGGTGCAGCATATGCTGCACCAAATAAAGGCACCACAATTTGATACTATTTTAGGTCTCCAAAACACTATTGAATCCTCCTGTAAATGATAAAATTCAAGGACTTTTCAAGGCCTTTGAGTGTTTTTCAAGTACTTTTCAATGCAAATTTAATTTTCAAGGATTTTTCAAGACACTCCTGTATATTATAGTACTTTTCAAGCCTGTGTGAAGCCTGTAGACAAAACATGCATGCCCCTGACTGAAGATGAGCGCTTTTCACAACACTTTACAGCTGCAAAATCTCTCAATTTGTCTTTTGAATTTCGTTCCCTGGTAGTCTTCCATTTGTAGCATTTTTTGTAACATGGCATGCTTGAACTATATCAGATTCAGGCACTAAGTGTGTGGCAGTATGTATCAATCTCCGAAATCAAAACCACTGTCACTCCGATAGCAAGCATGCCAGCCGTCATGTAACCGCTGCACATTTTGCTAACCATCAAAATGATATGACCTTAAGCAAATTTCAAATATTGATTTTTAAACATGGCTCTTTTATATCATGCACGAGAATGATATAGAATTGTGGCGGCACATGCAATTTGTGTCAAAGGTTGGTGTAATTCCAGCTATGGTCAAAAGAATAGCCTTTTTTCATTGAAAATATTGCAATTGCCATTTGAAAAGTCGCCTTGGGTCCTACGGACATATATCAAAAGCATTTAACACATTCCGAGTCCTTATAATTCAATAAAGAAGCAACCTGTTTGCTGCTTTCGTCTCCAAGAAACTCTCTATAAGAAATAAACATGGATAAATACAGACCCTGTCCATCCATATTCTGTTTGTTTACCTCCGGTAGCCAACACCCTCCGAGATCTGCACATGCGGTTTACCTGGGTGATGATGAAACAAAGAAATGGGCTCATGACTCACAGATAGTCAGAGCTAAAGAAAACCTCAAGTTGAGCCACGGTGGGTCCAGCTACAGATAGGCATCAGGCACCAACCCACCGATTAAAGCTTTACGTCAGAGCCGTCATAGAGTCTGAGGCCTGACCCACCGTTGTGCAATTAAAGAGGAAACCATAGCTATAAACCGTTATTGGGTTTAAAACTAGGCATGCAGACTGTCGCATGATATCCAAATTATATCGTTTTTTAACAAAGCAAAATGCAAAGAAGAAAACTGTTCAAATCATGGAATAAAACGGAATCAAATAGATAAAAGGGCATTTCTTACCTTGTTCGAATATGCACTGTCTGTATCGCGAACAATAGAAATCGAAACGTGTACATGTACCTATATACACGCATTTTCCGACTTCTGGTTACGCACGAGTGTTGTTATTCATGTTTATAAGGCGACAGCTAGGAGGAACGGGTACAGGATGAATATTTCAGTTTACATACTGTGAAACTTATGCATAAAACTTAGTGGATTTGATTGAAATTTAATATGTTATTGTAGTAAGCCCTAAATGACTCAGCCTAATGCCACTGAATTTTTCTAAGCTTTTGTCTCTTTGACTGAAAGCGATTTGTGTCAATATTTAAATACTTTTCGTCCTATATTTAGGATTGGTAGTTCAGACACAAAAAGTTATACTGTTGTTGTTGTTGTTGTTGTTTTATCTGAATTTCCACATGCACCTAAAATTTAGTCAAATCAAAATTAATAAAATTTACTTATCAAAAATGGTAATTTACGCAGGTTTTATTAAATAATAATAGAAAAAATACAGCTCTGTAATAAACTTAAAAATAGGTCAAACAGTAATTATCATACGAAAAGAAAAATAACTTGAAATCACATTTATGGTGTGATAATGCATTGCATTAGCTAGGAAGCATTCACGAGAGCTAAACAAGTTTTATTATTTTCCATCTCATTACATCACTTTACCTCATAATTTAATCAAATATAAACTAAAAGATCCTATTGAAAAAAACCTTCCAAAGAGAAGGCTCTCCTTACCTTGAATGTAACGACAGAAGTGCAATTTTCACTTTGAAATAGCCCAAACATATCATGCATGGTCTTGTCATATTGTGACACTAATTGTGCTCCCCTGGTTGCGGATTTATTCATGTTTTGCTATAAAAGGGACTTTATGATGTCTCTTTCTGATGATAGGCAGGCCGATATATTGATGCTTTTGACACTGCTGTTAGCACTACATCCAGATAGTTGGATGATATTTAAAGCAAAAATAATATATCCTACAGAGCTTAAATTAATAAAGGCAATTACTCTGATACTAAAGCCTCGTTTTAGGATTTGAGTTTGACTATTCTTAATGATGCTGTTTCTACCAAACTTTACGATAAACGTGACGATTTTGATTTTGAAATTGCCAGCTTCACATTTTAGATGGCGATGTTCTTCGCTCTGCATCCTATTGAGTTTCTCAACTCATCCGATTTGCTAGAGCATCTAGCCATGTTGCTGATTTTAACACTCGCAATTTACTTTTGGCTCTGATTTAACAGGGCTATCAGTATCATAAACTTCGCAAAACATTTTCCTAAATGTTACCTCTGATACTGTGATTTGATATCTAAATTCGTTATTGGACTTAAATCTCTCTTGCGCCAGGGACTTTCGGAACTAGAGTTTTATGGTAAATTAGTGTATCAATTAAAAACAAATGTTGGCTCTTATAAATTTTCCAGCGCAGCTTATTAAGATAATTTCTAATTATAAGAAGATTGGTTATAGCATTAATGTATTGCTACATACTGCATGCTTGGTGGTCAACCCAATCACGGTTGGCAACTTTGCTTTCCTTTTTTTTGCAAGCTGGCGGGTCGGACCTCAGATCCTACGACATTTCCAACTGAAATACTTATCTCTAGATGAGAGGGTAAGGATCTCTAGATGAGAGGTATAGGGCCTGATATTGTGTCTGTGGTCGGGCTCACTGGGATTAATGGTTGGATTTATTTTACTCCAGTCTTCAGTTGCATATTCTGTTGAGCATTATCTTTGCTTCATCTCCTTTTTATATCTCGATTTGTATTTACTAGGAGATGATGCATAGGGATATTTCATGCAAACAAAGCATCTATTTTTCTTGATCCACATCAGAAATAAGTTTGAGGTTGACGCCTTCAAATATCTTTTAGCCATTCAGTAAAATGTTTTGACTGAATGTTCCAAGCCGATGTTTCTTTTGTGGATCATTTTTGTAATTGTCATGCTTTCATGTCTGTTCCTTGAGACCTTGTCACTGGTAACCTGCTGGGAAAATCCTGACTACAGTAAAACCTGTCTTAAACGGCCACTCTCAAAAGACCAAAACTTGTTTTTAAGACCGATTATAGCTTAATGCAGGTCAAAAGTATTGCAGAATGCTCCAAGGGAGGCATTCTGCAATACTTTCGACCTTCATTAAGGTTACCAAATTACCATTAAGATCTTTGTTTCATCTATTTTTCAGTGACCGCTTAAGAGAGGTTTTACTGTACTTGGCTCTTTTGTATGTGATATTTTCTTGTGTTTTTGTCACTTTCCCATATGATGTCCTGGGTCACCTGTGGTTTTTGATTATATCGATTCCTGATCTTTGTATCCATTACTTTTTAACATCAAAAGAAGCTAGGGCAAGATTTGTCTCCAGTACATCCTTGATGCCTTAGGCTGCTTGTCGTTCCAAGCAAGTGGTTCTGTTGTTGTTTATTCATTGTTTAATGTTCCTCTAATTGTTTGCTGCGAATCTGCGTTTGGTCTTTGCTTTTTTGTTTATTATTTAGTGTCCTCTCCAGTTTTGCTATCGTCTTAATGAGAGAGAGGGAGCTGGATGCTTTGCTTTAATTGTCTTCTTGCATTATCTATCGAAAGGGAGCATTTTTTTTCAAATACTGACCTATCTGATTTGAGCATTGTGAATACATGTAGCGTACATGTTTACCAAATGCGTCACGAAGTCATGTGATTCGCCCGATTTGTTGATTCAATCTTGTTATCAATCTGCGTCATCGCGTGTCACTGAAGCTGCTTCTATGACCTAGTCATGTGCAGAATATCTTCAAAAATGTTTTATTGTAGAAAATATAATCATTCTATCGCTACATACTGTAATTCCATCTCACTGTTTTGGTTTGACTATCACAATTGACACGATGTCTCCACAGATAGATACTTTATAGACATTCTTCATTTGCTGCTTTTTAACGTAAGTGCTTGAGTAATGTATACCGCGTAATAACACAAAATCCATTTTTCAGCAGTGATGGGCAGTAGCAGACAGGTCGATCTTTTAATATCATCATAATATAATCAAATATAAGCTAAAAGATCCTATTGAAAAAAAGCCTTCCAAAGAGAAGGCTATCCTTACCTTGCATGTAACGACAGAAGTGCAATTTTCACTTTGGAATAGCCCAAAAATATCATGCATGTTCTTGTCAAAATGTGGCACTTATTGTGCTCCCCTGGTTGCGGATTTACTCATGTTTTGCTATAAAAGGGGCTTTATGGTGTCTTTTTCTGGTGATAGGCAGGCCGATATTATTGATGCTTTTGATACTGCTATTAGCACTACATCCAGATATTTGGATGATATTTTAAACATGAATAATATATCCTACAGAGCTTAAATTAATAAAGGCAATTACTCTGATACTAAAGCCTCGTTTTTGGATTTGAGTTTGACTATTCTTAATGATGATGCTTCTACCAAACTTTACGATAAACGTGTCGAATTGGATTTTGAAATTGCCAGCTTCACATCTAGATGGCGATGTTCTTCGCTCTGCATCCTATTGAGTTTATATTTCTCAACTAATCTGATTTGCTAGAGCATCTAGCCATGTTGCTGATTTTAACACCCGCAATTTACTTTTGGCTCAGATTTTTTTTTTTAAAAAAAGCTATCAGTATCATAAACTTCGCAAAACATTTTCCTAAATGTTACCTTTAATACTGTGATTTGATATCTAAATTCATTTTTGGACATAAATCTCTCTTGCGCCAGGGACTTTCAGAACTAGAGTTTTATGGTAAATTAGTGTATCAATTAAAAAAAAATGTTGGCTCTTATAAATTTTCCAGCGCAGCTTATTAAGATGAATTCTAATTACAAGAAGATTGGTTATAGCATTAATGTATTGCTACATACTGCATGCTTGGTGGTCAACCCAATCACGGTTGGCAAGTTGAACTTTGCTTTCATCTTTTTTTGCAAGCCGGCGGGTCGGACCTCAGATCCTACGACATTTCCAACAGAAATACTTATCTCTAGATGAGATGGTTAGGATCTCTAGATGAGAGGGTTAGGGCCTGATATTGTGTCTGTGGTCGGGCTCACTGGGATTAATGGTTGGATTTCTTTTACTCCAGTCTTCAGTTGCATATTCTGTTGAGCATTGTCTTTGCTTCATCTCATTTTTATATCTCGATTTGTATTTACTAGGAGATGATGCATCGATAAGTTAGGGATATGTGTGCAAACCAAACATCTATTTGCCTTGGTCCTCATCAGAAATAAATTTGAGGTTGACGCCGTCAAATATCTTTAAGCCATTCAGTAAAATGTTTTGACTGAATGTTCCAAGGCGATGCTTCTTTTGTGGATCATTTTTGTAATTTATGTTTCATGATTGTCATGCTCTCATGTATGTTCCTCGAAGCCTTGTATCTGGTCACCTGCTGGGAAAATGCTGACTACTTGGCTTTTTTGTATGTGATATTTTCTTGTGTTTTTGTCACTTTCCCATATGATGTCCTGGGTCACCTGTGGTTTTTGATTGTATCGATTCATGATCTTTGTATCCATTACTTTTTAACATCAAAAGAAGCTAGGGCAAGATTTGTCTCCAGTACATCCTTGATGCCTTAGGCTGCTTGTCGTTCCAAGCAAGTGGTTCTGTTGTTGTTAATTCATTGTTTAATGTTTCTCCCATTGTTTGCTGGGAATCTGCGTTTGGTCTTTGCTTTATTGTTTATTACTTAGTGTCCACTCCAGTTTTGCTATCGTCTTAATGAGGGAGAGGGAGCTGGATGCTTTGCTTTAATTGTCTTCTTGCATTATCTTTCGAAACTCAAAGGGAGCATTTTTTTCAAATACTGACCTATCTGATTTGAGCATCGTAGATACATGTGGCGTACGTGTTTACCAAATGCGTCACGAAGTCATGTGATTCGCCCGATTGGTTGATTCAATCTTGTTATCAATCTGCGTCATCGCGTGTCACTGAAGCTGCTTCTATGACCTAGTCATGTGCAGAGTATTTTCAAAAACGTTTTATTGTAGAAAATATCATCATTCTATCGCTTAATACTGTAATTCCCTATCACTGTTTTGTTTTGACTATCCCAATTGACACGATGTCTCCACAGATAGATACTTTATAGTCATTCTTCATTGGCTGCTTTTTAACGTAAGTGTTTGAGTAATGTATACCGCGTAATAACACAAAATCCATTTTTCAGCAGTGATGGGCAGTAGCAGACAGGTCGATCTTTTAATATCGATGCATGTGGAGACAATGTGTCTTCCTGATGTCGTTTGCCTGTTTGTGTTCTATGGCTATTCCTCGCGGTGCCATGGGTTGTTCTAGTAGTATGTGATTGTGGTAATCCTGATCAAATTCACTAATACAGACATATATCTTTCCCTAGAATTTCCCCCTAAAATCTGTTTCGAATGCCTCGGTTACATTTGCCACGGTCGTCGTACGATTTATTTGTCTACGATTTTCTCTACGATTTTTAGGCATCGTAGGCGGCTATTAGCTACGACGTATGTGTTTACATTTGTTACGATCACCTTACGATTTCTTTCGGCGACAACCTAGGACAAAACCTTACAGAGACCTTGCGGATATCGTACGACAACCGCAGGGTTATCGTACAATCATCGTGTTATCTTCGCGACCTCCCTATATAAATCGCACGATGCCCGTACGATGACCTTGCGGAAGTCGCAAGGAGTCGGTACGCTGACTGTGCAATTGTCGTGTAATTATGTGCATGGATTTAAACGGCTATCCATGTTCATTTTTGCATTCCATTTGAACTGTGTTTTAAAGTTATGTGATCACAAGTCGTGCTATGAAGAGGCTAGTGTGTTTAGTTGAACATGGTCCCAAAGTATGGAACAGCGTGATACGTTTGTGTATATTTTAATGTCAATTTATTCTGCAGTTTTCGTTTAAATCACATAATATTACAACCCCTCTTTTATAGTACACTCTAGCATCTTTTTAATTGAAAATATAAAGATGCTTTAATTAAATCAGCATAGACTTAAACGCTTATTAGGGTTTATTCAGTTTAATCATCTAAAGGCACTCTACGACCAGCAACACATAAAATCTTCGTCGTCGTTGCATGCGAACAATAAAGGTACTGACCAGAATGCACTTTCTTCCACCCGCCCTGGTCAGCACATTTGCCATTTGTTTTAGTAAAATACATTTGAGCCAGTGCATGAGATTTCCAACAATTTTACATTTTGACAAGTGTAGACTCAGACGAGCCTCTGAAGCCTCCTTTTAAGCTTAGAAACTCCAAATGGTATTCAGTCAGTAGCTTAACAATCATAGAATATTCAATCAACTAGCAAAGGCTCTGATCAGACTGCGCGTATGCGCAGGCTGATCTGAGGTTTTGTTGGTCGCACATACCACATTGTTGGCAATCTCATGCACTGGCTCATTTTGTAGAACATCCATTTATTCAAATTTCAATGTTCGAACTAGTCACATGTTTTCACTACGAGACCCATATACATGTATTTTATTTCTTGAAGCAATATTCAAATTCAAACCCCAGAGTAACAAATCACATAAAAATATCTGGACTTTTTTATTAATCTTATCTAAATTATTAAACCCCCTATCCAACCAGCATTTTATATACTGAAAACGCATATGCATTTCACGTTAGGTGCATAATATGAATTGCACTTCAGACAATTTTATCATGGAAGCATACTTTATGGGCCCTGATTAGACTGTTTCCATCAGCAAACTGAACTGGGTCCATATTGAGTCACACTGAGTGGTGGTATTAGAGACATCGCCTGAAGACAAATATTGAAATGAAACTAACAGCTAATGATAAGTCTGGAAATTGTTGAAACGTCGCAAGGCGACCGCACGGTCATCGTGCCATCGCCTTGGGGTTACCGCAGGATGACCGTCCGATGTCCGTACGATTTTTTGGGCGCTGCAAAGGCATCGTGCGGCGACCTTGCGTGCTCCTTACGACTATCGCAAGAGTCTACGATCATTTTTGGGGCAAGATGACAATCTAAAACCCTGCGTTGTCCTCACGATCACCGTGCAGTGCCCGCACGGTGATCGTACGATGTCACTGCGATGTGTTTACGGGCTACGGGCTTACGATTTTTTCGAATTTGTCATTGTGCGGAGTTAAACAAAATCGTAGAGGCCACGATGCCCGTAAATCCGTACGATGATCGCAAGGTCTCCCTGCGGAGGCCGCACGGAAACGGTGATTTGGACATCGTACGGGCATCGTATACTCGTCGTAAGGCAAATGTAACCGAGGCATAATGTCCATTAATTTGCTTTCAATAGCACAACGTAGTTCCATCCTGACAGCATTAGCTGCTAGATCTAAGATATCAAAAGGTTTTCTCTAAAGACCACCCCAAGCTATCCCAGAGAAGCACATTAATCTCAATTTTATTGACTGTTTGATGATCAGAGGTGGTTAGGAACTACAGGAGCCAAATGAAGTGGGTAGATATTCTTCTTCTTCTTTTTCTTTTTCTTATTCTTCTTCTTCTTCTTTTTTTT
Source organism: Loripinus fragilis (assembly GCA_964019695.1). Lineage (NCBI taxonomy): Eukaryota > Metazoa > Mollusca > Bivalvia > Lucinida > Lucinidae > Loripinus > Loripinus fragilis. The sequence continues at coordinate 221,316 of CAXHUL010000057.1, forward strand.
CTTCTTCTTCTTCTTCTTCTTCTTTTTCTTCTAATCTTCTTCTTCTTTTTCTTTTTCTTCATCTTCTTCTTCTTCTTCTTCTTCTTCTTCTTATTATTATTATTATTATTATTATTTCATGTGAATGTTTTATTATTTCATGTAGATTTCGTCTTTTTCTTTCCGCCCAAATTGTATCCAGATGAGATCTCAGTAACCACCGGACAAATGGCTCTCAAATTTTGGGGGTTTGAAGTTAAGCAAGGGTTCAAAATGTTGGACTCTAAGGCTGGCCCGCGCACTTGCCTGAAACCATCCAAATTTGGTCTTGGCTATTTTCTCACTAACCACTCAGAGGATTGGTCTGATATTTGATAAATATTATATATATTGACGTATTTTTGATATGCGAAATCCTAGATTCAAGGGCTGACCAAGAGGTTTACCCAGGCTTAACCACTTCTTAAAAGTCCTAATATCCCAGAAACGATTCAGAACCCACCCCTTAACCATATGTATTTATGTTTCCAATGAGAAGATGCATCCAATACCACTGACTGCGATGTACCCCTGCACTGTGACCTGGCATGTCCCACCCTTCACTTCATACAATCATGTTCCTTACGATAAGACACTTTCAATAGGTTTGATCGGGGATTGCTCGGAAGATGACCCATGGGTATGCCCCAAAACTACAAACATTTCGTCCAGACTAATTCTCATTGATCTCTCGACGGATTGTTCTGATTTTATATGTGGTATATATATACAGCTTTATGTCAAAAGTAGTTTGATATCAAATTTTTTCAAAAGTCTTTTTACATGTTTAGAACTCTTAGCCATTACATTAATTTAATATATTTATTAATTGTACAAATACGTAAAATAAAAGACTTTATTGTGCTGAAAACATTTTATAACAAGTAAATAAATATATTTCGAAAACGTATTTGGTTCATCGACTGTATTATTAGTAAACTCTGAGGGTTAACATCTTTGTAGGCTTCACAACTAATATCTAGAAGCCCATTTTTAACTTTTATATTAGCTGTTTTACTAAAGTTGTTTTTCTGGTGTCTGGCATATCAAGCGTCACATACACGTTCCACGTATCACTAACCTTAGAAGGCATAGTGATAGAGCAAAAAATAGCGAAAATCAACCGATAACCCCTCCTCATCAGTAAAATGGAAAATGATTGTATAAATGATATTAATGTTCAAGTTTCTTGGATCGCCGGAATCACTTTTTCAAAGAGGAGCAGTGGTGTTATACATTGGCAAAAACTTCATTTTTTAGAAGTGAAATTGCGCATTTCTGAAATCTATTTGCAGCAACAGATACATGACGCCAGCAAAGAAAGATTGAAACATGATAATTGGGTCTGACTGTAATGTGCATGACCTGTGGTGAACGTAAAATATACCACTTTTACCAACTTTAGCATGAAATATCACTTGATGTGCAAGGTCTACACTGATGTAGGTGGTATAAAATAGTTATACCATGTTTGTCCACCTGTACGTGAGATAATCCACTCGCTAAAGCTCGTGGATTATCTCCACGTACAGGCAGACAAGCCATGGTATAACTATTACTTAATCAGTATACAGTGCCAGAATGTGTAGAAATCAAATTGGACGGACAGACGGATACACCCAGTGATTATAGTGCACACCTGTTGGTCGTACAAGATTTCCATACCAAGTCTTTAAATTATTGATGCTATTTGAGCCAGTGCATGATATTTTCAACAATGTGGCATTTTGACATGTGTAGACTCGGACGAGCCTCTGCAGCCTCCTTTTAAGCTTAGAAACTCCAAATGGTGTTCAGTCGGTAGCTTAACAATCATAGAATACTCAAGCGACTAGCAAAGGCTCTGATCAGACTGCGCGTATGCGCAGGCTGATCTGAGGCTTTGCTGGTTGCACATACTAAATTGTTGAAAATCTCATGCACTGGCTCATTTTTAATTTCGATTTGCATATTTTTTTCAATTTCGGCCAGTTTTCTACGTTTTAAATTCTCCCAGCAGCCTCGTACACGTTTTGCATAACAGTGGCTGGAGAACTTTAAAATAAAAAATAATTTTTTGATTTAAATATACCATGTGGTTTAAAAGTTATGAACATTTTCACTCACGGACCAAGACCGACTGGACTTATGTTCAGCAAAGCCTCGCCCATCAATCAAGGGTGTTTTGCATGTCAGTTAGATAATGTTATCATGCAAACGTATGAGGGTCTGGATGGGGGGGTCTGATATTCAGTATTCATTAAAAATTTAGCCCATTATTCATCTCATTAAAATTTTGGGTTATTCATTAAAATAAGACCAATTATTCATTAAAAGTAGGAAAAGTGGCAAAGAAATCTGATTATTCACTATTGAATAATTCTTTCCATAACTCATTAAAAATATTGGATTATTCATTAATTTTTAGGCCCTCATTATTCACTATTCATTATTTTTTGGCTCATTATTCACTATTCATTATAAAAAAGGGCCATTATTCACTAATCATTATACCCCATCCAGACCCGCAACGTATGCAAAATATGATTGAAATATGTCATGTGATTCATGAGGTATGAGTATTTTCACACACTTCAAATAGACAGATAGACAGACACATACAGACAGACAATCAGACCCACACAGTGATTATAGAGCACACCTGCGGGTTGTGTAATTTATGAAACTCGCTCAATATTATTACACATTTCATATTGAATGCCCACTCTTAAAAAATTCTCTCTTACTTTAGCATACTGTATTGATACTCTATGAGAAGAGCTAGACACACTTAGCTTACTAGAGGGCAAATGGGATAAATGAGTTTGTTGATATGTTGTCATGGGTATTCATATCAGAGTGTCACAGAAATATGCGTTCAAACTGTTTGAAAAGTCTAAATACAAGGGTCATTTTTATGTTCGTAGAATCGGGCTGTATCTCTACAAATATAGAATTTACGGTACCATAAGTATATATTTTGAAAGGTCCAGATTCTGTCTATCAACTGATATAAATTTTACATCATTAGCGCTTAGTTCCGTCAAGTTATTTAGCTTTGAATAGGGCATAAAAAGGACACTGGTCGAAATCCAATTCATTTTAACAACGCAGCCAGCAGGAAATTAGATGCTGTTAAGTTGCATTCGCTATGGTGATATAAGCATTTGTCAAGCCGATTTTTCTTTTGCACCATCGAAATTAACTATTCAAACGCTAATCGTAGACAAGTGCAACAAAACTATAAGCATGTTGTTTGCTCTTCAATAACAATTTTAAAACACCCATTACTATACCAACATTATCACAGTTAAGTGCTAGTTATTATATCTGTTAAAATTACGATTATGAACACATTTTAAAATTTCTCCTGGTTTTGCATAGCACATGATATACTCAATCATTCGTCAGCAGTTATATTGATGTATCGATTAAAGCTTGTACATGGCGACTTCCGGTACTGTCATACCCCATGTTATAAAAAGTGGGTGGGGTAAATCAACCCCGAGTAGAAAAACAACAACGATCAAGTCTGCATAATTTTCCTATTTCAGTGATTCATACACCTGTTAAAAGGCACAAACATGTTTAAATGTATTTTTTTTCAATATAGTAACACTCCATGACGTCATTTATGTACAAAATAAGGGATTTTAGCACCCGTAGGCTATTTATTTTGCAGTTAATTTCTAATAAAACAAAAGAATTAACTTTGTTTTGGGATGTTCTGGTAACCATAGCACTTCCATCTACCATATAAACAAGGAAAAATATAATAAAACTTTACAGTTAGCATATTAAGCCACATTCAAAAGCACTTATCTAACTTGTGTCAACTTTTACAATAAACGTTTAAATGCCTACTGTACAATTTGCTGAGGTTCCGAATAACTCTTCCCTATCCAATAATTGCTGCGTATATGATATAATGGTAATGTATTATTGTAGCAGTATGTGTCCTTTATCTGTAGCCAAATTTTCAGAAGCGGTGTATGGCTATGGACACATTTTCATGCAATTGCTACTAACGTTCTGTCAGAGACGAAGTCCATAAATGTCATATTTTTACCATATTTCCAGTGTTTGATATATAGGTTTGTCTTTGCCTCTTGGAAGTCATTAAAGAAATGCAATTTGAAATAATTTTAGGTTGCATGTAAAGATATAAGCTAAATCTTTCCAAATATATACATGTTGTATGCATTTTGTTTCGCTGTTTTCATTAAATCTACCTCTATACAAACATAAAAAAACGTCCCTCGTAAAATTCAAAAAAGTCGTCACTAGAAGGCATAGGGTGAAAGCAAATGTAGAAAATCAACCTGTCCCTGCAAGCAATGTTCTTTAAACTTAATGTTTCATTTCTATCAGTGGTAACAAAGAATATTTGGTATTTCATGACTTGCCATCTTTAGACCATGCAATTCAAAGGTTCAAATTTATCTAACCTCTTTGACGGCTCTGACGTAAAGCTTTAATCGGTGGGTTATCTAACCTTTTGTAGACTGGACCATAAACTTGTTTTTTTTTTTTCAAAAGAGCAGAATGTGGTATTGTATCAGTTTCTGCTTACTAGGCAAAAATAATCTTCAGAGAAAAAAATATGATAGTTTTTAGAACTAATAACCCATGACCCCTCAATAAATACACTTGACCAACCTGAATAAACTGTACCAAATGCTGTTGAAAAGTCTACTGATCTAAGAATACTTCAGCTACTTTACTCAGTTATGATCATTCCTGATCAGCACATGAATCAGCGTCTTCCATTGGCCTCAAATCAATCAGATGCAAGTAAAGCATGGCTTATTTTCCACAGCTTACACATTATGACGTCACTTACGACATACTGCAAACCAGACTGGTCAATACTGACTGGTTCATATTACTTTCAAGAATAGTGGATATATGCAGCAGGATCAATAGCGTGGCCAGAACGCTGGAAAGGTTACGCACATCAGAGGGAGACTACTGAATTAAGCAATGATTCTCTTCATTTTCGCATCCCTTTTCAAAACGGGAACTTCTCCTTAAGGAAAGAATTTGCTCCCAGAGGGAGCGAATTCTTTCCTTTAAGAGCAGTACCTTATGGTATGGAATCACTTTACCACGTTAGGTGACCTCCCTTAAATGTAACTATTTTTATTACGCACGTGTGTTCCATAGCTCATACTTTTGACGTCACTTCCAATAATTTGATGACAGGAAATTGTAGTCTGGACTTGTCTTGACATATTTTTATTTTGGGGATTCGTAAAAGTAGGAGTGTGCTAGAAATACCAATACAAAACAATGTTAATACAGAACCACCACCTTAAAACGGACAGCAGCCTAAGCTACCAGGGGCTTAAATGCATTTTACAAGCGCCAAATCGTCAACCTAGATTCTGTTGTTGTTAAAACACAAAATTTGTTTAACTCGCATGGATGCTTCCTTACTAATGCAATGCATCATCACAGAGAAACAATCTTATCAAATTTAAACACTATGATGAAACAAAGAAAAGGGCTTGCGACTCACAGATAGTCAGCATTAAGTTGGGCCCAGTCAAGGACAAACCTAAGGCACCAACCAACGGATTAAAGCTTTAAGTCAGGGCCCTCATTTAGTCAGAGGCCTGACCCACCGTCGTGCAATTAAAGAAGAAACCATAGCTATAAACCGTGATTGGATTTAAAACCAGGCATGCAGACTGATCAGAATTTGCACTGCCTGCCCATAACATTATTCAAAAGGGAATCTAACCAACGCTAATTGGTTGGTTGGTGGGTTGGTTGGTTGGTGTTTAACAACGCATCAACCCTTGTGGGTCATAAGCGTCAAACGGTGGAAGTATTAGACGACGTGGATTGACAGGCCACTTAATTCAGAGCAATAATAATTGGTAAAATAAATGGTAAAATGACTTAACTATATACATAATTACATTTTGTTAAAAAGATTGATTTTTAAAAGCATCGTGATGTTATCAACATATGTATCTTGAAATAACTGCTTCATGTTATTTTCTTGATAATATTTATATCTTATCTTTGAAAAATCATCATATTTCTAAAGGAAGTGACGTACAGTTTTGGTCAAGGAATATAAACAAAAGGACATAGTTTTGTTGTTATTGTGTGTCTGGTATATTTACAACACGACGACGATCAACGAGGGACCACAGACAATGACAAATCACAAAAAAACCTAATTTGAACAGCAGTGGCATGCATCGTTGTACTTCTAATAATAACAACAACAAAAATATTTACAGAAATATATATCTTGAGTATTTAAACTAATGAGCATTGTGACAAAAAGAAATTAAATTCAGGATCCTTTATGAAAAAAACATATTGGGAAATTATCGATGACTGTTAGCTCTGCTCTAAATCTGTTTAAAACCATTTTAATCGAATGAAATTTCCCACTTTCAATTTGGCCAGTCCATTTTTGTTTTATGGTTAGTTTTGGTATCAGCTTTCATCTTTATTCAAATTTCAAGAGAACATTCTGTAAGTAAAAGGTGTAGACCTGATAAGACGCAACAGAATGGGATGATTGATCTTGGTCTGCACTGTTTGATTATGTCCTACAAACAGGACACTGGGCTTTAATGGGCTAAACATTGGATAACAAAGGGACGCTAACACAAAATTATATGAGCCATGACATGATATTTCCAATAATGTGGTATGTGCGACC